>OU426857.1:3788953-3801453 GCA_911387685.1 Dolichovespula media | reverse complement strand
TGTCGCGGGGCATCGGCAATCACGACGCGTCGAGCGTCGTTGGAAGAAGGGCCAATCAGGCGTTAACGAGAAGACGTCAACGTTTCAATTCCTTCACGAATCTCGAATCGATGTATTCGCACGAGATGACGTTGCAGAGGGATCAACGTTGTTGCGTTACCGAGAAGAGACGTAAGAACGGTGATTTAAGGGGACACGAGCACAGGAGGGCACATTCCGAGGCCGAAAACAACATAACCGAAACTGTTATACACGAGCATCCCGGTATGGAATTGCCATTGGCCAATTCATTGCCGAACGCTTCGAGTTTGCACAGTAAGTTAACGATATACAGGGTGTCTCGGTTAAAGGAGGAGGCCGCTATATGACAAAAAAAAAAAAAGAACAGAAAGAAAATACATGCTTATAGGGTAAACAATACCGATGACCTTAAAACAAATGACCTAAAAAAAAAAAAAAAGAAAAGAATTTTTTCTTCTTTTTTTTTTCGCAACGTACCTCTCCTTCAAATCATTCAAAGTATGCCATAAAAGTTTATCGCATCATAAAGAATAAAGAGAACAAAATCTATAATACAATTATTACAGCTCATGCATTTATTATAATTTTGTTTATAGGAAACTTATGTTTCCCTTAGCCGAAACACCCGGTATAAGAAAGATCCCGAAGATACCTGATTATTTTGCGATCTCAACATTATACATTAGATTCGATAAACGAATAATTGTAATATCTCGTTTTGTCCGTTCGTAAGAACTGATATCGTATATCGTCTTTGTTTCTTTTCTTCATTTTTTTTTGTTCTCTCTCTCTCTTTTTTTTTTTTTTTGGAAACTACACATCGCCTTCGATTTTCGTTTTATTGATTTATATTGAATTTAGAGGTATTTTTGGATCGGGGGTAGGGGAGGTAGGGACGGGAGCGGGCGTGCAAGCGTTCGCGTTTCTCTCGGTCTCTTCTCGAGGAAAGGAATCGATCTCGATTAACGTCGACTCGAAATTCGTTCATTATCCCCACCCTCGATCAGATCAGACCAGACCAGACCCAACCCAACCCCCTCCACAACCCGAACCAAATAACCAACCCATCGCTCGATACCACGTACGTGAACGTCGTCGGGCGAACGAATAAAATCGGCCCTGAAACGCGCAAGTGTTTCTCCTCCCGTCGGGTTTTATTTACAATTGTACTCTTATAAATGTATGTATATGCCATTGACTGGCGGCTTCGATTTCCAATTGATTGCCCGTTTTATTAATTTTCGTCCCGTATTCGAGTAAATTAAGCGAGCGACGAATTTACATCTTTAATTGTACGTCGTTTCGTATTATCAGTATCGTTCGTATTACAAAGAGAGAGAGAGAGAGAGAGAGAGAGAGAGAGAGAAAAAACAGAAAGAAAGAAAGAAAGAGAAAAAAAATCGTTCGTTAAAAGTCAAACAAATGATTTTCTGTTCTCTTTTTTCTTTTTTTTTTTTTCTTTTTTATCGACAGAGAAACGAGAACGTTAGATAATTAAAAATATTCCTAGAGCGATCTTTCATGCGTCTTTTATTTATTTATTTTTTTTTTGAAAAAAATAATTTAATTTTTTTAAAAATTGATATTTATTTAATTTTAATGATAGAAAGAGAGAAAGAGAGAGAGAGAGAGAGAGAGAGAAAGAGAGACAAGGAGATCGATAAATAGATCTACATCCTTAATCGTACGTAGTTCCGTATTATCGTCATCAATCGCATAAAAGAAAAAAAAAAATAATAATAATAATCGTTCGTTAAAAGTCAAACGAAGATTTTTATCGATAGTGAACGAGAATATCAAATAATTCAGGACATTTATATTATAGAAAAATATTCCACGCTATTTTTTCATTTTTCTTTTTTTTCTTTTTTTTTTTTTTTTTTTTTTTTTTTCATTAAAAAACGACGAAATGATCGACTGACGTTTCTCGACAGAGCGATCTTTTTATCGCATTCTCAAGTGGTTACAAAAAATTGCTGTTCATTTAGATCTTTTATTTTAAAGATAGAGATAGAGATAGAAATAGAGAGTGTGTGCGTGAGAGAGAAAGAGAAGGAGAGAGAAGGAGAGAGAGAGAGGAAGAAAGAAAAGAAAAGAAAAGAAAAAAAAATAGAGAAGAAGACCGACTAATATATACGATTTGATTTTTCTATTTTTTTCTTCGCAGGTGCAACGAGAACCAGCCATATGTTGTATTAGAAGTCCCTGCGGTCATTCACGGCGATTAGACGAACCTGCGAGGAAGAGGAAGAGGAAGAGGGGAAGAAATAACGGTCGTTGAAGAGTACGATCACGTTCCTCCTTGTATCTCTCTCTCTCTCTCTCTCTCTCTCTCTCTTTCTTTCCCTTCCTCTTCACTCCTTCTCCCTCTCCCTCTCCCTCACTTGTTCACCGACATGCGGAGTTTCCAACTGCAACGGGTCATAATGCTAATTCGAATGGAATCTTCACGAGGGATATGCCGTTAGGCGATGCAAATAGTATTGCGAGTTAAGTGAGAATATTTAAACGCGAATGGTGTTTGTATTGTCCGTTACTAGGAAACTGAATGATCCTAAACTTCAGAATATCGTTAAAACGTTAATTATTATTATTATTATTATATATTATATATTATTATGTATTATTATTATTATTATTATTTTTTTTTTTTTTTTTTAATTCGTAACACTTTATCCGAGAACGTCTTTTTTATGTAAGTACTTACGTGTATATAAATTCATACATATATACATACATACATACATACATACATACATACATACATACATACATACATATATATATATATATATATATATATATATATATATGTGTGTATACACGTAGATAGATAGATAGATAGATAGATATATAGATTAGACGTCGTGTCATTTTCGTTGCCAAAGTAACTCGTACGTCGTTTATTCGCGTAGCCCAGAATCGTTTTATCATTTTAGATTTTCTCTCGTCGTATTAATTTTATTGTATATAAGTGATGGGATACCACCCACTACGGTTGACGATTTTTATCGTTGCCTCTACAAGTGGCCTTCGATCGATCTTATTAACACGGTGAACGTTTACGATTCGATTTTTACTCTTAACCTCCTTTTTACGGTCCATTTTCCTCTGGTTTCTCCCCATTGGTTTGCCTCTTCGCCGAGATAGAAAAAAGAAAGGAAAGAGAGAAAGGAAAGAAAAAAAAAAAGAAAAGGAAAAAGAAGTAGAAGAAGAAGAAGAAGAAGAAAAAGAAATAAAGAAAAAGAACATTAAGCCGAGGTGGAGTTTCATATTTTTTACTTTTTATTTCTTTTTTTTTTATCTTTTCTTGTTTTCCCTTTTTTATCGGCCACCTAGTTCTATCTATCTCCTCGTGCACGCTCAACGTGTTTAAATAGTTCAGAAAACTAGAAACGTAGAATGCGACTTGTGTTAATGTCAGTTCATCCTGTAGATATGTATAATGTATTATGTATAACGTATAACGTATAACGTATAATGTATAATGTAAATTTATAATTTATGTAAATTTCCCCCCTATCCCTACCCCTACTCTTGTAACACACGCATTTGTAATAAATTAATAGATATATATATATATATATATATATATATATTATATATAAAATATATATAAATATTTATCAAAGGTGTGTATGATTATACTTAAATACATACGTTTTTTTTTTCTATTATCAGTTCGAATAGATAGATTTGGGTGTCCCATAAGTATCTTCCGTGTCACGCTATGAATGCGCCTGAAAACAAAGGAAGAAACTTATGGAAAACCCATAAAATAAATATATATATATATAAATATAATATATATTATAAATAAATATTATTATTTATAATATTTTATAATATATACTATAAAATATAAATATAAATATATATATATATATATATATACATAATATATATTATAAATAAATATTATTATTTATAATATTTTATAATATATATTATAAATAAATATTATTATTTGTAATATTTAATAATATATATTATAAAATATAAATATAAATATACATATATATATATATACGCTTTACAAGCGTGTAAAATTATATTACGAGAGTGTTACTATCGTAACAATTACGTTCATACGTTCGGAACGATGGCGGTAGGGGGAAGAGAGAGTGAGAGAGGGGGAGGGAGGGGTAATCGATGAATTAAATATATTTCTTTTTTCTTTTCTCTCGAATCGAGGATAATTAATCGGGCATAACGTTCTTAGTTGATTACATCGTCGATCTGGCAAGGTCAGCCGTCATCATAGAATATTTCCTACCGGTGGCCTTGGTCCGATCAAAGAATGTCTTTTCAACGCGATCAAATCAGCGTGGGTGTTTTAATTACGGGATGACGAATCTCGTGTAAGGAGAATTCTTGCGCCTCTCTTATATCAATCGGTCAATGCCAATCCAACAGTGAGATGCATAGTCTATCGGATTATTCGGAGGTCGTGAAGGGGTAGGTGGAGAGATGATAGGGACGGGGAGGGGGATGAAGGTGCGTATTAATGAGAAAATGCGCTCTTAAGACAATGGGATCTATAAATGAAACGGCGGAGGGGAAGGCGGGGGGTCTATAGATTGTGTCCGATATGAACGAAGTTATCTCGGGAGAGTGTGTTTGAAAAAAAAAAAAATTAATAAATAAATAAATAAATGAATAAATAAATAAATAAATAAATAAAATGAAAGATTCGTAGTAATCCCCAATAAAATATAATAAATTGAAGTAGACGAAGGGAAATTTTCATTGGGAGATGTTTTATGTAAAAAAAAAAAAAACGTTCGTATCGTCCTTCTTGATGTTTCTGTAAATATTAGGATGTAATCAAAAGAAAGTAGGGTTCTTTGAGAGAGAGAGAGAGAGAGAGAGAGAGATCACACGATTGTGGCAAAGTAAAAGCCTAAAGGTTAGATCATAGGGTAGTCAGTAAGCACCTAGGGTGGATCGTGTACATACACACACACTCACATATATATACTATATATATATATATATATATATATACACCCATTGTCCCTGACATCCTTCGAGATGAGTCCGTGAGCATTTGAGTGGAACAATTACAACTCGTTTTCAGGCCATTTACAAATGATTTATCTGGACTCTTACGAGGACCTTTCGAGACATTAGCACGCAGTACACATAACGACCCCGTAACACCTAACACGTTCAACCCCCTTCTCCCACTCATTTTCCTCCTCTTCTTCTTCTTCTTCTTCTTCTTCTTTTTCCTCTTCCTCCTTCTCCTCCTCCTATTTCCACCCTCACGAACACCTTCGTATACCCTAACTTTTCACCCTTCCCTCCTTCCTTATATCTTTTCTCTTTATTTCTTTCTCACTCTCTCTCTCTCTCTCTCTCTCTCTCTCTCTCTCTCTCTCTTTCTCTCTCTCTCTCTCTCTCTTTCTTAGTAAATATACCATTCAACGACGTGACCGTATTACACATTTCCAACATTAAATATCCTCTTCAAGGATTCGTTATGACGTTATCTGGTAAAACCAAAGCGAACTATAATATTTTATTACCTGGGATATATATATATATATATATATATATATATATTATTAGAAAATTTATCGTTGGATTTATTAGAAATACTAGTAGATAATCCTTGAGGTGGAAGATGATGGAGAGGAAAAGAGGGGGAGGGGGTGGGTTGGGAGGGAGTTCGAGAAGTCGAACGTTTCGTTAACGATTTTGTTAAAAAGCGATCGCGTTCTATCCCCACACCCCTTCTCAACCCTCCGCCCTTGCGAGCGTGAACGAGGGAATGGAGTGTGGGGTTGGGTGTCAGGGGTTTGAGCTTGAAGAGAGGGTGAGGTAGGGTAAGGGGTGACGGAGGGGAGGGATTAACGATTCGGACGATCGTAAATCACTTTTAGAAAGCGCCAGAGAGGATTCCACCCACTCCACCCCATCCTCCCCCTCCCCCATTCCGTCGTGACCACTTTCGAATCCGTTTAGTAGTCCTTCGTATTCGTTTGATTTATGAAAAAAAGAAGGAATAAAAATGAACAAATAAAAACGAGAGAAATGACGCGAAAGAGAAAGGAACGTTTTGTCGTAATACTTGTTAGTGTTTATTTTCAAAAAAAAAAAAAAAAAGAAAAAAAAAAGAAAAAAGAAAAGGAGAGATGAAAAAAACAAATTCGTGAATAAACTTAAGGACGATCAATTGGTAAGGAACGAGAGTTATGATTAAAGGATATGTATATATATAGGGTGTCGACAAAGTACGGGGCCAAACTTGTATTTGTACTACGACATTATCGAGGTCAAGTAAATGGAATGAGTTCGTATGAAGTTAGGTCGAAAAATGCTTCATTTAGAAGATGTTATGCTTTCAATGATATTTATGATTTCTTATATTGTTATAAAAATGAAAGTATAATAATTAATATTAATATTAATATTAAGATTAAGATTAATTAATTAATTTATTTCTCTATTCCTTTTTCTTCATTTAATTTTATTAATATCAATCTATTATTTTTTTTTTTTATTTTGTATTATTTTAATATTACACTCGTCGAATAAGTGATCGCCGAACTCATCCTTTCTATCTTTCTTTCTGTTAATTTTTTTTCTTTCGGACTTTTATTCACGGGCTCATGCGATAGAGTTGGTTAATAAAAATACTATAGAAACGGATGATGAATTTTGGGAATGTAATTAAAATGCATTTACTATTGCATTTCCGATACTGTTGGAACATTGGGAAGAGTTCGGTCATCATTGATTTGAGGAATGGAGAATTCTGCATTTTTGCAGAGAGAGAGAGAGAGAGAGAGAGAGAGAGAGAGAGAGAGAGAGAGAGAGAGAGAGAGAGAGAGAGAGAGAGAGATAGAGTCATTTCCAAACATATCTCATAACTCCAACGATTAATCCAAAATATCCTTCGAAAAGCGTAAATCCTTTTCAATAAATCATTTTCAGACCTATGTTTGTACGAAAATTTCTGGTGACCCATATGAACTCAATAAAACGTGGTATAACTTAGTTACCAATACCATTTGAAAATTTGAAGTGTATTGTTTACAAAGTGGGTGAAGTTGGGTGGGGTCGGGGACGATGGGAGCGTTTCGTTTTCGGGGATGATGGGAACGTTTGAAACGTTAAAAAAAAAAAAAAAAAAAAAAAATAAACTGTACAGTAGAAATAAAAACGATGTAGAAATTTTCTAACATAAATGAGTGGTTGGTATTTAACTAACGGTAAGTTTTGTAACCACGTAGAGAGGATGTACGTAGGTAGGTAAGAACGGTCCCGTTAAATGCACGAAGGCATAGTTAGAGTAAGGATCGAGCGTGTGTTATCGACATACACACACGCACAGAGACACAGAAATACAGAGAGAAAGAGAGGGGGAGAGAGAGAGAGAGAGAGAGAGAGAGAGAGAGAGACGAAAAGGACGGAACGTGGAGTGTTGTCGACTACAAACGGCTTTCCCAACCGCGCATCTCTACAGGATCGATCGAGCCAGAGATAGGTATAATTCGGCAGCCGATGCTGCGGCACAACAACGATTACCTGCTCGCACATACTAAAAGGGTGGGGTGAGTGAGGGTGAGGAGATAAGAGGGACGAAAACGGCGGCGAGAGGAAAGGGGAGTATAGGAGGGGAAGGTTTGAGAGGCGACGGGGTGGCGATGGGGCGATGGGGCGATGGGAACGTTGAGTTAGATGGATTAATGACGAGAAGAGAGAGAGAGAGAGAGAGAGAGAGAGAGAGAGAGAGAGAGAGAGAGAGAGATAATATATTTTGAAGAAAATCAAATTTGTAGTGTGCCGATCGTTTAGAAAGGAATCGAATTATGTGGGCGTTGATGGGATACGAGATGAGATGTCGAGGATTAAAAATTTAACCTTCGGTTTAGCTAACGTATCACTATTACTACGCTATCATACTGCTGTTACTGATACTTACCTACTATTATCGTTAATGCCGATATTAATACGACGGGTGCTCAACTGGCTTCTCGATTAAAAACCTACGAGGTCTTTCTTTATTGCTACGAGATTTTTTACTACGAGGAGGAGGAGGAGGAGGAGGAGGAGGCAATCATGGGGAAAAGTGATTGAAGTGAGAAAGAGGTATAGGGTGGGGAGGACAGGAAAATCTCGAAGACGCCCGAGGGAGGCAGGAGCACGATCCCGTCATGGATTAAGTGGATAATATTTCACTGGAGTATTCGAATAACGGCATCGAAGGACCAAATATTCAGTTTCACCGGTGACTACTAAGCCAGGAGTCCTTCCGTTTTAAGCGACACCGACAAGGCCAGGATCTTCGATTTTATCCTGTAAATTCTCTCCCGTCGTTGGAATAAAACCGGGTATTTCGCATTATCCTAGTATTATTTTCTATTTGTTTCGCATTCCGATCGAACGGTTGTTTCTTTTACATTTTTCCTTTCTTTTCTCTCTTCTTCTTCTTCTTTCTTCTTTTGTTTTCTTTTTCGTTTGTAGATGCACTTGGAGCTCGAGGGATACGTTTGTTTTACTTCTTCTTCTTTTTTTTGTTTGTTTTTTGTTGTTGTAGATAAATAAATAAAATGGATGTTTGCAAAAGTGAATGGTGTGCATATGTGTACGGAATATTTCTAAATCTTTTCCTAACTGCACGCGCATGTTTCAATAATCCTAAAATGTGTGTATATGTATATATATATATATATATATATATATATACACTATATATATATATATATATATATATATATATATATATATATATATGTATATAGTATATATATATAGTATATATTTAGAATATCTTTCACAGGCTTCTATATATCAGCAGATTCCAGAGACGTCGACGAGATGGTTTAGTAGCTCGCAACATTCGTAAGGAATTTCAGGGATATACGTATATATAGGTCTATATATATATATATATATACATACATATATAAAATGGAATAACGTTATGTAAATATTATACATTGCGAAAACAAAAGGATTTCCCTCTTATCCCGTCCCATAAACCCCGATAATAATAATGATTAATAATTGAAATTTTGCCTTCTTTGAAAAAAAAGAAAAAAAGAAAAATAAAAAACAAGAATAAATCGATACGCTGAGACGGCATGTTATGGATTTATTAATAAGCGAAAAGAAAAAGGAAGGAAAAAGCAAGTAGACGAATCAACATCGTCTCGTATCGAGTTGAAATTTTTCGGATTCCATTAAAAGTATGCGATAGAAATCGCGCGGCTGTTATTTCAATGGTATTTCATTCTGAACCGGTGAAAGCGATATTTCGTTCGTATAAATCTGGAAAATGTGCTGGCCGAACGATAGTTATAGAGTCGATAACTCCGAACGTTTTATTGTTACAATAGAAGGAACGAAAATCGGCGATGATATCGGTGTATCAGGGAGGTAGAGACACATAGAGAAAGAGAGAAAGAGAAAGAGAGAGAAAACGAGAGAGAGAGAGAGAGAGAGAGAGAGAGAGAAACACACACACACACACACACAAACACACAAACACTAACAAACGCAGGACCCTGATAACCTACGGTTTACGAGCTTTAGCTTCAAGAGGAATTCTACTACTACGGTTTTATCGCCAACCAACAAACGAGCTGCCATTCGTGGTGGTCTTCTTGTTCAACGACGAAATTAAAGTAGTCCCTCTGTCGTTCCCCGAATTTCCCTATGCGGGAACGTTTCTCCGTGCAAATGCAAACAAACGGAGACAGTCGTCGGTCGGCTCTCTTTCCGACAAATATATTATATGCGCGTGCGTATACGTATCCTAAGTATCAAAATTATATCGTAAGATACAAATCTCTCGATAGACGAATCTTCGTGTCAAAAGAGAACGAAGTGGAAATAAGATTAGGAGGACATCCTTCCCTTTCTTTCATTCTTTTTTTTTTTCTTTTTACTTTTTTTTTCCTTCTTGTCGTTAATCTTTATTTATTTATTTATTTATTTATTTTTTCTTTTTATGTTTCGTCGTTCGATTTAACCCGTCTATTGCGCGGTACGATTTTTCGTGTTATAAAGGCGATTAACTTCGACGTCGCAGAAATACGTTATTTACGAGAGAAAGATTCTTGGCAAATCTCTATCCTAACCTATCCTATCTAAAAAAAAAAAAAAAATAAAGAAAAAGGTAGAAATAAATAAAAAAGAGAGAGAGAGAGAAAAAAGGGAAAGGGAAAAAAAAAAGACAAGGATTTTCAGCGTTCGGATTGTTCGTTGGGAAGCGGCGGAGGGGTGTGGGAGGAGGTAGGTTCAATTTAACGAATTCGATCATGTCGGATTAAAGACCTCGAAGCTTTTCGTTTGTCGTAATATGAATGTTGTTTGGTATATAGTTAGTTCGGGGCCTGTTGATAAATTTGTTTAACATTATTACGACGAGCTTTGAGAATTAGGTGAATAATGGCAAATAAATAATATACGAGATCTAGATTGACTCTACTATATCAAATTTATAATATATATTTTCTCTTTATATATTATTTTTATATACGTTCATATATATATTTTTTTATATACACATATTTATTATATTTGTATACATATTATTATTATTATTATTATTATTATTATTATTATTATAAAGACAATTTTTTCAGAACGACAGATTCGAAAGTGTTTCTTTTTATCGTCGTTTCAAAAAAAAAAAAAAAAACGAAAAAAAATAAATAAATAGAAGAAATGAAATCGCAACGTCGTCGTTAATCGATTGTACGACAAAGAAACGATAATTGCTTGTATCAGAATAATTCGCATATTCGATTTGTATGGAAATATCCAATGGCAGTAAGTATTTATTATTAGAGGATCCTAACGATTCCATTCTATTCCAATTCTATTATATTCACCTCGACCTTTGCAATAGATTTCCTTATATATCTATATATATATATATATATATATATATATATATATATATATATATATATATATATATAAGGAAATATATATATATAAGGAAATATATATATATATATAAAAAACGAACGATAAGTTCAAAGAAAAGATCTCTCCCGAATCGTAGGATCCCCGAACGACCTTGATCTCTCAACCGACCTTAACCGACCCGATTGCGAATATTAGAGACACGAGAGAGAGAGAGAGAGAGAGAGAGAGAGAGAGAGAGAGAGAGAGAGAAAAGGAGTATTCCACAATTCGTTTCGTGCGATTAAAAAGAAAAGAAAAAACAAAAAAAAAAAAAAAAGAACAAAAAAACAGGCGATTAGTTTTCGAAAGAAATATGCGGAGTTGGGGCAACTCTTAATCGAAGTGCACGGATAAAACGCGACGGGACGGATGCGAAATAAAAATTACTCTTTGTAGAAATTCTTTCTCGAAAAACAAAACAAGAAAGAAAAAAAATAAAAAAAAAAAAAAAAAGAGAAAGAAACTTCGTTTCCATCTATCCTTACAATTTCTTTCTTCATACCATTCGTTTCATTTTTTGTTTTTCTTCTTCCTATCTTTTACTTTTCCTTCCACGAAAGTTTAGCTACGAACAATTAATTCGCGCATTCTCCGAAACGGATAAAGCTCATGAATTTTAAGACTTTCGACGGAGATAAAGATTGAGAGAGATAGATAGATAGATAGATAGATAGATAGATTGAGATAGAGAGAGATAGAGAAAAATTCGTGACGAGTTTGTATCGTTCAATTTCTCTCAGTCTTTTTCTCTCGTATTTTAACTGACGAAAAATGCAATTAGATTTCATCGAATTTATTTCTTACTTTAACATTTTTCCTTCCCATTTTTTTTTCATTCTCCATCTCCTTCCTTTTTTCCTACTTTTTTCTTTTTCCTTTTTTTTTGTTTTTTTTTTTGTTTTTTTTTTTTTTAATCACTAACTAGTGATGATCCAATTAAACTTAACGATGTACTTGCACGATGAAAGCAAAATGAAGGGGTAGTAAGGGTGGATGGGTGGTTGGTTGGTTGGAGAGGGTGCGAACGGGTGAAACCAAACGACGGATTTTCTATAACTTGTAATTTTTTCTTTTTCGTCCTCTTCTTCTTCTTCTTTTCGTTCTCACTTGTAGAAAAAGGAAGCAAAAGAAAAAAAAAAGATCTCGAATATTTCCTAATTACGAGTATGGGATGATTAACTCCTGCGACGTTAAAAAAGAAGAAGAAGAAGAAGAAGAAGAAGAAGAAGAAGAAGAAGATGAAGATGATGATGATGATGATGATGATGATGATGATGATGATGATGATGATGATGATGACGAAGGAAGAAAAAGAGAAAAAAGAAATCGTGTCGTAAATCAAATACGTGATCGTTCTCTCTCTCTCTCTCACACGTGTGTGTACACAGACACACACTCTCCCTCTCTCTCTCTCTCTCTCTCTCTTTCGAAAAAGAACAAAAAATAGAAAATAAAACGTATACCTATCCGACGTTGTGATTATAATATTTAATAGAAATGAAAAATGTCGGAGGTATTGAAGAATCGTTCGGATTGGATCGATTTGTAAG
>OU426857.1:3726453-3786453 GCA_911387685.1 Dolichovespula media | reverse complement strand
TCTCTCTCGAAAAGTAATAGAGAGAGAAAAATTATTTGGAGGAGACAATATCGGTTAAAAAAAATTTTCCTAGGAATATATATACATATCCCTAGTATATCGCATAATATATTATATATTTATTTATCCTTAGGAAAAATTTTTTTAATTAATATTGTCTTTTATAAATAATTTGTATGTATAAATATTTAATAATTTATACATATATATATATATATATATATATATATATATATATAATATTATAATAATATTTATATACCAAAATTTTTTTAACTGATCTTGTCTCCTATAAAAAAAATATATATATATATATATATATATATATATATATATATATTATCTCCTGTAAATAATTTTTCTCTCTCTCTCTCTCTTTCTCTCTTTCTCTGTATATATATATATATATATATATATATTTTTTACTCTTTTTTTTTCTTCATTTCTTTCTTTACCTTTCACTCGGATAACAAAACTCTTATTGGGTTAACGTACATATGATGTTCTCGATTTGGTGTCATACCTATTTCCTTGCATATTATTAACCCTAACTTCCTTATATTTATAGATTTCTAACGAACGTTCTGACCGCAGACGTTCAACAGAAACTTTTTTCCTCGGTCATGGCGTAACAGACGTGCCACATCGACACGGTAAATAGAGTGTACCAGTACATACATCGAAGCCGTAACGTAATGTATGGCCGTCCGCCCGTTCTGCTATCCAACGAACGAACGAACGAACGAACGAAGAGGAAGTAGCAACGAAATGGAGTAGGTACACGTTTGAAATTAAAAATAGAAGGAAACTGTGCCTGTTAAAAGTAGGTGGATAGGTGATACATACAATATATAGAAAGGTGAGTCGGTTAAGGAAAAGGCCAGATTAATCGCCCTGTTAAAATAAAACACGTGACTCCTTCGAAATTTATGTGTATTTAGGTTCGTGGATTAGAACGTTGAATTGTTATATATTATATATATATATATATATATATATATATATATATATATATATATATATATACATACATATATATGTATATATATGAATTATTTTTTGTTAAGTTCGGTAAGAAATATTCGACATAGAAATGGACGTTTTTCGTCTGTTCGTGAAAAATTTTTGTAATAAAAGTTGTCACCGATCAGTTCCTGAAACTTTTATCGAAACTTTTACGAATATAAATATATGTACATACGTTTACGAGTAAGTACCGTTGTCATCTTAAGAAGTAACATAGTAGAAAATAAATAACAGAATGGGAATGATTCGTTTTATTTTCTTTTCTTTTTTTTTTTTGTTCTTCTTTATTACATAAGTCGGAGATGAGGAAAGATGGGGGTGTTTTTTTTTTTTTTCTCTCAAACGCATTCGTCGCACGCGTAATGTAATTTGAAGTCTTTTGAAAAAATTGACTGGAAATTCGACGGGAATTTTGTTGTCATAGCGACGTTCATGGAAAGTGCTATCGAATATATTAATAGTAATAATAATAGCAGCAGTAATAGTAATAATAATAGTAGTGGTAATAGTAGTTAGAATAATCAATAGTAGCAGTAATATTAGTAATAATAAAAATAGTAGTAGTCATTGTAGTAGCGATGATAGTAATAATAATAATAATAATAGAAGTAATAGTAGCAGTGACAATATTAATAATAATAATAATAATAATAATAATAATAACAACATTAATAGTAGTAGTGATAATAGTAATAATAATAATAATAATAATATAATAAAAATAATAGCAGTAATAATAGTAATAATATTGATAATGAATAGTAATAATACTTAATAATAATAATAATAGAAGTAATAGTGGCAGAGATAATATTAATAATAATAATAATAATAATAATAATAATAATAATAATAATAATAATAATAGTACTAGTAACAGTAGATACAAAGTATGAAGGACACAAAGTAAATTAAAGTAAATAGAATCGTTCAATCTTTTTTTTTGTCTTTTCTTTCTATCTTTTTATTTTTTTTTTTTTTTTAATCGAGCAGAGTGGGAGAGAGGTTCTCCTCCTCTTCGCTCAGACGAATCCATATATATATATATATATATATATATATATATATATATACACACATCATGGAAAAACATGCGCACACATTTAAACGCACGCACGCATGTACATGTCTGTATAGCTATCTATCTATCTACATATAAATATATATATATATATATATATATATATATATATGTGTGTGTGTGTGTGTGTGTGTGTGTGTGTGTATGTTTTACTGTATATATTTATATATATATATATATATATATATATATATATATATATATATATATATATATAATATATATATATATGTACTTAGGTATATTCGAAAAGCGTTGACGTGTGCATGTGTACGAATCTTCGTTCGTTTCGTCAGGTTGGGGGCCGACTATGTGCTTGCTATGATAGTGTAAGTACATCGCATGCGGCTTGCATGTGCCGCCTCTCGATAGAACGCTTGCGCAGTGTTAGAGTTTCGGCAGACAGCTCGCCGCTACGGGTGCATCTCGCGGCAGTTCGCGGTTGCCTTCTAAAGCAAGCTCATTAGTCGCTCAGCAAGAAGCATCACCGGCACCGCGGCAAGATCTTTATTCTAACCCTTCCTCTCTAACTCGTACAAACTAACGCCGATCGTAAAGATCTCCTCTTAAGTATTCCGATCGACCAATCCCTTTTCCCCGTTGCTGTCACTTTCTCTCTCTCTCTCTCTCTCTCTCTCTCTTTCTCTTTCTTTTTCTCACGCGCACATTTTATCTTTCACATTACTCTTTATCGAAACATCAATATACACATCATACCCATCTCTTTCACCATTGAACCATTCTCTTTCCAAGCAGCTCCTTCCGTTTCTCTCTGAACCCTTTCTTCCTTTTCCTTACCCTCCTCCTCCCCCCCCCCTTACTCCCTTTACCGAACAAACACGTATTTATTTCGTTCGTTCGCGTGTCCTTTGATGGTTGTAAAAGTACGTGGATGATGGGTCACGGTAACAAAGGCCAATACGAATGATCCCGATCGGACTGGGTTGCACGTGCGTGCGAGTTAACCAACGAGTAACGGGGGAGCGCGTCGAACTCGAACGCGCGTTACGATTAAAGGGAAAGAAAAGCGTAAGGAGGAGACCCGTGGGAATCCGAAGCGTTTAGACGAATGTCACGGGTTAGATTGATCTAAGTAAGCGTCGCGGACACTAATAACAGAGATTAGGAGGAGTTCGGTGGTAAATCGGGGAAACGATGTACGTCGATCGCCCACTGGCGTGAATATTCTAATCGAGAGCGAGAGGACCGAGCCATTTGACCGAATATAAGATCGTCCGTTAAGAGTGAGAGAGGTAGGGAGAGAGGGGGACCAAATCATAGAAACACAGAGGACGTACGGACGGATAGAAGGATTGTTTTTGATCGATCGAGGGGAGTGAAAAGAACGAGCGAAGAGGAGGAGGAGGAAGAAGAAGGAAGAGAGAAAGATAAAGAAGGAGGGGAAGGGAAGAGGAGGTTGAAGTTGTAAAGCTCTCTCGTAGTATAAGGAAAGGGAAAAAAGCAAAGAAGAAAAGAAGAGGACGAAAAAAAGGAGAGTAGAACGTGCTTCCTAGCGAGGTCTGTGTGGGCGTCGAGGTGAACGTAGGTCATCGACACGACGTCGATGAGGAAGATCTGAGATAAAATAATTGGAAGAGGACGTTGTTACCGAGTATAAAAAAAGTAATAGTAGTACATATTAAAGGAAGATCTTCTGTTTCTCTCTATCTTTTTTTTTTCTCTTTCTCTCTTTTTTTTTTTTGTTTCTCTTTATCACATTTATTTTTGATCAATCGGTCGTTATCATTGTCGTCGTTGTCGTTGCTATAGTTGTTGCTGCCGTTGTTGTTACCGTCGTTGTCGTTGGTTGTCATTGTTGTTATCGTTATCGTCGTCGTCGTCGTCGTCGTCGGCCGATGATCAACGTCGAGACACCGACGTTCCGACGTTATACACTCAAGTTCCCGATGCTACAGCCACCCTCGCCGCTCTTGGAGATGGCGTCCCTGCGTTTACCGGACTCGGAGGAGTTCGACGTCGAAACGCGCCGTAGAAGCAACAACGTCAACATGTTACCCACGACGGTTGCTGGTGGCACACCACCGGTTACAACCGGTACATTACAACACATTAAGAACGACATCGGGGATTATTTGAAGAATTTATTGGTCGAGGCCATTACCATTAGTCCTAGTACCGATCTCGGAGGAGGTGGAGGAGGAGGAGGAGGAGGAGGAGGACCATCTATAATCGAGGACGAACAGGCTGTACTTTTCAACGCCAGTAAAACCGAAAATAATTCGACTTACGAGCAATTACCTGATCGGTTCTACAGGCACAGCATGGCGATGTCCGCGGTTTATTGCGTCGCCTATGTTCTCGTATTCGTTGTTGGTCTAATCGGTAACAGTTTCGTAATAGCCGTCGTTTACCGTTCACCAAGGATGAGGACCGTAACCAATTTCTTCATCGTCAATCTAGCTGTCGCCGACGTATTGGTCATCGTATTTTGCTTACCGGCAACATTGATGAGCAACATATTTGTCCGTGAGTAGATAATACTAACGATAAATAAATATATCGATATAAGCAATATATATATATATATATATATATATATATGTATACATGCATGTATGTATGTATGTATGTATGTATCTATCTCTACTTATCTATAATATCCATATAATGGAAGGTACTTTACCTTCGATTTTTACCATCCTATTACTGTCGTCTATCTATCTATATGTACATATATATATATATATATATATATATATATATATATATGTGTGTGTGTGTGTAAGTGTGTGTACATCGTACTATTGGTCTCCTATAACTTTCTAACGTAACACGACGCTCGTTTAGGGTCGTTTAACTTTCCAAGGATAAGGAAACTTGCAGATAGATAAATAGATAGATAGAGTGAGAGAGAGTGAGAAAGAGAAAGAGAGAGAGAGAGAGAGAGAGAGAGAGAGAGAGAGGACTACGGATGCTTTTTAAGAGAAGGCACTTTTCTTAAAGATTTATATTACCAAGAGATAAGAGTAAAACTATTCGAAAGGGAACTTCCGAATTCTTTGTCGTACGGAATCGATCGATTAAACCGGAAGATGTGCTCTCGGTGCTCGACTAAGTTGGTTTTCATTTTATTTTCGTTTTTATTCCTTCCTTCTCCCATCCTTTTTCCTTCTGTTTTTTTTTTCCATTCGATACGAAAGAAAAGGAAAAGAGAGAGAGAGAGAGAGAGGGAGAGAAGGAGAGAACCACTTAAGGAGTCGTTTAAGGTGTGTTTCGAAAAAAAAAAAAAAATACAAAAAAAGCTACTCAAAGAAAATCCAAAAAAAAAAAGGGAACAACGTCCTTTGAAGTGAGTCGATTGTGTATGCTGGTCAAGCACCCGAGGTGTACTAGGCTGCATGTGGTCCATTTGTCGACGATTTGTCGGTCTCATTTTCTCTCTCTCTCTCTCTCTCTCTCTCTCTCACTCTCTATTTATCTATCTTTATGTGTGTATATATATATATATATATATATATATATATATATATATATACACACATAAATGTATATATATATATACACCTCTCTATCTCTGTCTGTCTCTCTCTCTCTCTCTCTCTTTCTCTCTCTGTCTAAAGAGATGGTGGCGCGGGGCGTGAAGGGTGTAGCAGGTCGCTCTGCTCTGGAGGGGATCCCTTGGTACTTCGAAATCGATTCTTCCGCGACGCCCTGCAGAGCGCGGCCCTGTTTGCGGAACCATCAAAGTCACGATAACGCGATTGCATTTCGACGGATTGCTCCTAGAGTTCGATTTCAAGTAATTACACCATAAATTATTACGACGGTTGTCTTCTTGCTCGATCGCACGATCGCTCGTTCCCTCGTTCTGATTTCTTTTTTCTTCCTCGTCGAAAAGATTCTCTTCTATCGGACTACGGACGTGGCACGTAGACGATATCTGGACTGTTAGTATAAAAAAAAAAAAAAAAAATAGTCTCATCGCGGTAAAATACATTAATATGTGTCATTTGTTTCAATAATATGTTCTGCATGGAAATTCAAGATACCGATTAAAACGGCCGTTTTTTGGATATAATTAAAAAGAAAAAAAAATATATATATATATATATATATATATATATATATATATATATATAGTTATAATAAGTCGTTGATGGGGTGTGTTAGAATAAAAGAAAAAAGAAAGGAAATTTACGAAAAGAAAAAAAAAAATTCGTTAGAAGGAAAAGTGTCGAATCCCTGAGAGGAGCAAATCGTCGGGAGTAATATATATGTGCATTCCCGTGTCCCATTTACTTAGCCAAGGCCACGGTGAAAATGATTTTTTTATTGCAGATAGGATAAACGATATATACCTATCGTATATATATATATATATATATATATATATATTTTTTTTTTTTTTTTATTTGATAGTTTTCTCTTTGCGCCGTATAATTTCTTTTTTTCTTCTTCTTAATTATTTTTTATAATATTATAATTAATAATAATATTATTATTATTATTAATATTACAATTACAATTATAATAACAATAATATAATAATAATAATAATTATTATTATTATTATCATCATTCTCACCATCATCATTATTGTCGTCGCCATCGTCATCATAATCATCATCCTCGACTTTGTCGGTCGCCATCGTAAAATTTTATTATTATTCAGATTTCATACACAAAGGTTCCATCATAGAGAGCGCTTCGCCTATATTAGCTCTTCTCATTAACGATATTTCGACGAAGCTAATATATACATATATATACATATATATATATGTATATGTATTATATATATATATATATATATATATATATATATATATATATATATACATCGTACGATAGAAAGAAAATATTTATTTGAATAAAATATTGATTTGAATTACGTTTAAGACATTACAATACACGTATCTAAATGATATATATCGAGCTTATAAAAACGATCTGTCTTTTATTTTTCCATCTCTGGATCATGCACGATTTAGTTATCCTAATGTTTCGATGATCGATAGATATAAATATATATACAGTAATCGAGATACAGTTCGATTAATCATAACGTTCGATATCTATCATTTATATTTCGTTTCATTTTCGTTCGGTTGAAATTTTTATATCAGAAGGACAGGCACGTTTCGCTCTTCCGAGTATCGGCTACGTTGCTAAGCTCATTTTTAGGGTGGTAGTGGGGTGGGGTGAGGGGAAGGGGGATCTTTCCATTTCCTGGTTATTTCGTTTTATTGGTTATACGCGCGTGTGCGTGCGCGCGCGCGCGCGAGCGAGCGCCATTGGTCAGGTCAACCACGATTCGAGAGATCACTCAGGGATCATCGTGGATCAACCTTTCTTTTTCCTTTTTCGTTCTCCTTTGTTCCATCATTTCCTCGACATTTGATTTATTATTGTTATCTTCTTCTTTCTCTTCTTTTTCATCTTTTTTTCAAGTTACTTCATATCTATCAATCGTCACGTTTTTTCACGATATATAAATAAATTTATTTATTTTCCCTATATTTCGAATGATTTTTTTTCGAGTCTTTCTCTTTCTTCTTTTCTTCTTTTTCTTCTTCGTCTAGCTCTTTTTCTTCTTCTTCTTGCCAAAAAATAAAGAAAAGAAAAAAAAAAAAAACAGATTGAATTAATCGAATTCGAAGAAGAAATCATGTTTGCCAAATCGATTCGTAATTATTTGTATTAATCGAATGACTCGTTCATCGATTTCATCATTATTTCCTTATCTTTATTTTCCGATCTTATCTTTAAAACAGATGATACGACGACGCTAGAGGCTTTCGCGAAGAAAAAAAAAAAAAAAAAAAGGAAGGAAAGGAAAGAAAAAAAAAAAAAAACGTTCGATTTATTCCTCCTCTCGAGAATGAATTACGAAGATAAAATCCTACCACATTTCTCGTACTTCTCGATCACTTTGAATCTCGATTTTAAAAAGGAATCGTTCGTGAACGATTCCATTATCCTGGCATTAGGATTTTTTTGTTCTTTGGATTCATTGTTACTTAGATGATTTATTATTCTCTTTCACGAATAATAGATAATTATTATTTACGATTATAAATAGATAATAATTATAAATGTAGATAATCTATATGTTATAATTATTATTTTTTATCCATAAATAGATAATTATAAATATAGATAATTTATATATATATATATATATATATATATATTACAATAATTCCTTATTAATAATTTATTAATTATATTCATTAATAATCTTTCGATTATTTAAATTTGTATGTCTATCCGACAAACATGTTTCTCCCCCCTTTTTCCGTAAAATGTTTAAGATCGATTTATTCTATTCCGATTTATTTATTCATTTTGTTTCTTTTCTTTTTCACCGAGCAATCGTCCAATTTCTTTTCCCTTTTTCATTTCTTC
The DNA here is from genome assembly GCA_911387685.1 of Dolichovespula media. Lineage (NCBI taxonomy): Eukaryota > Metazoa > Arthropoda > Insecta > Hymenoptera > Vespidae > Dolichovespula > Dolichovespula media. The sequence continues at coordinate 3,777,977 of OU426857.1, read as the reverse complement.
TTGTTTCGTCCGATTTTCAATAAAAGGATATTACAGAGAGGATATTATTTATATCCATAAATAGATAATTATAAATATAGATAACTTATATATATATATATATATATATATATATTAAAATAATTCCTTATTAATAATTTGTTAATTATATTCATTAATAATCTATCGTTAATTTAAATTTGTATGTTTATCCGCTAAAAATTCGTTCTAACCCCCTAAGATAATTTTCTCTATTTTCATTTTTCTCTCCCCTTTACCGCAAAATATTTCAGATCGATCATTTGTTTTTAATTTCTTCTCCCTTTCGCCGAACGATTCCTTTTCTCTTTTTACTTTCTTGTTTCGTCCAATCTCCAATGAAAGAATGAAAATACGTTTAGGGAAGGATTATTTTTCATTCGTTCGTTTTAAAACGAACGACTTGTTTACGGTCAACGGTGGAACGCTGGGCACGTGCCTCGGGTCTGCATTAGCATTGTTGATAATGTTTTTACAAGTGTCACAGTACAAAGGAGAAATGAAACGGTTTCGTAAGAGAATATATTATACTCTATAAACGAGGCTAACTAGTTTAACGATTAATATACCATATTCGAGGGTTAATATTTATTTCCAATACGATTGTTTTCTTACCTTATTTTTTTCTTTTTCTTTTTCCTTTTTTTTTTTACTTTCCTCTTTCTTTCTTTCTTTCCTTTTCCTTTAATCGTCGCTCCACCAAAAATTCCTTTTTCATCTTTAGAATCTCTTCGTCCTTCTCGTTCCGATTGAAACAGATCGGAACAACCGGGCAAACCAAATAGAATTCGCATTCCACTTTCAATTCCTACCTCCTTGAAGGTACTTTAAGCACGTCCGAATGCTCTCGTGTTCACGAAGAACGAATTCAAAGTTAAGAAACTTCGATTAAATGAAAACCCATTTCTTACGATCTTACGTCCGCAGCACGAATGTTTCTTCCCTTAATATACCGTTAAACCGTCGTAGTCGTAGAAGTATTAAAAAAAAAAGAAGAAAAAAAAAAAAAAAGGGAAAATAAATAAATAAATTAAGAAAAAAACAAAGCGGTAAAGGAAGGAAAGATCGAACGTATCGGGCCACGTTGAATAATCGTGCAAATAAATAAACGCGATGTGTGATAACTTTCGTCCGTTGAAAAAAAAAAGAAACGAAAAAAAAAGAAGAAGAAAAAATCGTGAAAATAAATAAACACGATGAGTAATAGTTCTTTTAATCTCCGTAACCTCGATCCAAATCGAGATCGAGGAAGAAAGAAAGAAAGTAACAGAAAAAGAAGGAAAGGAAAGAAAAGGATTGACCTCCTCCCACATTTTCCGAATAAAAGAATCGTTGGAGGATAATATTTTTTTTATCTCTCTTTTTTTTTTTTTTCAAATCTTTCAAATAACACGGAACCATTAAATCCGGAAATTTATCGAATGCGTGCACGCGCTTGCACGGACGCACGAATATGCAACGACATACGCAGTAAAATATTTTTCGAGCTCGTTCGTGTGTGTATATATATATATATATATATATATAATACAAATATATGTATATATATATGTTTTTTCTCGATAATACTGCATCTTTTTGCGTAACTGTATAAACATACTTTTTGTTGGCCGTCTGATTAATCGATTAACAACTGGGTGATCATTGCGAAAGAAAAACATTATAATGATAATACATAACGCGTATTTATTCACTGATTCATTCGCCCGGTCGCGTAACAATGGAACGATAAAATTAAAAAAAAAAAAAGAAAAAGTTAAAAAAAAAAAGGAGAAAGAAGAAAACTAAAAGGAGAGAGAGAGAGAGAGAGAGAGAGAGAGAGAGAGAGAGAGAGAAGGAAGAGGAGGAAGAGGAAGAAGATAAAAGAAGGGAAAAGAAACAACGTCGTAAGTTTTCGTGGCCGATGTCAATCGACGTTACGTACGTACGTACGTAAGTACGTTGTACGTACAACGTACGTTCTCGGTCAAAGTGACAGTTTAATCGTGAAGAGTAACGAAAGTAGCGTGACACCGTTTGTCACCGGCCCTTCATTCTCAGCCTGATAGCCACCTCGTCCATCGTGGAAAATCGATAGTAGGAGTGCTGCAGTTTCATTTATTTGAACCTCCGCTATTGCAACAAAGGCAAAATTCTCCGTGGTGACGCAGGAGTAGCTGATCGTTTAAGAAATTTCATTGGACGATCGAGTACGCGAATTGCGACCTAACAGAGAAACGAGATCGTTACGTTGTTTCGTTCTCTACGTTGATTTCTTCCTTTTCATTTTCTTTTTCTATTTTTTTTTTTTTTTTTTATTCTCCGTACGACAGAATAACAGGGACGACTCGAGACGAGAACTTATAGATTGAAAAGAACCAATTTGGTTGGGACAAATGATTCGTCGTCGTTCAATCGACCAACGAAAATTCAGATTTCAAATCTCTACGCACGTACGCACGCAACATTTTATACAGTTCGTATATAAATATAATATATATATATATATATATATATATATATATATATATATTATTTTTATATAAGCTTTATATAAGCTATATACATATATATATATATATATATAGCTTATATAAACGTACGTGCGTGTATAGGTAAATACAGGCCGTAGAAACGTATACACATCTATATTGGATGGGATATACCCAGTTCCAACCTATCTAAGCGACTAAAGCTTTGCTTCTCGTACGCTTTGAAATGGAAATTGGCAGGGATCTCGAGATTCTGGACTAACAACAACACGGCAAATCGAATTATGTACATGCTCGCTTCATACTAAGATCATATGTCTTCCAACGATACCCACGCTCATTTCGACCGTGATCCGTTTCGTTCACGCACGATTCCAAATTATTCCAAACTACATATCTTACTTCTACTTTTCTTTTTTCTTCCGCCAAACCCCTCCCCCCTACCCCCTAACCACCTTTTTTTTATCCTCTCTCCGTCACTCTTTTTTACCCGGTATCTTAACCACGAAGAAGATTCCAACGACTCTTACAAATAAATACAAATTTCATTTCGATTTGTCGGCCTTCAACGCGTATCGTTACACTCGCGAAGTTATCGCCCGCCCCCCCCCCCCTCCTACCCTCCCTCCCCCCATCCCGGTATAATAATCGTTCGACTTTTAAATCGAAACGATTTATGAACGATCATGGGATTCAACGATTACGCGATATCGCGACCTCTCCCTCGAATCTTTTCACTCGACGAGATTTCCTCGCGAAAGGGCAAATCTTTGATTTTCTCGAATAGTTTGATCTTTATTATTTTTTTTCTCTCTCTTTTTTTTTTTTTTTTTTTTGTAAGTATTCGAACTAATAACTCATCGGCCAGACGTATTTTCGCCTCGCCACGTGAGTTCACGTAATTGGACGGGTTCGTTCGAACGAATTCCCCCCCCCCCCTCCCCCCACCGACCTCTCCTGTATGTTTCTCTAAAAAAAAAAAAAAAAGAAAAAAAAAAAAAAAGAAAAAAAAACGAGAAAAAAACCATACGTCATATTAATTACAGATTACACCATTTTAATCGACTTTGACTCTAGTGACCTTAATCCTTTTCCGTTCCTACTTCGGAATGGCCTCGACATCGCATTTTCTTCTAGGCGGCCCAACATCGATTTGACCTCGTCCCTCGCCTTTCTTCCCTCTGCACGAGAATTTTTCTTTCCTCCTTTCGTACTTTCTTTCTTTCATTCTTCCATTCTTTCTTTCATTCTTTCTTTCCTTCCTTCCTTCCTTCCTTCCTTTGCTCCTTTTCTCTTTCTTCTTATTTCCTTTGAATTTACAATTTTCTTTAAACGCAAAAGGTACTCTCTAGTACGGTCTCGAAGGAACTCTATGAACACGCAGATAAGTAAGTAGTACTTACCTACTACGTGTTCGTGAAAATCAAGAAAAAAAAAAAAAGAAAGAAAGAAAGAAAGAAAGAAAGAAAGAAAAGAAAAGAAAAAAGAAAAAGAAACACGGGGATAGAGGGGGACGGAGACGAATCTCATTTTCGAGTTCCTTCCTTTTTGATATCCAACGATTGTTCCTTCATCGTCTATTCAAAACTTCACGAAGCCATTCGGATTATTAATAGCCGACGAATCTTCCGCATTTTAAACGCGTTTGTTCGCGCAACACCTACAAATAATTTCAATTCGTGCGCATTTTAAAGAACGAATAATTTCGACGACGCGAATGAAAATAATACCGGGTATCGTTCGAAGCCTCGAATGTAAACGATAAGTCGGTGTGAAACAAAAAAAAAAAAAAAAAGAAAAACAAAAAAATTCCACGAATCTTTGTGCAACGCGCAAACCGTTTCAACCGAGCTCAAAGTTGAGTCCGTGGTGTTGAACACCTCGCAGACAAAATTAGGGTTAAAGCTAAACGATCTTTATTAGTGTTAACTCGATCGATCGTTATATTGTTCATGATATATCCTTCCTATTACTACCACGATAAATAGTATATATATATATATATATTTGAATTCTGAATCATGAACCTATCGTTATTACTAATCAATTATTGATTTTCTTTGATCAAATTCTACGTTAATCGAGAAAAATCGAGGATGATCGTGGGAAATATATTCAAGGCGATTGGTGGTAAATAAAAGAATACAATAATAATAATAATAATAATAATAATAATAATACGGATTAATTGTTACGAGCTTGTTGGAGAAAGCTAGGCCGAGCCGATTACATAACTCAGGACAGCTCGCTACGGTGGCGATTATGTTATATAGTATAGTAGTTTGGATGGTAAGTGAAGTTATAATATATATATATATATATATATATATATATATATATATATATATATATATATACTTTAACGTAGCCCAGTTGCTTGTAGTTAGCAGAAACCATATAGATATAGTACTTTCTTATTGCCATATACGAGGAAATTCATATGTGTGTTGCGTTAATATAGACAGAAGATATATTTATATATAATATATATATATATATATATATATATATATATATATATATATATACACATACACACACACACACATATGTATAAGTCTACGTGAACGTGTACGTGTACATATATGTGGACGTCAACGTGTATATGTATACGTTAACGTAGACGTGAACGTAGACGTGAACATAGACATGGAAGTGTATATATATATATATAATATATATACATGTATATGGACGTGAACGTAGACATGATTGTTTACATAGCCATATACGTAGACGTGAACGTAGACATGAATGTGTACGTAACCGTGTACGTAGACGCGAACGTATATTACATATATAAACGTTTACATAGACGTGAACGTAGACATGAATGTTTACATAGACGTGAACGTAGACATGAATGTTTACATAGACGTGAACGTAGACATGAATGTTTACGTAAACGTGAACGTAGAAGCGAATGTTTAAGTAGTATTTGTACGTTTACGTGGTCGTGCGCGTGCAGGCAGTTAAAGAGACATAGAAGGAGTAAGCTAAAGGGTGTAGACGAACGTCTACCTACTTCCTCTTCCTCTTGCTCTTGTTCTTGCTCTTGCACAGCAGCCACGCGGGGACTAACCAAACCGGGTGGGTGCGGGTGTATCGAGTGTGCTGTTCGTTGCACGAGGTTAACGCCCTGAGGTGACCGCCTCCTTCACCCTCCACCTGCAAAACCCCGTTACCCCGAGAGTCTCCCTAGGAAACTGGGACTCGCTAGCTAGCTCGTTCCAACATTTTCAGGGACTCCCTTTTCCTACTTTCATACAACTATCTAACTATCAATCTCCCCTTCTTTTTTATTATATCCTTTTCTTCGCACTATCTATTCTATCTCTCTCTCTCTCTCTCTCTCTCTCTCTCTCTCTCTCGTTGTATCTCTCTTTCTCTTTATCCCCAATATTATATCCTCCATTTCTAACGATCTAGAACGCGTATTCCCGTAGTTATCGCAACATCGTTAGAATGTATAAACATCCCGGATACCCGACAATCTCGATCGTTCTAATCCTCTAATTGATCCCTCGTCTTTCGACCGTACGAACTTTTCTTACCAATTGGTTCTCTTTTCTCGGCCCTGACCGAGACTGATACCAAGACCGAGACTGATAATGATACTTACACTGACACTGTACTCACACTCATTGGTCCCAAGAGACGATAATAGCGCTCCGCTTCTTCGACCAGACAAAGTTTCGATTTATATAACCGAGGATGATATATATTGGATAACGCGGACTTATTTCAAACGACGAAAGTGTTCTCTTAAACGTCGAACGCAGTTTTACCCTTATTTCCCCCCACCCACCCCCTCCCATCCCCCTCCTCCTACCCATCACCCTCCCCACTATCACCCTTCTCCTCTTCACCCCCATTGTCAGTCCGAAGAAAGAGGACAATATTTTTTTTTCTCTTTTATTTACGGACAGGAAATTTTAGTTTGGTTTCATTTTGATGAGGAGGAAAAGAAAAAGAAAGAAAATACACGGGCGCGCGCGCGCGCGCACGCACACACGCACACACGCACGCACACACGCACACACGCACGCACACACGCACACACGCACACACGCACACACACACACACACACACACAGACGCGACACAGAGACCTTTCTGAATTCGACAAAAGTTCTTCGATATGTCGTCTTTAATTTCTCTCTCTCTCTCTCTCTCTCTCTCTCTCTCTCTCTATATATATATATATATATATATATATATATATATATATATATATGTATATATATCTTTCTCACTCATAACACACTCTCTGAAGAAGTATATTCGAGGACGCGCCAAGCTCGCTCATTAAATTCCTCTTTAAAAGATTCTTTCAGGAAACATTTTTCTTTTCGTTATTATCGTTAATGTGCTAATATTAAAAATTGCAATGCCACGTGAAAATACATTGTCAGATGGGGTGAAATATTCCGGTCTTTTTTCTTTTCATTTCTTTTCATTTCTTTTCTTTTCTTTTCTTTTTTTTCTCTACTCCCCTCCTCCTGCTCCGACGTCTAAATCGGAACAGGCAATATTTTGATGGGCTCTAACGAATTTAATTCGTTTAAGAAACAACGATCGACAAGTATTATTCCAAATATCTTTGTATATTTGGACAAGAATTGTTTTTCTAAATCGTTCGATACACAGGGTGTCTCAGCTAAAGGAGACCGCTACAAGGTTCAATATTAAAAAGATATATACTTAGAGGGTACAAAATATCGATGACCTTAAGAAAATTCATGAAAAATGACCTAAAAAAAAGAAAAATGTTGTCTTCTTTTCATAACATACCTCATTTTAAATCATTCAAAGTATGCCATAAAAGTTTGTCGCGCATCATAAGAAACAAAGAAAATATTAAGGCGGCCTCCTTTAGCTGGGACACCCTGTATATACATATATATATATATATATATATATATATATATATATATATATATATATTGGATTGGCAACTAAATGATTGCGGACTGTAAATAAGAATCTATCGACAAAATCCGTAATCATTTAATTGCCAAACCCAGTGTATTGGGGTGTCCCATAAGATTCTTCCATTTTTTTTTGTTTTCATAGTCATGCATAGCATGACACGGAAGAAACTAAATGGACGCCCTAAAATTATATATATATATATATATATATATATATATATATATATATATATATATATAATAGTTATATATAACCCATATATATAACAGTTCGACGTATATTATAACGTAGGAAGTATCTCGTCTTAGGTGATTACAATTGAAGGGATTTTGAGTTAGCCTAAGAGGATATTTGTTATTGGGTACTTACTTACTCCTTATCTTTATACCATTACTTCGTAACTGTCACGACGAAGTATGATAATTCCTCTTCGAAGGATACGTTGCAACCGGATGAGAGAGAGAGAGAGAGAGAGAGAGAGAGAGAGAAAGAGAGAGAGAGAGAGAGAGGGAGAGAGAGAGAGAGCACGCGCATGCGTTTAACGTTCGCGTATTATTTCCCATTTCCTAATGGTGATAACAGTTTTACCTTGTCGATTTCAGGCTTCTCGTTTTCATTGTTATATCCCGAATGGTAGAGCACGTTAAGCCAAAACTTAATAATAGTCGATAAGATTAAAACTTTTTAGAGCATTTGAACGAACTTCCTCGTTGACCTTTCTCTCTCTCTCTCTCTCTTTCTCTTTCTCTCGCTCTCTATCTCTCTCTCTCTCTCTCTCTCTTTCTCTCTCTTTCTCTCTCTCTCTATACCCTTTTTCCCCCATAAATCTTTGATTTAATAGCCAGTCTCCTCTCGCCCGCCCTCTATCGAGACCCGACTGAAATAAATCGAAAGGGGTTATTTTAAGTGATCGAGCTCGTTATTGGGTCGGACAGGCCGAAACGTCTCTTCGAACGATCCGTCGTATTTGAATGGTACTTTTTGGATATAAAAAAAAAAAAGAAAAAAAAAACAAAGAAAAAGACACAAGCTACGGTCCCTTAAGAATTGGGTCTCTTTTTCGAGTGTCCTTTATTTTCTCCTTTTTTTTTCCTTCTTCATCTCGTAGACAAACCCACGCAATCAAAGATTCCGATGATTCCGCGTGGCTGTGATCCTCTAACCTGCTGGATCTCTGTCACCCCCTGTCACCCCCTACCCCACCTCACTGACAAACCCTCAATATTGTTTTTTATTTTGATCACGAGACAGATCGATGTCGGTCGTTAAACCCGATCGAATCGACCTGCCAAACGATATTATTTTTCCAATAATAAGAAGTACCGTGTACGTGTGAAACATTAATGGAGTTGATTTTCTATTAAAGGAATAAATCGATACTGGGTCTTGTACTCTTTTTCAACGTAGGTTTAATCGTAGGGTATTTCCTATAATAAGGGAAGGTAGACGTTCTTATGGAGTATAACACGTGTTACTCCATATCTTCGGTCGTTGATAAATTTATGTTCGTATAATGAATACGATATATATATATATATATATATATATACATATGTATGTATGTATGTATGTATGTATGTATGTAGAATGAAACGGACAAATGGTTATACACGCATTACGTATTTACGATATAAAAAAGAATAAAAAAGAAAGAAAGAAAAAAAGAAATAAGGATATATAAGGTATGTGTGTGTGTGTGTGTGTACAAAGCACGTATTCGTACACTGATCAATTTGAGATAAGTTGTTCGTAAAATTGCACTTTTTTTTTAAACAAATTTTTTTTTATTTCATAAACAACGAATTGTTTGTAACATATTTTCGCTGATCTCTAGAGTGGGATATAGTTAAAAAAAAAAAAAAAAAAAAAAAAAAAAATAGAAGAAAAAATAATATATTAGCCGTTTGTATAATTTGCAAAATTAGCGAGTAGGAACAAAAGATCGGTAGGAAATATGAGAGCGATGAGTATTCGTGCGGTTGTTGAATTATGAAAAATTCATGAAAAAAAGAAAGAAATCGCAGCTTGAACTAATCTGACGAAGAAAGAACAAAAGAAAACAATGAAAGATAAAATAAAAAAAGAAAAAAATTAAATCAAACGAAGCGATCGATACTTCGTTGGATTTCGCTTTGATTTTAAAATTGCGAGAATACTCTTGGGCAACTCTCATTGACATCTCATTCGATGTGTGAAAATGAGAGCATTTTTTTAGATCTTCCTTGGAAGAAATTTGCGACAGGATCACAGGCCACATCGAAAACCAGGTTGAACGGGGTTGAAATTTTCTAACTGGCATAACAACCGAACGAGATCGACGATGTACATATGTACAATATATATATACATACATACATACATATATACAATACTTATGTAGATCCGTCGATGCGTAAACAAAGTTCGACGTTAGAGAATTATGATTCCGAACGATTTTGATTTCACGGTAGAAAGTTACAACATCGAAACTCATAGGAAGGAAAGAGGAAACGATTTCTCAGATCCACTGAGAAACCTCTCTTCCCTCTCTCTCTCTCTCTCTCTCTCTCTCTCTCTCTATCGTTGAACGATGCTTTGTCAGAAACATCCAATTTGGTGCAATCAGTTCGAGCAAATTCTCGGGGTTAATCGTTTATGGGAATCAATCGGACGAGAAACCTTACTGGGTGGGATGGGTAGGGGGGGGGGGTGGGGAGGAGAAGGGAAGAAGAAAGAAGATAGAAGAACGAAAAAAAGGTAACGCGAGAAGAGAGAAAAAAAAAGAGGCGAGAAAGAGAAACAATGAAGAATAAGAATAAGAATAAGAATAAGAAGGAGAAGAGGGGGTGGAAGAAAAATTTGTATTTAAAAAGAACGAAAGAAAATTCGTGAAATTTCGTATGAGAAATAAAGAAACCAACCGAGACGACGAAAACAGTTGTTGAAGTGTTGCCTCAGGTGTCACGCGGATCCATCAACGTATACACAACTGGTATTCTCTTGTAATCATGAATACGTCGTCGTCGCATCGTCGTCGTCGTCGTCGTCGTCGGCCAAGCTTCGGAGTAATTGGAGATGCGTTTTCTTTTTTTTTCTCATCTTTCTCTCCATTTTTTTTCTCTTTCTTTCCATCTATTCTTTCTTTCCCTCTTTTTTTTTCTTTGTTTTTTTTTTTCTTTCGTCAGACAATGCGCGCGCGTCGCTTTACGACGTTCGAGGCTGAAGCTTCGCGTGAAAATATAAACGCGCTTTTGTCCGATATTTGTCTTCTCTCTCTCTCTCTCTCTCTCTCTCTTCATTCCTCTCCTCCGCCACTCCATTCTCACGCATTACTCCACCCACTCCCCTCCCCCACCACCAATCGATTTTACACAGCACCAATCATTCGGCCGCAATCGCACTCGGCTCGAGATTGAGACAAATCTTTTTGTCTTTTTTTCTTTCTTTCTTCTTCTTCTTCTTCTTTTCATTTGCCACGTTCTCTTTTTTTCCCCTCTTTCGATCTCGTTCTTTCCTTTCAATTTTTTTTTTTAATTTTCGTTTTATCCCTCTCTTTCTCTTCTACTTGATCTTTTTCTATCTCTCTTAAAAGACAGAACGAACGATCATTAGAATTTTATCGCTAACTGTTGCTTCGCTCGTCGAACACGCTCCTCGTTCACTTCTTTTTTTATTCTTTATTTTTGCATTCTCTCTCTCTCTCTCTCTCTCTCTCTCTCTATTTTTTTCTCCTTTTTTTTTCTTTCGTCGAACAAACGCAACGTCGAGACGAAAGGATGTTGGATATGAACGAAGTTATTCGTCGAAGGAGACGTCCGATCGTTGTTGTCGTCTCTCTCTCTCTCTCTCTCTCTCTCTCTTTTTCGATTTTCTACGCGAAAAGTCAAAAAGAAGAAGAAGAAGAAGAAGAAAAAAGAAACGTGGAACGTGATCGGTGCATTTTCCTTTCCTCCTACCCGGATCCTGAAATACGAAAAACGTTCGACGTACGACGAAATTGATTTGACGAAAAGAAAAAGTTTAGGATGGGTGGCTGGGTGGGTGGATGGATGAGACAGGGGAATGGGGAAATGCTCGCGAATGTATCAAAACATTCGCGTTTTTCACGAAAAACATGTATCTCACTGTTTAATCCCGCGCGACGTTGCATCAATCAAAACCTTGTGTGTGCGCGCGTGTCTGCCATCTCGGTTCATTATATCGCTCATCTCTTATTATTTCTATGCATATATCGAGGGCTAGGGGGTTGGCCTTAGTGGTGGTGGTGGTGGTGGTAGGGGGGGGGGGAAGAGGGTTGGTACGAGCGAAGAGGTTTTCCCTTGCGATCTCGTCCTTGAAAAATTTCCTTTTAACCTGGGACCTAAGAGTTAGTGGAAGACGGGACATGGTTCTCTACGGTAGAAAAAGAGAAAAGGAAAAAAAAAAAAAAGAAAGAAAGAAAGGAAATAAGAAAAGAAAAAAATAAAAAAAACGCGTCCAAAGTACCCTCTTTTCATCGCAAGCTAGTAGTAACATAGCGATTCGCGTCTATGCTCCGAGACTCCTTTCCTCTTTCTCTCCTGTTTCGTTCCTCTCTCTCTCTCTCTCTTTCTCTCTCTCTTTTTCTCTCTTTCTCTTTCTCTTTCTCTCGGTCTCTCCCTTTAAAAATTTCAAAAGTATCGCGCGCCAAGTAACCTTGACACAATTCGGCCGAAAAAACATATGTAACGTGGATCGTTAAAAAATGTATGAATTCGTTGTACAAAGGCGCGATACATACATACATACATACATACATACATACATACATACATATATATATATATATATATATATATATGACAGAATAAACTCAACTCGATGGGATCCTCTCGAGCGAAATGATCCGATGTGGGTCAGTGGTATTCGATGATACGTAGAAGGTGTACGTACACGTTGGTGGTAAAAGGGAAGATGGAACAAAAACAAAAACAAAAACAACCGAAAAGAAAGGACTAGAAAAGGATTGGGAAGGGGAATGAAATGTAATGGTTGGTTAAAGAAAATGTGTTAGGCCGAATAGAAACCGAAGAAGATGAAGAGGGTAGAAGAGGTAGATATAAGAAATAAGAAATAAAAAATAAAAGGAACGAGCGTTGACGAATCTCCATTATACTATCCTACCAAATTGATATTTCCAAATTAGAATCTAATCCAATTCAATCCAATTAGAATTTTCCGATTAGGATCGACCAATCGAATAAACCATTTCAAAGAATTACGAACGTGGAATAAACATCGACGACACTTCGATCTTTTCTTCTTTTATTCCTATCATCAAAAAAAAAAAAAAAAGAAAAAAGAAGGAAAGAACGTAGGGAGATAGGAAGGGAGGAGGGGAAGGTGGAGAAGAGAAAAGAAGAAAAAAGGAGAGAAAGGAAGAAGGGAAAAAGAAACGATATCGGTGATGTCTCGCGTGATAACCCGCACGTCGAGATAGACAGAGATAGAGATAGAGGTAGAGAGAGACAGAGATAGAGATAGAGAGATAGATAGATAGAGAAGAGAGAGAGAGAGAGAAGGCTTCGAGGGGTTATATCATCGTAAAGGGATAGGGCCGATCAGCCGTTTATCTTTCGTACGTGCTTGAATTCTGCCAGCGAACTTGCGTATATTCGCCTCATAGAATTTCAAGAGTGGCGCGCATCGGTAACTCGACCTGAAGCTGCCGTGCACCCCACCTGTCTCCCCCTCCCCCTGCCGCCCGCCCTGCTCGCCCACCGAGATCCATACAACCTGTATCGGTGTCAAGGCAAAACGGGGCCAATACACTCGGTCGACCTACATCGGCCGATCACACTCTTCTACCCTCCGGAGTTCGACCTCCTACCCTAATGCCTCCCTGACAACCCCTGTGCGCACTCCTCTCTCTCTCTCTCTCTCTCTCTCTCTCTCTCTCTCTTCTCCGCCGCTCCTCTCCTCTACACTCCACCATCCCTCCTGCCCTCTTAACCCTCTCCCTCTCCCGTTCCCGTTTTCGTTCCCATCAACGTTCCGGGTGTGCGCGGCCAAACCCGTTTTTCCCTGGCCTTCCTGCTTGCAATCTGCGCGATGACTGCGCGTGCGATGCCCAGACGTAATTGCGTGGCTAGCTAAACCGACGCCCGAATGTCATTATGCGATATAAATATTTTCTATCATCAATCGTAAACTAACGAGAACGCGATCTAACCTGCGAAAGATCGTAACGAATTTTCCCGGTGTACGCTAAAGAAAGAAAAAAAAAAAAAAAGAAAAAAAAAAAAGAAAAATAAATATAATAGAAAACGATATAATCTATTCGTAATCGTTTCCTTTCATTTTTATAAGAGGATATCGAAAGGAAAAAGGAAACTTCAAGCGTAATATTGTATATTGATCGTATATCGATCTCTCGTCATATATCGTTCGTTACTATAATGAAAGAGAGAGAGAGAGAGAGAGAGAGAGAGAGAGAGCTGGACAACGATACGGTTCGTATCGTTGTTTACAAAGTATAATAGGAATTAATTATAATAATAAATAACGTACGACCGATCAAATATCGATACTCGACGAATTTTGTGATTTATTTTCCCGATCGGATGCGATATCCCGTGAGATATGATATCTACGATTCCCATAAACATTCAGTCATTGGAAAATCGGAGAACGATGGTCGGGACGTTACGAATCTGTTCACGAATATTCTAGAGCGCTTTCATCTATATTCACATAATATATACCCATATATATCCCCCATATATATATGTATGTATATATTCCTATATCGTTTTGAGAAAATTTCACAGAGACATTCGGATCAACTGGTGGTCCTGATCGAACTTCAGAGCACGTATGCAGATATTATCGAGCATCCGCTCGCGTATCGAAACCTTCGATACTTGATCTCCCTTTCCCCGTTGCTTTCGATTATCGATAATAACGATTAAAACGGGAAACGTACGGGGTTATCAATTAACCGTGATAAAACGTTAATGACATGATCGAGGAAATGACATGGATAAACGATCAACCAATAAAATACGATCGCGTAACGTTTAAATACGACTTAACGAGGAACATTGAAATTTCACGTACGACGGTATAGTCGATTCATTTTCGATGCTCTCTGTCTCTGTCTCTGTCTCATTTCTTTTTTGCAGGAGGTTGTGGGAAGGGAGGGGAAGCGAAGAGAAAATTATTGCGTGCGATTGTATAACGCGATATTGGTTTAAAGAGGGTGGATGCGTCGGATATAACGACATTCGTGGTAGGTTTGTGTTAACGGCGCGTCTACAGGTAAAATAACTGGGTCAGCGTCCCAGTTGATGGGTTCAAAGTGGTAGTGTAGCGGTGTTATTGGTGGTGATGTCAGTGGTGGTGCTGGTGGCGGATAGTAGTAGTAATAGTAATAGTAGTAGTAGTAGTAGTAGTAGTAGGTAGTAGAGAGGAGGTTAGGGTGGCCGAGAACGAGTTTACCTGAGAAGTACGGGTCGACACAGGGAGCTTGCCGACCTATAACGCATTCGATCGAGAAAACAAAACATCGATTGTACACACACGTAAACGTACGTCGTATGCGCTACTATCCCTATCTCCGATATCCCCCTTGTCCCCTCCCACTCACGATCACGATCTATAACTTTGACGAAGGATGATGATTCGAACGGAAAGCTAAACGAGAAATCATTTCTACGACGACATCTCACGTCTTACTATCCGTTTATCTATCTTGAATGAGGAGGAATAAAAGAGAGAGAAAGAATAATTGTATAATGCTTATAATTAACAGAGAGTGTGTGAGAGAGAGAGAGAGAGAGAGAGGGGGAGAATTGTCATGGTGTTAGTATTGAAAAAAAAAAAAAGGTATATCCCGTAACCGTTAGGCTCGTTGGTGACGTTTAAACAAGTCCTATTCAATTCTTAGCTCGTTCAACAGTTCCCTCAAGAGTCTCCGTGAGAAACGACTTTGAGGTTATAGCGAAGGGTTTCCGTAAGGGGAAGCGGTAAACGGGGAAATGTTGGTCGGACAGGTAAGCTGATGTACGAAGTGGAGAAATGGTAGACTTCAGAGATATGGCCCAGTTCGGACTTGACCCAGGTCCAAGGTCGACCCGCGCCTCGCGAAAAGATAATTACGTATTTAGGTCAGACAGTCGGAAATCTGTATGGTCCGTTGCTCGTATAGATCTTAGGTAGACATTCTATCTGTGTCTATGTAATAGACTATTAATTCCTGTACTTTCCTCTCTCTCTCTCTCTCTCTCTCTCTTACTCACTCTCTTTATCTCTCTCTCAGTCACACTAAATCTTCGAACGAACCAGTACAACGTTCCAGTTATTATTTCTTTGTTTCTTTCATCTAGTAATGGGGATTGAGAACATTAATCATTCTTAAACGAGTTGTCTTCGTCGTATTATTCACGAGGATTAACATACATAAAGGGGGATACAAATGAGGATCTATTCGCTCTAATTGAGACAATTAATCATGGTTATTTGACAAACAAATTATTAACGATACGAGCCCCGTTTCTGAGATATTTCATTCAAAAAAAAGAGACTATTCGTATTCCTCGATCCTAACCAATTCAAATACGATGTTTGACGATGGATGGATGGATGGGTGGGTGAAGAGGGACAGGAGGAGGATGGGGGTGTAATAAAGTTGTCCGAAAAGAAACACACACAAAATCTCTCTCTCTCTCTCTCTCTTTCTTTATTTCTCTCTGATATAGAGAATTCTTTTCCTGGTAACCTTTTGCGGTCTCACCGCAAGGTCGAAGAGCATGGTTATCACGGTACATGTGGTCGGTGTACCTTCGGGATCTCGATAACGCTAATTCGCATTACCACGGTCACTTACAGTATCTGCAAACCTCTGTGCCACGTTCACTGGCTTATAGAGTTAATCGGACGGACTCGATTTTCCCGAAATCAATTCCGGCATCGTCGCGTGTAACTGAGGTACAGAGAGATAGATAGAGATAGATAGAGAATGAGAGAGAGAGAGAGAGATAGATAGATAGATAGAGAGAGAGAGAGAGAGAGAGAATTAGGGAGAAAGAGAGATAGAGGAAGAGACCGCAAGCTCTGTGCCAGTGACATTGCCAAACGCATTTATACGAAGATTCCCTTTGGTATTGGTATTGCTACCTAATCGTATACCAGTCATCGTCATCGTCGTAGCCGTCGAATGCTCGAAGCATTTGGTCAAGGACGAACGTAAATCCATCTGGTGTAACCGACGACAATGGCAGCCACAGTGCAGCGACATAGGCCAGAGAGAGTTTGTCGTTCTCTTTCTCTCTTGACTAGACTCGACTGGACTCGACACCACTGGATTGGACTGATGGACTGATGGTTATCGATATCGTCCTTTGTCCTTTTCTTTAGATTTTAATAAAGATCTCTCGCGTTGCCCTCGGCCCGTTAGAGGAGCATCGATACCAACGGAGATCTATTCGTGAAACTTGACCACCCACCAACCCATCCACCCATCCATCCATCCATCCATCTTTCTCACTCATCCTCAACCTCGAACCTCTTATCTCTTGCCACTCGAGACTGGATCATCGTTTCTCGATTTTTACTTCGACCATAGATAAAAATCTTCTTGCAATAGTAAATGCAACGTGGTAATTCGGTTCGTAACCCGTTTCTCTCGTAAGAGAAGGAAAAGAAATCTCTATCGCGATGGGGTAAGGGACAGGGGGACGGGGGGAGTGGGAGGATCGGGGATTGAGGGTGAAGGAAGATGGGAGGAGGAAGTAGGTGGTATCGCGTGCCTTATAGTGATTCGTGACGGAAAGTGGTCAGTCCTTACTTACTTGAAATCGAACAAACGTTTACCCAGTTTTCTACGTTTCCTTCGATCCTCATTAAATCATCCATAACTTTGGATTCAATCTTCGAGAGGATGGAAAACGAGAAAAAGAAAAGAAGAAGAAGTTAAAAAAGAAAAAAGAGAGAAAAGAACAAATACAGTATCGAGTTACTCGAGAGAATCGTTCCGACGTATAACAAAACCACTAAGGAAATCTGTAATACAAGATAAATTGCCGAGTTTGAGTATTGAAGTCTTTCCGTCATCTTGGTCTTGCTCTTTCTTTCTTTCTTTCTTTTAATTTTTTTTTTTTCTTTTCTACGCGGCATATATATATATATATATATAAGAAAGGAGAACTCGATGGCAATATCGAAAGATCGATGGCATTTCCGGCCGTTGCATCCCATTGGGAGCTCATAGCTCTTTCTAAGGGAGTACGAACAGCAACAGCAACAGCAGAAACAGAAGGAGAGTGGAGGAGAGGGGAGAAGAGGAGAGGGAGAGCACCGTCTACGTTAACTCGCAAGCTTGGGTACCTCGAAGAGGGTAGAGGCCAGTGGGACACACACCACACCTGTACCGTGCCGGTATTCGGGTCATGCATCTCGGCCACTTGTACTAGGTCACTACCTCCCTCGTATAATCCGCTCTCCTCCACTACTATCCTGCGCCCGACCTGATATATATATATATATATATATATATATATTTATATATATACTTATCATCTATACATACATACATACATATATATATGTATATGTATATATATATGTATATGTATAAACGGGTTGGAACACGGACACCTGCAAACCACCTCTACCAACGACTCTAGGTCATATCCTCGAACTCGGGATGGCTGCGTGAATTTACGGAATTTATATACCGCGAAGAACTTATCGTCGAATCGTTCGTCGATCTGAGTCAGGGCCGAATCTAGGAAATTCTCATCTGGAATCGTACCGGTGCCCTTTTATCGACCATTCGTTTGTTCAAAGTTTAATTGATAATTTTCCCCTATATATATATATATATATATATATATATATATATATATATATATATATATATTAGATAGGAAATTTCCTCATAAAATTAACAGGTGGCTGAATCCATATCCCTTATACCTTTGTTAATATTATTCAAAATGATATTTCGAATGACGATGAGTCGCATTAGATAAGATACGTAACATTGAAGTTAATCGAAGTACGATTGGGGTTAATTATTTCTGATAAGGGGTTGATTCGTTCGTCGTAAGTTTAAACGATTCGGAGATAAAGACGAGTCTCGCGTTACGTCTTGCAGAGGACGGACATATTTTTGGATTCTTCTCTTTTTTATTTATTTTATTTTTTTCTTTTTTTTTTTTTTTTTTTTTCTATTTACGAAGGTGAGCCTGTACGCTATTCGTAAATTCAATAGTTTACCATGGGAGGGTTAAAAGTGAAGAAAGAAACCGTGCACGTACGTAAAGGTTTTCGATTTGATTAGAAGATAAGAGAAAATTCGAAAAAGAGGGAGATAAACCTTTGAGTTTCGTATCTCTTCTATAGTTTATACGTTTTCGAGAAGAACGAGAAAGAGAGAGAGAGAGAGAGAGAGAGAGAGAAAGAGAGAGAATGATAGATTTGGACAGATAAGATTTTCAAAGATCACGAAAAAGATCGATAGATACAGATAAAGACCAAAATTTCTCTCGATCCTTATTCTAATCGATCCTCGAAGACCGAGTTATCGAATCGGACCGTCTCGAGGCGTCCGGATCTTAAGGATCATAGATTCGAATTTAATAAAAAGGTTTCAAAATTCGAGAATAATTTTGTCGTTTTCCTTCGAGAAAACTTTGCGTTTCGATCGTCTCGAACCTACTGTCTCTCTCTCTCTCTCTCTATCCCCAATAACCCTACTATCTCTCTTTCTCTCTTCAACCAAATAGATCTCTAAAGGAAGATCCAATTAAGACTAATATGACGTACGTGTGTCGTCGTTGAAACGGACGGGGGAAGAAGAAAAAAAGAGAGAGAGAGAGAGAGAGAGAGAGAGAGAGAGTGGAAAAGGATGAAAGAGCAAAAAAGACAAAGAAGAAAAAAGAAATTGATCGAAAATAGAATATTATTAGAAGCGTGCTCGATCAATTGTTCGAAGTGACGAAACACAGCTGGATCGACGAACGGATTCGTAAGGGGTTGCAAGCATCGTACTCTCTCTCTCTCTCTCTATATATATATATATATACGTGCGTGTGAGTATGCGTGTATGCATTTGTGCGTTTGTGTGAGCTACTAGGAGACCTTGAAGGTATTCGAAACCGGGGCAGTAACCTCAAAGAATGACTCGACGCAGGCGCGCACAATCTGAACGTCTACTAACGGGAGGTAAGCCGGGTTGCCCTACATCGGCTGGTCTGTTCTCTGCCACCGAACTCTCCCTCGTTTCTTCAGGTTAAAAAGAAAGAGAGAGAGAGAGAGAGAGAGAGAGAAATAGATAGATAGATAGATAGGTAGATAGAGAGAGAGAGAGAATCTAGAACAGAAAAGCATACCAACGTTCGATTCCTTGGAGAAGATTCTTTTCCCGTTCATTATTCATACAACATTTTATATATAAATTACCCGTTGATTTCGAAGGAATAATTAGAATAATGTATCTCTCTCTCTCTCTCTCTCTCTCTCTCTCTCTCTCTCTCTCTTTCTCTCTCTCTTTCTCTCTCTGTCCATTTATAATTATCTTGATATTTTCGATTATCGTCGATATACAACATCGATCGAATTTATATATGTATGTATATATATATATATATATATATCTATTTTTTTTTTCAATTCTTTTTTATTCTTTATTCTCTTTTTTCTTTAATATTCTTTTCTTTTTTTTTTTTTTTTTTTCGTAAGATCTATCATGTAGGATTTAAAATCTAAGATCTAATGTTACGTTGTTTGCTACCATTATCCCTAATTCCTTCCTTCCTTCCTTCCTTCCTTCCTATCTTCCTTAATTCCTTCCAACTAAGTCTCCGATAAACTCTTTAAGCCTTTTATACCGGACAAAGTTTGTCAAGTTTGTTTTTCTTTTGATTGTTGTTTTAGTCCTCCCTTTTTTTTGTTTTCTTTTTTTCTTCCCTTTCTTTGTTTTCGTTTTTCTTCCCTCGTGAATTCGCGAACGAACGTAAGTTCGTTTAGTCAATGATTGTCACTCTCCTTTCGTTCCTTTGTTTGACGTTTGCAATAAAAAAAATCGTAAGGAATTTTAAGCCGAGGAGGGATTCGATTCGATTCGATTCGATTCGATTCGATTCGATTCGATTTTGGGAAATAATTTCCTTCGAAGTCCCTCTAGTATTTTAATTTTACTTCTCTCTTTTCCTTTCTTCGTTTTCTTTTTATTTTTTAATTTTTTTTTTTTTCTATCCACAGACACGATCCTCCTTTTCTTTCCTCTTCCTTTTCTTCTTTATCATTCTCTCCTTTCTTTTTTTCTTCTTTTTCCCCGTAAAATAAGATAGATCTGATCTTTCTTCGTCGATAGAGTTTACAGTTTAGATTTCTTCGTAGTTTTTTCTTTTCTTTTCTTTTTTTTTTTTTTTTTTGCGGAAAGAGCAGCGTGTACGAGACGGACATGTATTATACAACGTAATTTTCTCCCCATCTTCCACAGATTCTCTTTTCTTTATACACATACGCACACACACACACACACACATAATATATAATATATTTTCGTTCTCTTCGTCCGCCGTCCACTTGCCCATAAAGAAATAACCTACCAGACTATGATGAAATAAATTTGTTTGTCTGATCGATTCGACAATATATAGATATATATATACATATATTTATATATATGTATATATATATATATATATTATTTTATAATTTTATTATTATATATCATTATATAGTATTACATATATTAATACATGTATATATATATATATATATATATATATATATATATATATATATAAATCAATCGTATTCATTATATTATTTTATAATTTTATTATTATATATCATTATATAGTATTACATATATTAATACATACATACATACATACATATAAATCAATCGTATTCATCATCCTTGAAGGGATTTTATTCTATAAAAGATGATGTCAAGTTCAAGCAGCTGCAATCACGGCCGACGATATTCATAATTTTTATCGAGAAAATTTTTTGTATGAAAAAAAAAGAAAAGAAAAGAAAAAGAGAAAAGAAATAATAGTAATAATAATAATAAGAAGAAGAAGAGGATGAAAGAAGAGGAAAGAAGATTTGTCCCTGAACATGAAAGAGACAAATATGAAAAGAGGATTCAATCCCCGATCAACTTGGAATGACCTTTTTCAAATGTTAATTTCTAAAGGGATCTTCAACGAGGCTTTTCTCTTTATTTTCTTTTCCTTTTCCTTCTTCTTCCCTTCTCTATTTTTTTTTCATTTCTTCTACTCTCTCTCTCTCTCTCTCTCTCTCTCTCTCTCTCTCTCTCTCTCTCTCTCTCTCTCTCTTTCTTTCCTTTTTTTTCTTCGGCTACTTACTTTCTTCTTACCGATCAGAAATTAAATAAGAGACGCGCCATTCCTTAATAAACCCCATTCGGCATGTCCTTTTTCTAATATTTCGTTCAATAACGTTGATCATCCCCCCTGCCTCGTTTTTAAACCGAATAAAAACCGTGTCAACGTTCGTGGACTATGAATTAATCGTAAAATGGGGATTCACTTGTTGAAACGAATTAATCGATTACGGACGAATAAATAGTAACGTTATATAAGCTAGTCCGTTGATAAACGTTTCGAACGAAGGTCGCCACTTAGGAACGTTAAGCTCGTCCATACCACCACCCCCTTACTCACTTCCCTTACCCACAATCACCACCACCAACACCACCACCCATCCACCTCCCTTTGTGATCACGATCCACCCGATAATTTCTGCTATCGGTTTTCGAACGAATCCAACGTCGTATCTTTCGAAATTGCGAAGGGCCTCGATCGATATCGATTAATTAAATCGACCCCAACTATAAGGGTTGTATGTAACTTTATTCGAGTTCGCGTAACTTTATTCGAGTTGGCTCGCCGATCGTTCGGAAATATCGTTGTCGGAGCAAATCGTTGCCAGCAAGCGGATCGGTCGTGAAAATTATTTTCACGTAATTTTCGATCGATCGTAACAACGATCAATTAGAATTATCGTCGATAATGATCGACGGTAGATCTTAAAGAGATCCGATGATATAGATCGTGCACGATATTCGAAGTCGTTTTTAAAGTCGATCACGTCGACACGATCAAGGTCAGAAAAAGTTTTCATCTCGACATTGTTATCGAAATCGTTCGAATTCATGGATAGTAGCTTATTTTTTTATTTTTTAGAGTTTCAATAACAACCCTCTCTCTCTCTCTCTCTCTCTCTCACTATCTCTATCTCCGTTTTATTGCTTTTATCTCTATGATATTTTTTTCTTTCTTTTTTTTTGGAAATATATCTACCAATGTATATGCTGCTGAAAGTTCATGAATTATATACGACATTGAGGATTTAATTTTTACGACGATTCTCATAGAATTTCCTATAGTAAAGTCTATCCGCAGTCGCGGTGACGTATTTGTAAGAAAAATTTATTTTAATTTATGTCATCGGAAATATTTTTCTACAAGTGTGATACACACACACGCATATATAAATTGTATCAGTACTTGGTTATCGTCATTACATTATTATTCCATAATCAAAAGTTACAATCAAAAGATACATTTCATAATCAAAATGAAACAAACAAAATAATCTCGATAAATTTCATTTCATTCGGGTGATCCATCCATCTGGATTGATGCATATAAAAGGAACGTCGAGCGTGACCTTGTCGAATCGATAAAGTAAAAATAATTTATTCCATCATAGCGTAGTAGGTTTTTCTTTTTCCTTATGGGCAAGAGTAGTGGAGAGGGGAGAGGGAGATGGGCGACGAAAGGAACGAAGACAAGGTAAAGAAAAAAAAAAAAAAAAAAAGAGAGAGAAAACAAGAAGATAAAGGAGCCGAGAAAAACCAAACATAAATAAAAATAAACAAAATGAAAAAAAAATAAAAAATAAAGAAGAACGAAAAAGTGAAAGAGAACGAAGGAAGAGAGAGAGGGAGAGAGAGAGAGAGAGAGAGAGAGAGAGAGGGGGGGGAGAAGGGAGATTAAAATGAAAAAAAAAAAGGAAAAAAAAGGAAAAAGAAAGAAAATGATAATACAACACGTCAGAAGTCATAGTTGTGTATAGCATCGATCTTTGGATATCTTGAAAAAGTAGTCATGCATCTTCAGCTGTCTGAGCTGAGTCGCTAAAACGTATAGACATGGTATATATTGTATATGGTACACACAAACGCACACGATCTTACATATTTTATCCGAAGAAAGAGAGAGAGAGAGAGAGAGAGAGAGAGAGAGAGAGAGATTGGGTGGATGTAGGATCGAAAGAACGTTACCTTTTCTTCAAAGTAGCTTGCTACGGAAACTGCTGATAAAGCTGACGCTGTTCCACCACCTCCACCTCCTCCACCATCACCCGCACTACCTCCTTCTCTTCCTCCTCCTCCTCCTCCTTCCCCATC
The DNA here is from genome assembly GCA_911387685.1 of Dolichovespula media. NCBI lineage: Eukaryota > Metazoa > Arthropoda > Insecta > Hymenoptera > Vespidae > Dolichovespula > Dolichovespula media. The sequence continues at coordinate 3,754,160 of OU426857.1, read as the reverse complement.
TTCCTCTTCCTTTTCCTCCTTATCCTTCTTTACTGTCGTCTTACTCGTCACAATCGAATTCATCGGGTGCATATAATGGCGTGAAAAGTGCGAGCTTGAATTCTGGTTTTCCGCTCTCTTTCTTTCCCACTTTCTTCCTCTTCGTTTTTTCCTTTAATTCTAATACTCTCTCTCTCTCTCTCTCTCTCTCTCTCTCTCTCTCTTTTTCTCTTTATCTGTCTATCTCTGTCTTTTAATCTCTTTCACTCTGTATTTTCAATTCCTCTTCATTCGCCACTACGATTTCCACTACCTCCCTCTCACCTCCCGTCCCGTCCCGTCCACGTTAATGAGGCACAGCTGTGGTGCAACTCTTCTCAGCCCTCCCTCCTCCTCCTCCTCCTCCTCCTCCTCTTACTCCTCCTCAACCCTTTTCCTTCCCAGTCGCCAAGCGACACTTCCCTCGCAATACTTTTTTTTCCCTCTTTTCCTTACTCGTTTCGATGCTTTCAAGAAGCAAACCGTCATCAGTTTTTTTTCCCCTCATTACCTCCCTCACACCCTCCTACGGTTTATTCCTATTATTATTACTTTCCAACGAGACGTCGGAACGTCGCTCTTAACGAAAATAATCGCAAATCGCACGTCGTAACGAGTGTTCATGTTGAATGAGAACGCGCCATTGTTTTATCTGTATATTCATATTCTTCTTCTTCTTCTTCTTCTTCTTCTTGTTCTTCTTATTTTTCATTTTTTATATTCTCTACGGTTCTCAGATTTGTTATACAGTATTTATAGGTGGTATTAACACGAGACCGACCGTGACGTGACGCAGAAATTATTTCCATTGTTTTCCGTCGAAAATCCATTATATCGTTTCTTAATTTTAACGTTCTTGTCATCTCTCTCTCTCTCTCTCTCTCTCTCTCTCTTCTCTCTTCTCTATCTCTCTCTTTCTTTTTAATTCGATGAAAAGTGATATTAAAAAGGGGACTTCGCGAAACTCGATCATTAACGATTCCAAAAACATAATCACGTATAAGAACGGATAAAAAAACGAAAAAAAAGGAGAGAGAGAGAGAGAGAGAGAGAGAGATTTCAAAATTCGTCTTTTTTCATTCTGAAGACGACAGTGATGATATAAATTTTTGTGATTTACGATGAAAACTTTCGTTCTTAAAAGTCAATTGAGAACACACTCACACACACACACACACATATTCTTAATTATACTCACGAGTTATCGTACGCGATTCCAAAATTTAAGGAAGACTTTCGTCTCACGACGTTTAACGCAATACGTTGAAAAATCTCGCTCGTAGATTCGCTTTTTTTTTGTGTCTTTTTTAATCGATTCGAACGTTTCAGCTCAGTTCTTTTTTGCAAACTTTTTTTCTAATCCGCTTCTAGAAAACACCTGACGAATTTTGAAATCTTAACGTCGCACATCTTTTTTTGCGATAACCTCCTTGGTTATTTCTTCTCAGATGGATATTAATCGATAATAAAATGAATGTTAGATTTGAGGGGGAAAAAAACAAACCAACGAACAAAGATTTTTCGCAAATTTTTGATTACATCGAGAAGCGAGAACAACGGGAATACGGTTCGAACAATATTAATAGTAATAATTTTTCACGTAACGCTGAACGCGTTCCATGTCATTACGTTTTTAGTCAATGGTATAAGAATGAATCATTGTATCAAGATGGCAATAAAATCGTCGATGTTTGTCTCGAACTTTCATCGGAATTTATATTTAATGCGAAGAACGTCGAAGTTTCGAACAAAACGAACGACTAAACCATCTATTATATAATATTTATTTACGAAATCATCACTCGTAATCTATATATATATATGTATGTGATAAATATACAGGGTGTCCTAGGTTTTAACGTTCAAACTTCGTCAGGTATATTTTATGGCGCTAAATAAGAAAAGAAAAAAATAAAATGTTACGTAAACCATACGTCACGCGTATATATATATATATATATATATATATATATATATATATATATATATATATATATATATAGAGAGAGAGAGAGAGAGTGCTTTATTTATAAAAAGTTATAACACAAAAATACAGAATACAAGTGATAGTGATAGTAACCGACTTGCCGTTAGTAAGAAAAATTGGCTCGAATAGATCAAAGATATTTACATACGTGTAAAGAGCTCCTTACGTAAGCTGCGTTTATTATTTTTTTCTTTTCTTTTTGTTTTTTTTTTTTTTTTTTTCCCCACCCATTCTGTCGTTACCTAAGATCGAAAGTAATTTTCGCCGATTTAATATTGATATCAATAAATCGTTGGATATTCGTACGAAAATGTCAGTGATATTAAACGAATCGATAATATGCAGATACGCGTCTCGTTTACGGCTTGCTGTAATGGGAATGACCTAGCTAATGCTAGTATTAAAATGGAATATTAATTAACTTTGGATGTGACGATGACAAGTATCGAATAGATCGATCCGATCGAGCTCAATGATCATAGTGAGATATCGAGTGAGTCGGTTACCATCACTATCACTCGTATTCCATATTTTTTCTGTTATAACGTATTAACAAAGCTCTCCGTGTGATCTCTATGATTTCATGACATTTTTACTTCGACAAAGTTTGAACATTGAAACCCAGGGGGACACCCTGTATATCGAGTTTTCGAACGAAAAGTCTTCGACAGGATTATCATTAACGATTTAATGACGTTATCGAGGAACGTCGGGGAATAGATCAATCTTTGTTTTCGAGATGTTGGACTCTTCAATCGTAAATTTTACGTCATTATTTAAAAAAAAAAGAAAAAAATTCGACCGCTTTGGTCTGACCCCTTTGATATAAAATAATGATCTTAGATTGCAACAGGGGTCAAGCTAACAAGTGACATATATTATTTCGAAGGTCATTTAATTATCTTTACGACGGTGCTACTTCTTTCTCTTCTTTTTTTTTTTTCAGAATTTTCAATCAACTATTTCCGATGAAATAATATTTCGGAGTTTGAAGCATTTAAAAGAAAAAGGAAAGGAAGGAAAGAAGCTTTTATCTTATGACATTTTCAAAATGCACATCACCGTCCATCGTAGCATCGATAAATATCTTCGTTCGGCGTTACGTCGAAAATTCTACAATACAATACGTTCGATCTGATTCGTCGAACGTGTTGATTGGCATATCGGATAATCAAATTGGCAGCTTTGAAATTATTTTAAATTTCCCGAACGTTTCCCCGACGGTAATATTTTAGAAGAAATAATTTACGTAGCTCCCTAGATAGAGGAACATTTTTCAAAATTATTTATGAAAAAGGAAAAAAAAAAAAAAGAAAAGAACAAAACAATCGCTTACGATAAATTCGCTCACTTCGAGTTAAGCCCCTGAAAGAAAAAAAAAAAAAAAGAAAAAAAAAAAAAAAGAAAAAAAAGAAAAAAGAAAGGAAAGAAAAAGAGATCATTACCTTTCGTTAAATTTACAATTTAACGATATCAAAGATTAATTTTAATTAATCCTCGATTGAAAATTTTCATTCAATTGTTTCCTTCCAATTTCTACGATCGAATATTATCCCCAACAAATTCGATGGCACACGATCTTCCCTTCCTCCGATTATTTCTTTTCTAAAATCTTTTTTCTTTTTCTTTTTTTCTTTTTTTTTGTTCTCTCTCTCTTTCTTTTTAAAAGATCACTTCCATGTACAAAATAGAAAGGACGAGTAACGGGAGATTAGAGACAATTTTCGAGATAATAATTGGTCGTGGCGAGGGAAAGAGAAAAACGTGAAAGAGGGGGTGAGGAACCAAAGGAGAAGGAAAGGTAGAAAAGGACGCAGGAAAAAAGAGAGAGAGAGAGAGAGAGAGAGGAAAAAAAAGAGAGGAAAACAAAACAGCGGACTGCAACGTTCACGCGTGATCGAAGCGGATGAGAAGGTGGAGTAATAAAAGCTGGGGGTTACGAGGTCACGGTTCTGCGATTGAAATCCTTCGAGGCCGATCTCTCGTTGTGCCTCGAATCGACTTTCATCGTCGAGGCTCGAAAGAGTGGAACCCCCGTCAGTGGAAAGGGTAAAAGCGAAAGAGATAGATAGATAGATAGATGGATAGATAGATAGATAGATAGATAGAGAGAGAGAGAGAGAGAGAGAGAGAGAGAGAGAGAGAGAGAGAGAGAGAGAGAGAGAGAAAGAGTGAGCTTCTATGACTGGGACGCGCGTCCATCCAAACGTTTCAATTTTCACTTCGTCGACCTGTACACAGTTAGCAGCTTTTCGTTTACTTGGCCGCCGTGCCAGATGAATAATTTTCTTTTTATATTTTTTTTTTTTTTTTTATCTTTTCCTCTCTCCCTCTTTTCTTTCCCCTCCCCCCCCCCCGCTCGTTTTCTCCCCACCACTTCTTTCCCTTTTCGTTTTACCCTCTCTCTCTCTCTCTCTGCGATCTTGATACCGCTCCAACTGCGGCTTAACGTTTCGACGTTCGTTCAAAGGAAAACAAATACGACGACAAAAAAAAAAAAAGAGAAAAGAAACAGAAAAAGCCCCTCCCCCCCACCCAAAAAAAAAAGAAGGAAAAGCTCATCAACTCTCGACGTAATGCAGTATTAATCAGGTTTCTTTTTCTATCTTTTATTTTTCTATTTTTTTTCGTTTTATTTCGTTTCTCTTTTCTCTCTTTCCCTCGTCATTAATATTTCGTCGTCCGACAAGCTTTAAATATCCATCTCCCTTTTTTTTTCTGTTACTAATCTTTCGAGGAGGAAATGTTTCTTTTTTTTTTTTTTTTGAAATCTTTTTCCTTTCTATCATCGATTTTACTTCTTCCTACATTGTTTTTTTTTTTTTTTTTTTTTTTGTTATCTTCATCGTCGCGGTCGTCGTAATTATTGTTATCGTTTTCGTCGTTGTTGTTTCTGTTATTGTTAATTCTTGTCGTTGTTTGTACAAATCGTACGACATACTACAAGCGAAGCGATTTTTTTTTTTTTTTTTAATCGTCGAAGAAAATAATAATACGTATTCTAGACGTTATTAAATATCAGCAAATTAATCCGTCCGTCTCTCTTTCGAAATACGATAAGGAGAATTCGATCGAGAGACTCTTTTATTTCCCAATCCTATCCCCCATGGATTAAATCGTTATTATCATTTCATTTCTTTCGTAGGACGGATAGGTATATGTCATGGAGGGGAGCGTACTTCAAGGGATTGTCGTATAGTGTCGGAAACGATAAGGCGTTCTATTATATTCGGTTCACTCTGGCAACATCACGGCCTTCACGATTATTTCTTCGTATATAATAACGATCGAGGAGGTATCGGTAAAAAACAAACAGAGACAAATAAAAAAAGGACAAATGTATATTAAATTGAAATAACACGCACACGATTTATCCCCGTTGTTATAGTAAATAATTTGTATTATTCGATTGAATAACTTATTTATAGTAACGGCTTCAAGTACAAGTTTTAATTGAGCTTAGAGAAATCCTATATATTATTAGATAATTATTAACGTAGTGCATAATATTAAATTCCCGTTGACTATTTATCGAACCTTTCGAAACGCAACGTAATTTAATTTATATACTTTTATATATATTTTATATGTATACACACACACACACACAAACACGCGCATATATGTATACGTGTATATACTTAATGACTGTAGAATTGGTCGCCAATCATCGTCAATCATACGTTTTAATGGATTTTATTTTACTGGCAGAGAAAGACGGAGAGAGGGAGACGAGAGAGGAAAAAAAAAAAAAGAAGAAATAAAAATATGCGAATAGTTGAAACAAGTTTCTTCTTAAAAATTCGATTCGCGAAACGGTCGGTCAATTGTATTGTATATCGGAAATGTTAGTATGAAATAAACGTGTTTACGTTTAAGAGCGCGAACACGCCGCCGTCGGGGACCTTGTCCAATCGAGCGTAGAAAACAGTGAAAGTATATAGAAGTGTAGTGCAGAAAGAGAAAACGTGTACGCTCGCGTACGTAAAACTACTCTCGTAATTTAACTATATGGGTAAAAGCGTGTGGGTCGGTGGCAATTGGAAAAATGTTTTGCATTTAGATATAAAACGTGACTCGATTGGAACTCGCTCGCCAGTAACGAACGAACGGTCAGTTCGTAGGTTGAATAACACACGTCTCTCTCTCTCTCTCTCTCTCTCTCTCTCTCTCTCTATCTATCTCTCTCTCTTTCTCTCTATCTATCTCTATCTCTTTTATTCCCTGTCGCATTATCTATCCTTTTCTATCGCATATACCGAGTTCGTAGATATATTCGAGATTAAATTCGAAATTCACGGTTTATATATTAAACGTTTGTTAAACTTATACAACTTTTGACTGTGCCGATATTTCCATCAAAAAATATACACATATCTTCTCTTTTTCCCTTCTTTTTTATTTTTGATTTATTTCGAATAATAACGAGGAATATTATAATAAGGTGCAAATTATCTTTACGAATCGTTCGCCGTATAAAACCGATATCTAGGTTTTATAGACGCACATGCGTATCGATTAGATAGACGATATAATTGTGCTTCGTATTCGTGCGACGAGGATTAAAAAGGGATTATAACGGATCCGAATATAAAGTCGAGGTATAAATGATCGATATAGAAATGAGTGATGTTTCGTGTTTCAATTTTTGAAGGAGAAAAAGGAAGTGTCCTGTGGGATTTTTATTTATTTATTTTTTTTTTCTTTTCCTGTTTCTTTCCTCCCCCCCCCCCACCGTAAATCGATCGAGAATATTGGTAGACGTTAAGCGTGAATAATTAACCGGTTGCGAAAAAAAAAAAAGAAAGAAAAACTTTACGATCCCACTTTCGTAACTTTCAAAAATGTCGTGTCAGATAATTTCTTGATATTAGATTCTCATAATAATATTGTTACATGTAACTCGTATACGTGTAATTTCGTATAAATTAAAATTCACGTTTATATCGAGAGCGTTGAGAAATGAGTGCTTAAGTGAATGAATCGAATTGATCAGGGAATTATATTAAAAAATCATTTTACGAACTTATTATTATCATACTCAATGAACGTTACCGATGATACGAATTTCGTCGTGTAATAGTCCAAAAGTTTCGTTTCAATTAAAAAGAAAAATAAAGTGTTCTTTTCTCTCTCTTTCTCTCTCTCTCTCTCTCTCTCTCTCTTTTCATTTATTTATTTCTTTTTTTTTTACATCGTTGGCGCGCCTTTTTTCATTCATGTAAAAGCTCACATAACGTGAAAGAAGAAGAAAAAGAAAAATAAGATAAGAAAAAAAAAAAGAAAAAGAAAAATAAAGTGAGGAAAAGAAAAGAAAAAAAAAAAAGAACGAAAAGTATTTTGCACGTGCGATCGAATTCGTAAAATCCATCCTGTTTATTCAATTTCCTTTGATGCATCCTTTGACTCTAATAAATCCATCATCATCATCATCATCATCATCAAACTTCCGTTAATCGGTACGACTCTTTGAAAAATTGTTTCGATTTAAAATTCGAGGAAAAAGAAAAGAGGAAAAAAAAAAAAATAGGAAAGGGAAAAAGAAAAAGTTCTGCAAATCGAAAGCGAAATCAAAATCAAAATCGAAATCGAAATCGAATTGAAAATCTAAATCTAAATCTAAATCTAAATCTAAATCTAAATCGAAATAGAAATCGAAATCAAAAGCGAAATAAATATGATGTTAAATTTAATGGTCCACGAGATAAATCCGTGAGTTCAGATAAGACAGGATGGGGGTGGGGGGGGGAGGGGAACCAATGGAGGATGTTTTCGTCGAAAAAATAAAAGAGGATACTTCCTACAAGAGTCCTCTCCTATCTTGCAGGTTAGTCACGTATAGAGAGTTGGGTAGGGAAGGGGGAGGGGGAGAAAAGTTAAGGGAACGTTTGATACGAGCATGAAAGAGAGAGAGAGAGAGAGAGAGAGAGAGAGAGAAACAGAGACGGAGACGGAGACGGAGAGAGCGAGAGAGAGAGAGAGAAAGATGTACGGAAAAATAAGAAAAGAGGATTTTTCTCGATAGAAAATCTTCAAGCTTTACGTTCGAAGTAAAGCCACTGGTAGGTCTTAGACGTGAAGAGCCGTCTTGTACGTACGTGACGTCATTAATACGTACAACATGTGTTCCAACTTTTTAAAGTGGATCCTACCGAATCTTTTTATCCGTCAAACGATTGAATTCCTTTTCCATTTCGACGATCCGCGTATGCGTGTACGCTCGCAAACCCGTCAAGAAAAAATGAACGAAAAGGAAAACAGGAAAGAAACAAAAAAAAAAACGTATCGTTTAACGAAAGAGAAAAAGAAGAAAATAATTAAGAAGAAAAACGGAAGAAAATAATTAAAAGGAGGAAAACGGTTAAAAAAGAAGATAATAATACAAAAAAGAAAGGAAAAAAAAAAAGAAAAAGATGCGAATTCGCTTTGACTTTTCAGGCGAGCCTTTTGTTTTTTTTTCTTTTCTTTTCTTTTTTTATTTATTTATTTTTTTATTTTTTTTTTAATAAAATTTTCATACTTCGCAAAACAAAATGTACCATTGGGATTTTTCTCGATCATCGTTCGATATTGACGTCGAGAGTCTACGTTACGTCGAGCCTTTGAACGTTGCGTCAAAAGAAAACAAACAAAGAAAAAAAGAATGAGAAACGATATATCAACGATCGTAATCAATGATCTCGAACCTTCGACCCGAAGACACATATCTTCTTCTTCTTTTCATCTTCTTCTACGTTCGATCTCGATTTCGATCGTATAAAACCGCATAAAATTGTGATACGTATGACGTTAAAAAGGAATAATTAAAAAAAAAAAGAAAAACTAATAAAATAAAATACAATAAAATAAAATGAAATGAAATAAAATGAAATGAAATATGAAATTATTCGTAAGATTTAACCCCTTCGTTCGTCGTCATCGTCCACCCCATCCCAGCCCACCCAGTTTTAGTTTTCACCACCACCTGTCCGCCTCCCCGCCCACCCCTCCGCCGTCCGTCCATCTAACTCATCCACGTAAGTGTATTCGTCGGCTTTGTCGCGAGCCAATGGAACACGTTTGATCCATCGATCAAGATGAAAATTAACGGTGCATGCACGAACCAGAAATACCTATCGCTCGCACGTATATCCAAGCTCTACGAACCGGGAGAGGGGAGGACGGGGCGGGCGGGAGTCGCCGCCGCCGCCGCTTTACGCTTCGCGGCCCAGAATTAATGCAGGTGAAGGCGAACGCAGGAGGCAAACGCAGCAGGCAAATGCGGTCGACACGCGGCCCGCAATCGTGGCAATTCTCCCGTAAATTGAACGGACATGCGTGTATACCTGTGCGTTACACGCGAACTCGATTATAATTACGTCGATAATATCGTAAACGTGCAATCGGTTCGATCGATTTTTCTTCCTTATCAAATATTGATTTTTCAGTAGGTGGAAGTATGGCGGAAGAGGGGGTGATCAAAGGAGTAAGAGAGGAAGGAGAGAGGGATCCAGGGGTTGGGATGAGGAGGGGGAACTTTCAGTACACGAGCGTACGATTTATAAAACGGTTATTAATTAATTTGAAACGATTGATTAATTGATCGAATCGATTCGATTCGATTCATTCAATCGTACTTAATATCCTACCTTCACGTCCACGTTGTTCTCTATTTAACTTTCTCGATATCGGTCCTTTGTCGATCGTTTAATAGTAATATATATTGTTCATACGTATGATACATACGTACGTACTTACGTTCGTTTATCCTCCCATCTTGTATTATTATCAATAACGATAAATTACGTATACGTTGGAGAATAATAATTATGTTATGTCTTTTATAACACACTACGTATTGAGTATACCTTTCTACCTTGACGGTCGTAACGTACCCTTCACTTCGTACAATACTATCGAAGGCCGTACCCGACCGACCGCACGTTTTCGATCAACCACACTCGTCTCTGTCTATCTTTAAGGGTGGTGAGGTGGGGAGAGGACGAGAGAGAGAGAAAGAGAGAGATAGAAGAGAGATAGAGAGAGAGGAGAAGGGGAGACGCAGGTGGGTAGGGGGAGGTCAAAGATCGTGCCGTTAACTGCTCGTAAAAGTTATTTAATAGTTTCCTTGGTTAATAGGGACAAAACAAAAGGAAAAAGAAAAACAAAAGGAGAGAAAATGAAAGAAAGAAAAAATAGTAAAGAAGTCGAATTAAAGCTCCGACAATATAACCGCACGATAATTTTTATCCTCTGCTTATGGATCGTACATGGAAAAAGAACAAGTAAACGAAGAAACGAAAAAGAACGAATGTATGAAATTAATCTCGTAGATAAAAAAAAAAAAAATGTAGAGATCAAAAAGTCACGACCGTACCTTCTCGTCGATCGAATTGGCTTCGTTCGATCGAACTCTCGATTAAAGTTCGAAAACGAATCGATCGAATTATTAGTTCGATCAATTTAATTCATTACAAAGTATTATTTTCGACAACGACACGTTAGAAAGATTTGTAAGTAAATATGTACCCAAGCCTTTAGATAGATTTTAAAGACGTTCGTTCGTACAGTGTAAATAATTGTCGTCTGGATTTCGTTTTTTCTTCCCCCTTTTTTTTCCTTTTTTTATTTTGCTACCCCTATTCCTACCCAACCCCCACGTCACAACGCCGCAATCCTCCAGGGTGAAGAAAATTAAATTTTCTACGACTTTTGTTTCAGCGTGGATCCTGGGATGGTTCATGTGTAAAGCGGTCGCTTATATACAGGGTGTATCGGTTGCAGCTTCGGTCTACAGCCTCGTAGCGGTTTCACTCGACAGGTAGGTAAATATGTACGGTATGTACATATTTATATATATATATATATATATATATGTGTGTGTGTGTATAATAAATAGATCGACCGTAATACCGATTGTACGATACGTGTATCACCTTCGATGATCTCGATCTCGAGACGTTCGAAATAAGATCGATGAAAAATATCTTTTTCAATTGACAACGGACAATTACGTCGACTCGTTCGTCCCACTCAATCGTCGTTAAGAAATCCTTTAGAAATTGGAAAACTTAGAAATAAGATATCGAAGTATTCGACAGGTATATTAACGGAACGTGGTTATGCGAATTAGCAAGGTATAATACGTTCAATGTCATCGATCGAGACGAACGGGAGATCCGTACGTCGAATCAACGTTGAAGCTTCGTAAAAATCATCGAAGAAAAATCGTATTATCGATCGAATCGTATCGCTGGATCGTTAATACACTTGGTATTTAATCGATCGAACGAATCGATCGAGCGTACACAAGAAAAAAGTATTTTCAGATTTTCGAAACGATCGTTCAATCTCATCGAATTCCTACGCGATCGAGAGGCGATCTTTCGAAAAAAAAAGAAAATATATATATATATATATATATATATACATAAATCACCCCCACGCGTCAATTTCATTCCCGAATTTTGATCGAGAAACTCTACGAATCTTGAAACTGATCGATTATACGTGACCATTTGTACGTATAACAATTTAATTCTGTTCCAATTCGAACGATCAGATATTATATACGTGTTAAGATTACTGCGATTTATGTTAATGTGACATTAAATCTTAATGTGCCGTTTAATCTTGCGAAAGAAGAAAAGAAAAAATGAAAAAACAAAGAAAAAGAAGAAGAAGAAAAAGAGAAAAATTAAGAGAGAGGTAGACAGATCGACAGATAGATAGATAAAGCGTAAGAGAGAGAGAGAGAGAGAGAGAGAAAGAGAAAATAAAAGGCGTGTTTGCAACACGTTCGTAACGTCTACCCCCACGTTACGTTTATCTCGTCATTCTCGCCTGGTAATGCGATCGCGTAACGATTATACGTATATGTTGGCATACTCGATATACCTAGATCGACTATTTATTAATCGACTCTTTTTTTTCTTTTTTTTATTTCTGCACGCTCGAACTAATATTACAAATATTTCGAATTGGGATTATCGCGTTATTACGAGTGAACGCGTTGTTATAAAAATATATCTTTATACTTCGATTGGTAATAATGATATCGAACAATTGGGACGAACATTGTTTTAAATATAACGCGTAGAAATGTATTAATTATTTTTTTAAGAAAAATTTAACTTTCTCTCTCTCTCTCTCTCTTTATCTATCTATCTATCTATCTATCTATCTATCTATCTCTATCTCTCTCTCTCTCTCTCTCTCTCTCTTTCAAATGTACATATAACGCGTGTGAATTATTTAACGCCACTGTAAATTTAATATCCAAAGGTTTATTACAATTATCAATGAGCGACGGTCCCCTAGTAAATTTTATTAAAGGGGAAAAAAAGAGAGAGAGAGAGAGAGAGAGAGAGAGAAATAGAATGTACTATTGTGAGAGAAATCCTTGTTATTTGAAATTTGTGTATTAAATTTGCGAATTATTTAACATGTGAATTTTGATATTCAAAAGATTACGTGCGTAATATATATATATATATATATATATATATATATATATATATATATATATATTATATTTATATATGATTAATAAAACTTCGAAGAGACCAACGAGAAGATATTTAATTCGATTCAATCGTGATACGATCCGCGTAAATTGAAAGGGACAACCATCTTCTTGGTTTCTTTTTTTTTTTTTATAAATAAATATTTTATTAAATAATAATCCCGTACGACCGTTTCCAAAAACGATTTTATCACGGAGCGAATGTAATGCCGGTGTCCGAAGAAAAAAAAGAGAAAAAAAAAAGAAGAAACAGTTTTCCCTAGAATATTCGTGAGATTGTTCGACGATAAAGGATCAACGTTAACTCGTAATAGTCGTATCGATCATATCGATCATATCGATCAGTTCGAACGTTTCGTTCGTTCTCCCTTTTTTTTTTTTCTTTCTTTTTCTACGATCTCCCATCTTCCAGCTTTATCATTCGCTCTCGACGATCCGATTCAATGATATTATCTAAAACCACGTATCTCGATTTCTATTGGCCACGCCGAACAACGATCCCTTCTTATTCGAAACGTAGTCGAGAAGGACGACGTTACCCCGTTCGGCACGTTCTCGAAATTTTTCGAAACGAAAATCGAGTCCCAACCACTCTTCTCCCTCACCCTCACCCTCACCCTCCGCACCCTACCCCGAAGAGTTCACCTTTTTTGATACTCGCAGCATTTGAAAAGTATCAGGCTGTTGCTCGTCCGTACAATCCTATTAAAATTCGAACGAATTATTTCTTTAAAAGATCATTCCTTCAAGAAAAAACAAAAAAAAAAAGAAAAAGAAAAAACATTTTTATCCTTAGTACCCATTTTATACCGTATATCGATATCATCGAGGTAGTTATTGGATACCTTTGGTTTATCAAAAAAAAAAAAAAAAAAAAAAAAAAAAAGAAAAAGAAAAAAAAAAATAAAAAAAAAAAAAATAAATAAATAAATAAATATACAAATAAATATAAATGAAAAAAGAAAAAAAGAGAAAATGTCTCCTGGTGGTATAAATTAGTTAGTTGAACAAAAACCATCGCCATAGGGACTTTCTTGAAGAGAATTTCCTGGAGATTGACACGCGATATCTTTTACGCTTGTTAACCATAGTAAGCGTATCACCTCGTATTTCTAATATAATCTTCCAACGTAGATATCGTGTGACACTTCCTAATTATTATGCAACCCGGAGTACGTGCACTAAGTGGTATGATCATTATTATTACGCTAACTAACGCGTAACAATGAAATCGGTCAGAATATTTTAAATATTTCATCGGAATACCATAACCCGTTTTTCCTTTTTTTTTTCTTTTCTTCCTTTTTCTTATTTGCATTGTATCATCTGGTTCTCCGACGTATCTGGAACGAGTTAATTAATGTTACCATAGAACGAGCTAATTAAAGAATATATATATATATATATATATATATATATATATATATATATATATGTACATATAGACGGTATAATACAAGTAAACGAACCTACGTTATCATAAATTTCACTAAACGATTATAGTCCGTACTAGGGAACTTTGATTCGCTATTAACGTCTAATAATTTTGCATTGGTTCTTTTCTCTCTCTCTCTCTCTCTCTCTCTCTATCTCTATCTCTCTCTTTTTTATTCTTTTCATTATTTATTCAAATTCGTCAACAATTTGCAACATAAGCGTCGTTATTACACGAATTGTACGGGCGTAATGGTGACGCTGGAACGCTTATCGAACGTGTTACATGGTGTAGAATAGAAATTGGTATTTTCAATCTACGCGATAAAACCGCGAGAATTCAATAATGTTTCTCTTCTTTCTTTTTTCCGTAGTAGAAAAGACGTCTTTTTCTCCTCTTCCAACCCCATCCACCCTGGCCCATCTTCTCCCCCTTCTTCCCCCCCCCCCCCGCTTCCCCACCCCATCAGCGTTATCGTTTCTTCCGTAGGTGAACTTGAAAGGAATCGTTCGGTCGTAGGAAGAAAAGAGTCGGTATATGTCGAAAGACGAAAAGCGAGTCTCGTATTTCTATTGGCTCGAAAAGAAAGAGAGAGAGAGAGAGAGAGAGAGAGAGAGAAGAAAAAAAAAGTTTTTTTTTTTTGGAAGAAGTAGTAGTGTCGGCGGTAAAAGAATTCGTTTTCCTAAGAAATAAGAGGAAGGTCGCGGACGAGAATAGAACTTGATTTGTTTTATTTTTCAAAAATAAGAGAGAGAGAGAGAGAGAGAGAGTGAGAGAGAGAGAGAAAGAGACTAAAAATGTAGTTTTCCATAAATATCCAAATCGGACGTCCTACGTGTAAAAAAAAAAAATTGTCTCCTTTAATATATTTCTCGTCAAAATATCTCGCTCGTTTTAATTATTTATTTGTTTTATTTTTTGATTTTTTTTGTTTCTTTTTTTTTTTTTTTTTTAATACCCCTTTTTCTCATAAAAAGAGAAAAGGTCCGAGCGAAACTTTTGTGAAGCAAAGAGAAGTAAAAAAAGAAAAAAAAAACCGAAAAAATTGGAAAGAAAAGAAAAGGAAAGGAAAGAAAAAAAGCAAAAAAAAAACGGAAAAATCGTTCGTTTCACGTTCAAGAAACTGGCTTTCGAAGAAAATGTCGAATATTAACCATGGATGTTTGCATTGTAACACGTAATAAGTAAGCGCGCTTACGGTGTGCACTTCCACATATAAAAACCGTCTTAACCCAATTCTCGCGATTGGCGCGAAGGGTTGAAACCGTCGGGATTGGCGATCGCGAATGACGTATCATACCACGACCATCCACGATTGGTCAGGACACAATTCCCCACCCCGCTACTCTACGTGCGATCGGCTGACTCAACCTTACGTATTCTAACATCATGCTGTCCCAATGGGCCACGTGAGCAAATTTATTGCCATTTTTAAAATTCGACACTGGTATAAAAGGGAGACCGAACGTTATCCGAGCATAAGCTTAGTTTCTTCTACGAAGCAAACAACCAACCCAACCAACCAACCATGTTCAAGCTGGTAAGAGTCAAAACGATATAATATTTATTCATTCGCATAAACCACAATAACAATAATCGGGTAATATCCGACGATAATATTACGAATCAAACCTTGTTTCGACTTGAGCACTCAACCTCGATATTTTTTAACGCACGCCCCCTTCCCTCCACCCACCCCTACGAAATTCGATCTACGATTACTTTGATCGATCGTAGTCTTGATAACCTGTCTCGATGACATTAACGATGTCTTCCTTTATCATTGACTCGCGATATCTTCAATCGTTAAATACGATTTTAATACGGATTAACGTACTATAACGAGAAATATTTATCTAATATTAATATATATATCTTCGAGCTTTAAAGTATCGTTTTCTAGTTTTCTTCTTCGTATCCGGTAACGGTTGGATAAAATCGAGTCGGTACATTGAAAGTATATAAAATAGAGTCTCTCTCTCTCTCTCTCTCTCTCTCTCTCTCTCTCTCACTCTCTCTTTCTCCTGAGTTCTTTCGACTTGCATCGCGACGACCTTTTACTCCCGCATATCTAAACATACACATAAATACAGTTTCCGTAGACGCGCCCTTACGTTCACTCGAACGGCTTCGAGTCTCTCGGGTCACAAAAATCGGAGCGAGCGAAATCACTGGAGCATGCACATTGTTAGCCAACACCGTGCAGAGGCAGGCAGGCCTCCAGTGAGTCCGTGCTCCGTGTGCGTCGACTCGGAATGCAGCTAGCATTGCGCCTATCTTTTTCTTTTCCCTTTTTTCTTTTCGTTTTTATTTTTTGTTTTGTCTTTTTCTCTCTCCCCCTCCCCTCCCCCCTCCCCCCATTCCAAGATCATACGAACGTACACACACGCGCACGCATACACGCAACACCCACACGGAGACGCGTGGCACACGTTCATCGATTTTTAACGATTCCCATTGGCATTTCGTACAAAAACTCTCGATATGAACGATCGATAAAAGCACGACGTTCGTGAGCAAATCGATCTATCTTTGTTCAAGATACATCGAGACAATTTCGAGACGTCGAACCGGTTTTTCGGCCGTTCGAAATTCAAACTCGTAAATTCCCTCGTAAAATTATCCACGAAAGTATCCCGTGTAACAGCACTATTGCTCGTTAACCGCATGTAACCTCGGCATTAATCATTATTCATAACAACGGAAAAGGGTCTGGTAGTACGAGGTCGTTGACTCATATAGAGATTTGATCGCAATTTAAATTAGGCTGTCCTCGCCGCCATTTTGGCCGTCGCCGTTGCCGCTCCCGGAGGTCTTACCGGCATCGCCATCAGCCATGGAACCGGCCCGATCCACGCTCCCCAAGTGGTCGCCGCTGCAGTTCCCGTAGCCGCTGCTCATGTCGTTGCCCAACCCGTTGCCCCGGCTGTTCACCAGACCCCGATCGTCACCAGGACCGTCCTTAACCATGCCGCTTATGCCGCCCCTCTTCTCGCTGCCCCTCTTCATGGTTAGACAATAGCGTCGACGATTAATCTCCAACCTACCAACACCATCAAAACAACCAACCAACCAACCAACCAACCAACCAACCAACCAACCAATCAACCAATCAACCTTACCAACCAATCAACCAACCAACAGTCATGACGAGACAATACCAACCCCCGAGACGAACATAACATCCCTCATATCATCTGAAGCCTCGTTGATTGCGTTCTCGCGTGACGATGGATAGACCATAGGCTCGGAGAATCGACGAAACACACAGAAAAAAAAAGACAACAAAAAAAAAATAAAGGACGAACTTCACGCCACCACCCTTGAACACACCCCCTCACCCCCGCCCGCACCCCGCCAACGCCACTACTCCCACCAACCCACCCCCCGCCCCCTCCGCCACCCACGTCGAGTCACCAACGCACACCGACCAAACAACACCAGGACATTTCTCAGTTCATTCGCCGGGCGAAAAGAAAATTTGATCAAGGAAAAATGATTCATTGGCGAGTGAAATGATCACGTGGAAGAGGACAATAGAATCGGCATATCTGGCAATTGGGCGAATACCAAAATCATTGGGACGGCCAACTTCGAAACATTTATTATTTCTTTTATTCTTGGAGATTCGTCATCGTTGAAATTCGAATATTCGTTTGATCATCCTCCCACCTTTTTCCTCACCTTTACACCAACCCCCCGCCCTCTCTCATCTTGATCCCTACCCACTTTCATATGGAATTTTAATAAAATTTTAATTATAAAAAAACAAAAAAAAAAACAAGCATGTCGTTCTTTCTTAAACCCCTCGAATCATCGTCTCAATAAATCGTGATCATCGTTTTTACTACCGTTATACACTGCGATCGATATAATCACCATGATCGTATCTAGATCGTATCTAAAGCGGCGATCATTGTCGAGACATACTAGTCGATTTCTCACGCGATATTCGAACGATCCAAGGGATTTACTGACCGGTAGCATTAAGTAAAACCACGTTCCAGGTTGTTTCGTCGATAAACGAGCAGATTAAACTACGATTAATCTTGTTTAAACACACTTCCCGGTCTACCACTACCATTATCAGAACTCGATAAGACTATAACAGACCGATTTATCTCTGAAAGGTAGATCACGCTTCTTCTATTATGGAAGAAGAAGAAGAAGAAGAAGAAGAAGAAGACAAAAGAAACAACAAAAACGTACCATCGGAAAAAGAGTCCTTCGTGAAACACTTTAAGTTCTCCCATTTTTAAACGAATCGACAATCCTCACCGATCACCACACTCTACTCGTTCGATTCCTAGAAAAATGCAACTTAGAGGAGATACATACATTCTTGTGCTCGTTCATTCGATCGACCGAATAAATCTCTCTCTCTCTCTCTCTCTCTTCTCTATCTATCTATCTATCTATCTATCTATTCAATTTTGCTTTCGTCCTTTAATAAGACCGACGGTTAAATATTTACGGGTGACCATGTTAATCGATTTTCCAAGATAAATTCCCAAATATATATATATATATATATATATATATATATATATATATATATATATATATATATTTCGCCAAAATGAGAAGGTGGTATGTATGCGTAAAAAGAAGAAAAAGAAAACAAAAAAAAAAGTGGAAAAAAGAAAAGAAACTTGGAAGAAAATGATTCGGTCATCGTCTCAGAAGTAGAATTTTATGAGCTTGCATCGACCTTTCCTTACAGGACGATAAAAGAGGAGCATTCGCACAAATGTACTTCTTTCACATTTTATTGGATGTTTGGGTTATGTATATATGTACGTACACGTACACGCCGTACACGGATAAATACACATACTCGGTTTATTCGAGTCCTATGTCGCTATCTTTCCCCACCCCCCCTTCTCCCCACCCAACCCAAACCACCCCACCCCTTATCGTTTTACGAGAATTTCTTTTACGAATAGCTCGCGATAGAGTCGTGGATACGGTTCTATATCGCCTTCCCCCACCACTCCCCTCTCTCTCATCCCCCCTCGATATTCCGTTTCTTTTTTAACCCTCCACCACTCTTATTTCTATAACATCTTCGGGAATCGTTGGAAAAATCGTTCGTGGCTCTCTGGTAAAGGGAGGGACTAGGTCCTACTAGTTTCATATCAGGAGGCTTCTTCTTATCGACTCGAACGTGGATACCTTCGAGTCTAGACTATACGACGTATCCAACACATATATATATATATATATATATATATATATATATATATATATATATTTATGGTATACCTAACTCAATCTCTATGTAACTACTACCAACTTAAATGTCATAAACTAATGGATAGTCCTCTTTCTTTCTTTTTCGCGGCGACGCGAATTCGATCGAATCGAATCGAATCGAATGTTATCGCGAACCTTGCTTTTGTACGATCCGATATAAATATTAGCGATAAAACGAATCGAATGGAAAGTATAAAAATTGAAAAATCATTCGAAATATATTCTATATATATTTTCGAAGGTAATGCACGTCCATAGGTTTCTCGTATAATTATCGTATTTATTCGTGAGAAAGTAAAAGAATTGTCGTTTAAAGGGATCGTTTAAAGAGATCGACGATCTCTCTTAAAAAAGGTATTAGTTTGATACAGGAGAGGGGGAGATGGGGACGGGTACGTCCGTTCAGCCCTTCTTCGTCCATTCGATATTCGTTAGTAGAGATAAATCGAGCCAGGGTGTATCCATTTGTAGCCGGGATGATAGGCCAATGGCACAGTAGGCGGATGTATCGCTGGTATAACTTTCACGTAACTTTGTGGATATACGAAGCCGTGGGATCCCAATATCGGTGGAACCGGTCCTGGTTCTGGTCCTGGTTCTGGTCCGGGCGCTGGTGCGCTCAAAACACCACTCGTCGTCATCATAATCGTCAACGTCAATAAGATCTGTCGGTACGATTCGAACGATTAATAGATCGAAATACGTTAAGATCAATTATTATACGTTTAAATGCCTATTAAGTAACAGCTGACTCGGATGAACGATGATCACTCTTTCGTTCGTCGAGATACATGAAACTTCCATTAGGAAAAATCTATTTGCAATCTTATATTTATGCGCACCAATTTTCAATGTACCTATTTACTATATACATATATATATACATATTTATATACAAGTGGTTACTTTCCAAGAATATATTATATGTATACATATATACATATATATATATATATATATATATATATATATATTAATTCTTTTTAAAAAATTTATTATATATTAAATATATACATATTTTCTTTTTTTTTTGGGGGGGGGGGGAGGGGTGGGTCAAAGAAGAAAAAAACAACGAATACTTTACTTTCGAAATAAACTCGAGAGATTTATAACGTCTTTAATATTTCGACGCTCGAACAGATAGAGGTACCTAAGAAAGTTTCACTCTGCCCGAGGAAGAATATTGGATATTTAAAGTTACCGAAACTGCAAATAGTTTGATGCCGAGGGGGTTGATCCGATACCATATTCGTGAATAGCGATCGATAAGAGGTTGTGAGCGGGGGTGAGCGGGGGTACGATAAAAGGAACGAATTCGTACATTTTCCTCCCGGGGTAATACATAACGGGCACGGGTTTATGGTGAAACGCGCAGCATCTTTGAAAGTATATTTTCATTCTTTCTTTCTTTTTCTTTTTCTCTCTCTTTTTTCTTTTTTTTTTTTCTTTTTGTACTTTGCTGAGTTTTCATCGCGGAAAGGATTAAAAAGGTGCACCTTGATTGGACGCTTTTGTATTCGCTCGAGAGAGTGTATTCAATCGTTTCTGATTCCTATCAATGGGATTCTACGAATGGAAAGTAATTTAACAGAAGCCAGTCTCCCTTTATAGAGGATACCACCATATCGATAGGGATGATAATGATAATGATAATGATGATAATAACAATGATAATAAAGAAGATTAAAAAAAAAAACAACAGAAAATAAAGAAGAATATAAACAAAAAGATAACGGAAAGACAAAGAGAGAGAGAGAGAGAGAGAGAGATAGTATGGACCGATAGTAATTTGTGATCGGCTTTTCAAAGGACAACGTAGACAAATATATCCGATAACTGTACTTAAATCTAGATTTGATGTATCGTATAAAAGGGTACAACATGGAAAAAATGGTTGAAATACTTGCCAGTTTGAACATGTTAAACGTTTTATCGGCTTTTACGTTCGCAAACACGAAGAAGAGAACGCGGAATCGATGCCCCACTGTTAGCACTGCAGAAAACCCGAACCCTTTATATATTTCCGTCGAAAGCTTCGTCGTACTCATCGTTTGCCCCACTGTATGGCGTTCAAGACCTTGATCGTGCCTATCAAACGAACAGAATATATGTGCCATTGTATACTCTTTCGAGAGAAAGAATATAATCGTGTCTGTCCTGTCCTGTGTGTATGTATGTATGTGTGTGTGTGTGTGTGTGTGTGTGTATCTTTTTTCTTATTTTTTCTTTGTTTGCTCGCTCGTTTCATTCTCAAATCATTTTCTTCCGCGTTGCCGCTTGTATCTATGGGAGGAAAGAAAAAAAAAAAAAAGAAGAAAAAAAAATAATCAGCGTTACTTGAGTGAACATCGATTGATAACGAACGATCATCGTGGTGTATAGGATTGGTATAGATCGGTATCGCGATCACCCTTGATTTATGGTAGTAGTACTTTTTAACGCATGCATACTCGTCGACGATTCATTTATCGTAATCGAAGGACGGTCACGACAATGCCGTCCGATTAATATAATCGAACGATCTCGGAAAATAAGAGAAGGAAAGAGATATTAACGAGGCGAATCATCGTACGGATAATAACGTTAAGGGTTGCTAAATTTAGGAGCTAAATGTTTTGGGACTTGGAATTCTTTTTTTTATTTTTTTTTTTTACACTCTACTTCCTCTTTTTTCTTTCTTTTTTTTTTTTTTATTCTCCACGGTGACTTTCATTCGTGCCGATGATTCTATTGGGGGATATACGAAAATCATTAAGAAACGCGAACGAATTATTACTTTGATAAAAGGGAACGTTTCAATGTAAGGATTGAGGAGGCCATCATCAACCTTCTTTCAGTTCCTTTTATCGCGGGAGTACTCTACGATAAGTATCTTCTATGTGTGAGTCAGCCTCACATTTGCATTACAAAGAATAACATCTATCGACGGGAACGTTTGTTGCATCTTAATGCCATTCAACGAGTGTTCTTCTATCGGGTTTAATGAAAAAAAAAAAAAAAAAATAAGAAAGAAAAAATAGAAAGAAGAAAAAAATAAAAAGAATAAGGAGAAAAAAATCTTTACGGAATTCCGTGACCTTAACCTTTCGTCTATACGTCGGAGTAACCGTAAGACGTGATGATAGGTGATCACTTTCATGAACGTTCTCACGGAGATACTTCGGATAAATAAATAAATAAATAAATATAAATGAATATATATATATATATATATATACATATATTATGTTATATATGTTGTTGTTATTATTATTATTATTATTATTATTATTATTATTATTATTATTATCATTTAAGTATAATAATATCTAAACATATCTATCTATTTATCTATCTATCTGTATATCAGGTCGACGAGGATGAAATTTGTAGAAAAAAAGCAATTAGGTATTATTAACTACAAATTTTATACACACACACACACACACACACACACACTTAAACGATAATAATAATAATAATAAAAATAATATATATTATAATATATATCTATATCTATATATATATTATTATTATTATAATTATTATTACGGTTTAAGTATAATTTACATATATATATATATATATATATTATTATTATTATTATTATTATCCTCACAATGTAAACGAATTTTTATTAAAATATTGAATCCCTTATTTACAAATATGCAATTCTCTGATTTACAAATAAGTAATCTTTTTTTTTTTAGAAATATCTAATATCTCGGAATGGCTCGCTAGCCAGACAAATAAATGCTCCATGTTATATGTCAAAATCTTTTTTGCGACTAGAAACGGCATATCTAAACGACTTATCCGAGTTCACTCAGAACACCTCTAGGCCCTCCCGTAACAATATACATGTATATATATATATATATATATATATATATATATATATATATATATATATATATATATCGGGTTCATTTTTAAAACCGTACTCATAGTTGTTATATACTAGAATGCGCTCGCGCGTTCAATTATTATTTTCACGAAGCGTAAACCTTAGAAACCCATCGAAGCGTGACCAGTATAAACGTTATATCTTTCGAAAGAGAGAATGGAATATTCGTTGTTGGTATAACGATGGTAGTCCAAGAGAGAGAGAGAGAGAGAGAGAGAGAGAGAGAGAGAGAGAGAGAAAACCGAAAGAATGAAAGACAAAAAATAAATTACGAGGGCGTATTTCGATCTAAGAGTATTTAACGTGTTTCAATATAGAAACTGGATTGTGGAGGTGGCATAAACTAGTTTGTCATACGTACCGAACCAGATTTACCTAAGGTAACGTATCATTTTCAACTTTCTAAACCATTGATTTTCGGGGGAGTAGACCGTGGTGTCTTATTGGTAGAAATTTTTGAACGGCCGATCGAAAATTTTTGTCCATTCGTTATTCCGCAACGCGCGTTTTCATTTTATTTTATTTTATTTTTTATTTTTTTTTTTTTTTTTTTATCATAAGACAGTTATTTCCCTTTTTAAGCGGCGAACCTGATTTCATTCCCGCACAACCGGTATATATGATCTATCAGTAATAATTATGTAAGCGGCAATACGCGTACGGTGGCGCGTCGTACGTGCATGTATATCGATCTATAATAATCCCACTTGATTTTCCGATCGTCAAACAATTCCCCGTCACAATTACATAAACTGGAATGTATACAGCATGTGTCGTTAACGTGCTTCTAATTAAAACATTCGATTTGTTCTCCTTCCGTTCTGATTTCGTCAGAGATCGTTGCGATACGATCTATACATATATATATATATATATATATATCGACGGAATTTTTTTGTAAAAAAGCGCGAAACAAGAAACAAAAAGTTTTCCTTCGGCGCGTTAAAAAAAAAGAAAAAAAGAAATTTCCGCGAAACGAGCCCGAGAATAATTTAGATCTATGCTCATAGAAATATTAGGTACGTATGTGTAAGGTATTCTTCGTGCGTAAGGCACGTGTGTATAGGTCGAAAAAATAGAGAGAGAGAGAAAGAGAGAGAAGAAGTTTTCATACGCGACAAGTTTAGGCGGCAGGTGTTGAGGATATTAAAAAAAAAAAAAAATAATAATAATAATAAAAATAAAAGAAAAAGATGTAAAAGGATAGGAAAACAAGAGGAACAAAAAAGTGTCCGATAACGCCACAAACCAGCGGCCTCTCGAAATTCCAGGAATTGTTTTCGAGCGTGTTGTATCGGGGGATAAAGAAAAAAAAAAAAAAAAAAAAAAAAGAAAAAAAAAAGAACAGAACAAGAAAAAAAAACAAACGGGGATAGATTGGGTACAGTGTAATTTGTCGAGAGATACGCGAAACAAGGGTTTCGATTACTATCCTTAAAACGATCGTATTACGAACTTCAAGCGAGAAAGAGTCTTAAAGCGAAATAGCAATCTTTAACTCGATCATCGAAGGTATCGATTTCGGAATGCCATCGGCGTTTATTTATTTCTCGTTTTTCTTTTTGCGAGTTTTACCACGTTACCTTCCTAGGAGAAACCAATTATTGTTCTTTATTTTTGTTCTTCGATCTTTCAGATATTAAATTTGCAAGATTTAGATATATCAAATATCAATTAGTCGATATTGGGAATATCAATCTCGTGTTTAGCTATGAAATCATTTACCAAATTATGTATATATGTATATATCAAAAAAAAAATATATATATATATATATATATATATATATATATATATATATGCACAATAATAACGGATAGAATTGAAAATGGAACAGAACACGTATAAATAATTAGTCTTAATAATTTGCCAGGAGATTGGTTACTAAGTAAATTTATATATATATATATATATATATATATATATATATATATATATAATATAAACGATAATAATAATTATAATAATAATAATAATAATAATAATAATAATAATAATAATAATAATATATCCCGTCCCTCAACACAATTATAAATATTTATTATATATGATATATGATATAATATATGATATTTATTATATATATATTTATAATGGCGTTGAGGGAAGAGAATAGAAAAGAAATAAAAGATTATCGATATATTCATTAAGTCTAATTGAACGATTAAATAAAATTATAACGACACGTTGTCTTTTTCTGTTTTCTTTTAGGTTCCTGGCAATTTGGTGGCCACTAAAATGTCAGATAACGAAACGACGTGCCAGAATGATGATCGTTGTGATCTGGTTCATAGCATTGACGACAACATCACCTTGGTTGCTTTTCTTCAACTTGGTATCGATTTACGACGACGATCCAGACCTTAGATTGTGCTTGGAGACATGGCCACGTCCCGAGGACGGTTCCCTCTTCTTTTTGATAGGAAACTTGACACTCTGCTATGTATTACCAATGATCCTTATATCGCTGTGTTACATACTGATCTGGATAAAGGTTTGGCGTAGGCATATACCAACCGACACGAAGGACTCCCAAATGGAACGTATACAACAAAAATCGAAGGTTAAAGTCGTGAAGATGTTGGTTGTCGTCGTTATCCTATTCGTCCTATCGTGGCTACCTCTCTACGTAATATTCGCTGTAATCAAATTAGGTGGCGACGCGGCGAGACAAGAGGACGAAATATTACCGATTGCAACGCCAATAGCTCAATGGCTCGGTGCAAGCAATTCGTGCATCAATCCTATCCTTTATGCGTTCTTCAACAAAAAATATAGACGGGGCTTCGTCGCGATATTAAAGAGCGGCCGTTGCTGCGGCAAATTGAGATATTACGAGACCGTGGCAATGATGTCCTCGTCTACGAGCATGAGAAAGTCATCCTATTACGTTAACAACAACAACAATAACAACAACAATTCGTCGACGAGACGTGCCGCCTGTCATGGGCCGCCAGTTCATCAGGACAGCAACGTTTCCTACATATTCAATCACACCGGTGTTTAAACGCGACTACGAAAAGATTATGGTAAAAGAAAAGGAGAAAGATAAATTAACAAAAAGATAAATGAAGAAAAGAAAAGAAAAAAGTGTCCAGGCTGATAAAGCGACGACCGTCTTGCACCTTGTTCTGCGCCACTCAGAGGATGAGAGAGATAGAGAAAGAGAGTGAGGGATGGAGGGGGGGAGTGGGGGAGTGGGGGAGAAGAGGAGGAGAGCGAGAGAGAGAGAGAGAGAGAGACAGAGATAGAAATAGATATATCTCGACACGGTCGACAAGAAGGAAATCGAATAAATCGAAGAGGATGGAGGTGGAGTTGGAGGTGGAGGTGGAGGTGGAGATGGAGGTGGAGGTGGAGATGGAGGTGGAGGTGGAGGTGGAGGTGAAGTTAAAGGAGTAGGTGAAAGCATATAAAGGCTGCTGCTTTTAGCCCAACGGCTTGGTGTACTCGACTTGGTTGGGTCTCTTTAGGCACTGAGGCCTGCGCCGAGGACTGTCGACGGATTTTTTTTTTTCCCTTTTTTTTTTCTCTTGTTTTTTTTTTTTCCCCAATCCCAAACGAAAAGCGCCGACACCGAGATTCTGGGTCATCCCGACGATGATCGTAACGATTGTTACTCGGGTCGGAAGTCGATGATTATTAGAAGAAGAGATTGAAATATATACGAATAAATGAAATACAAGGATAGACGAGAATGGCATGTTCAGTTGATTCGACGATACGAATGAACTGTTGACGAATATTCCTACTATCGACTCGTTACATCAACTCGAGTATATTTATCGAGAGGATGAAGAGATAACGGATGGATTAGATGGATGAATGGATGATGGACGGTATGGACGGATTGGATGGATGATGGATGATGGATGATGGATGATGGATAATATAGAATTAGATCCATCGACGAAAGATAAATATTATCGACACGGTTTACGAATTGATGAAGACTTTTCGCGTCCTTGCTAATTATCGAGGGATAATTATATCCCGATATATGCTGATTGAATTTTTTTTTTTGTAAACGATGCTATATGTATATACATGTATATATATGTATATGTATATGAATATATATATATGTATATATAAATATATAAATATATATATATATATATATATATGTTTTTTCGACGATCCTTTCGAAAACGTCTCTCCTATTCTCAAAGCGAAGAGAATTAATACGAACGCCGTCGTCTGTTCGAAAGAGGAATAGAAAAAAAAAAGAAAATTAAAAAAGAAGAAGGAAAGACAGTTAAAAATAAGGGCTCAGATTTTTTTTCTTCGCGTTACGGAGAGAAAAGGAGTTGGAGTTCGTTTTATTGGAATAATAATTTCACGTGGATCGACTGTGCTCGATCAGTGTATCAGAAAATTGGCCTGACCAACGAGAACTTTTGTCTGTACACACGTTTCATGTGATTATTTGATTGATAATAATCGCGAGCGCGAGACACACACACCCACGCACACACCCACACACACACGTAAACGTACACGTACACAGGGACACGAAAAATTTGCGAAACGTAAAAATAAGCGTACGACGAGTAAACGTCGATGATCCATCGATTTTTTGTTGTCACTGCCCGAACAGTGTTGAAACAATTGTTACCAA
>OU426857.1:3671453-3721453 GCA_911387685.1 Dolichovespula media | reverse complement strand
GGACATTCGGAATTAGCCGTGGAGGAGAAGAAAAAAGGGGCGAGAGAAGGAGAAAAAGTGAAAAAAAGGGAGAGAACAAGGAGCAAAAAAGAAAAGAGAACGAAAATATAAGGAAGAGGAAGTGGAAGGAGATAACCAAAAAAAAGAAAAAAAAATAACAAATAAACGCATGAGTTTCGTTTCGTTGAAAGTATCTGCGAAGAAACAGTATACGTAGTTTTTAAACAAACAATAACAACAATCGTATTTATTAAATATTACTAATGCATAAACCCCCATCCCCTCTCCGCGAGCCATGCCGCCTCCTCCTCCTACCCCTACCCCCCTCCTTCCCAACCTACGCATATTATAATGTGAAATTTAAATGTCAGCATGTTTCTTCTCGAAGGCTCAAAAAAGGAAAGAAACGCGATATAAGCGTAAGCGTAGAAAGTTAAAGGAAACCAAAAAAGAGAAGAAAGAAATTACAAAAAATAAAAAAAAAAAACAAACAAACAAACAAGAAACAAAATAAAACGAAGGAGTAAAGAGAAAATAAAGATAAAAATAAAATGAAATGAAAGGATAGAGAAAGGGGAAAGGGGAAAAATAAAGCCGTAAAAAGCTCAACGTATCCTTAATGCTCACCGCAGTAGAAACTTCGACAGAAGAATGTTATGATGTAATAAAAAGAAAAAAAAAATAAAGCTTCGAAAAAGCTTCAACGACACTCACGGAGCACGCTTGATCTCTAGAAGAAAAAAAAAAAAAACAGACAAAATGAAAAGCTGATAGAAAACATACAAAAAAAGAAAAAAGAAACGACGATACAATAACAGTTCCAATGATCCGTGATATTTATGATTGTATAGTCGAACAGCAATTATTTCCTTCGGACTCTCCACCCCAACCCACCCCCCCAACCCCCAACCCCCAACTCTCCACGACCATACATACCACCAGTTTATCGACGAATGTACGAATCTACGAGAATGTAACGAGCATGTATAATACGAGACTGTAAAAAATAAGTATATTTAATAAGTTATAATGATTTGATTAATCGTAATCGACGATCGGTCTTTGTTATTGTTAATTTTTCATTCATATATTTAAAATCGATCATACTGATTAATGAGGATTAATAATTATCGTATCGTGTCGTATCGTATCGTATCATATCGTATCGTATCGAAAAGTATTTTTTTTTTTCGTCTCACATGAAAGAAGTTATATTTCATCGAAAAAGAAAAATATGGGACGTAATTATATACATGCGTACATACATACATACATACATACATACATACATACATACATACGTACATACGTACGTACGTACGTACGTACGTGCATATATATATGTGTGTATGTGTGTGTGTTTTTCAAAGAAGAAGAAGAAGAAGAAGAAGAAGAAGAAGAAGAAGAACATACGCGAGAAATTAAAGAAAACTTTTCGAACGTATCATCCAGTCTGAAATCCTTGGTCTCTATCAAGCTCTCTTCAAAATCATACATACATACATACATATATACATATATGTACATACACAGATAGGTTCATTCTAACTTAGAAATTCTTAACAATAGCTAAGAATGACACAGTGGTATACGGATGCATCCCATTGTCACGTTCTCTCAACCATGAATAGTGATCATCAGGATGACATACATACATACATACATATAACATTTCATTTCTCATCAGATTTATAACTTTTCAAAAGTTTTAGCTCAACCAACGTGCACCCCCTTTCACGATTTATTCGCGAACGGTATATCTATCATTATTTGCATCAGAGATTTGATCCTTCAATGTCATTTGTTCGCCCCCACGATTCTCGATTATTTAAACGATATGGGACGATATTTCTTGGTTTTTGTTTCTTGTTTTTTTTCTTCCTTATCCTTTCTCCATTTCTTTTGTCTCTCCATTTTGTTACCCGTTGCCGTGCGATTATGTAAATAATATGAATAAATATGCGATAGGTAAAAAGTATTTGCGCATCTTCTAAAACCAGATAACATAAGAGAGTGGACCAAAAAGTATTGTGAGATCGTGACTCGATCAAAAATCATATGCCGTTTGTGATTCGTCATAGAAATGAGTTATCGCGGTTCTATGGGGCGTGCGAATAGTTTTTATTCTGAAACTGTACACGTTGTATACATACATATATGGTCTTTCTATATTTACATAAGATATTTTTTAAGTGATCCTTTTCACACACATATATATATATATATATATATATATATATATATTTAAATATTAAAAAATGTATGTATGTGTGTGTGTGTGTGTGTGTATGCGTGTGCGTGTGTGTGTATGCGCGCCTGTAAGTCTCTGAGTCGAGTCCGAAAAAAGAAAAAGAAAAAACAAAATATCGAAAGACGTGAATGAATTAAGACAAATGCGTGATCGACAGGAAGATAATTAATTAATTATTATTCTACAATTGTGTAATTACTTGTAATGCCTTTTGCAAAGGGTGCGTTATATTATCGTGAACACGCTTTAAAAACACCGTACAATAAGCTGTATTAGTTTTCGCTTGTGTCAGACCATTTCCAATTTCGCGCTGTTATTAGAGAACAATCTTTAAAACGTACAGACTATATTGTTGTTGTTGTTTTTGTTTTCGCTTTTGTTCTATGTGTTTTTTCGAATTTTTTTTCTACTTCCATCTCATTCCAACGAATTAATACCCTTTCGATTATGGTTTGTTGTATTATCTTTTTTATTACGATCTATTCTATTCGCTTTGAAATAAGAAAGAATATGATAGATCTATTGTTAATATATATTTAACGAATCTTTTTGTAATTTTCCAATCGAAAAGCTCTCTCTCTCTCTCTCTCTCTCTTGATGAAGAAAAAAAAATGGACTAAACGTTTCCAAACATTTGTTCATTGTTCTATTTTTCTTGTATTTTCGCGGGTCGTCGAACGTCCAGAATAAAAAAACCATTTTGATTAGATTCAGACCGTATTCAATGGGAAATATTTTCTTCCTTTTTATCAATTTTTATTTTCTATTTATTTATTTATTTATTTATTTATTTTTTTTTTTTACTTTGGACGTTCGATTCACACGAACACGTGCATCTGCTAGGGCCACGCTTCGTTTAATAAAGAATTTTAGATTTGAAACAGTACCTGCTACGTAGAGGATAACAGTTTCTTTGAGGGTTTGAAGATCAAATAAAAATAATAATAATAATAATAATAATAATAATAATAATAATAATTAATAATAATAATAATAATAATAATAATTAATAATAATGTTTTATCGCACGTAGGGAAAAATAAGAAAGAAGGAACTATGTAAGAGATACTACGTAGTTAAATAAATTAATTCGTGGCGTCCTCGAAAGACTTTTACAAAAGTCACCGTCGAAAAAGGCAGAATATTTTTTAACTGTAATTAAACACGGAATACGCAAACACACATAACACATCAATACAAAGATACGTTCTTACGAACGCACCAACGCACGCACGCACGCACGCACGCACGCGGACAGAAACACAAGAAAAAAAAACAAAAAAAAAAACAAAAAAAGAAGAACACGACGAAAGCACGCCAATGTTTCCTTTAAATATTTTCTTATTTTTATGTGTACGCGTTATATGGATAAAAAGCGTTATCCTAATAACAATGAAATAATAGAAACATATTAGGTAAGGAAATGTTTGCAAAATGAAATTGATAAGTGTTATAGCATTGTATCAAGAAGTGTGTGTGTATATATACCCAAAAGCAATGTGTTATCCAATGTCGATATGCCCCTAAACGCAACCTACCCTCCCCCCCTCCCGACAAACCCTACGCTCCCGTCCTCTTTGCCTACCCCTTTCTCCCCTTCTCGCTCCTTATCGTTTTACTCGTATTGTAAAAAGAAAAGAAACATTTAAATGATAACAATAATAATAATAATAATAATAATAATAATAATAATAATAATAATAATAATAAATAAATAAATAAATAATTAAACGAGAAGGAAAAAAGAAAAGGAAGGAAATGAAAATAATAAACGAATGACATATGTAAGCCTACATTTAAGTCAGACAATGTAAAGTTATAAACAAATACGAAATTAGTTTCGACGTTTGTTATATGTTCGTGCGCATAGCGTGTGGAGGGATGAAAAAGATTAAAAAAAAACAAAACAAACAAAAAAATAAATAAAAATAAGAAAAAAGAAGAGAAAAGAAAAACTGTTATATTATCGACACAAAGTTTCGGTGATGCGTCGTGCCTATTCTTTCACGTCCAGAGACGCGTTTCTCTGTGTATATCTTAGCTGTTGAAGCGGCAATAAATTTCAAAAATCGCTCCTCTCGATTATAACGATCGTTATTTTCTCTCTCTCTCTCTCTCTCTCTCTCTCTCTCTCTCTTTCTTTCTCTTTCTCCATTTCATACATTGATATGCGTGCGTGTGCATTTGCAGAGTGAAAACAAGAAAAAGAAGAAAATAAAAAAACAGGATTTCACGAGCGACGATACAACAACTCAATAATCGACTCTCGCA
This sequence comes from Dolichovespula media, assembly GCA_911387685.1. NCBI lineage: Eukaryota > Metazoa > Arthropoda > Insecta > Hymenoptera > Vespidae > Dolichovespula > Dolichovespula media. The sequence continues at coordinate 3,716,931 of OU426857.1, read as the reverse complement.
CGGTAAGTATGAAATAAAAATGAAGCGATATTTTACTTCTAAAAATAAAAGAAAACGAATAATAATAATAATAATAATAATAATAATAATAATAACAACAACAATAATATTAATAATAATATAAGCGAATCGAACCTACTTAAAAAATTTGTTTATTTCTTTCTTTTTTATTTTTTTTAAATCAAAATCGTCATGTTCCCGACACGTCTTCTTCTTCTTTTTTTTCTCGATCTCTTTTTCTCATTAACCCTAATCGTGCACACCACGAAATAATTACAAGCTGTGCGCTCGTGGGGCGGAGCGAGGTGGGGGATGCGCTCTACGGGCTCTACTTTGAACAGTCGTCGTTCATACAGAGCGAATGATTTTGACTCGAATAAAAAAAAAAAAAAAGAAAACAAAACAAACGAAAAAAAAAGAATTCGAAGCCTCGAGCGAGATAATAAAATCGGTAGGTTCGAAAACGCGTTTACGATTCCTCGTTATAAAAAAAAAAAAAAAAAAAAAAAAAAAAAAATAAGAAAAAAGAGAAAAGAAATTCAAAAGAAAAAATCACGCTCGACGCAAATTGTTTTAATCGAGGTCGAAGTTGATCCAATGGCGTCCTCTGTACCACCCTCCCACGGGCACGCAACCAGGGAAAAAATGAAATATTCTATATCGCGTTTGACTTTGAACAGCTCGTAACGTATCGCCCTTTGTTACGGCGAAATGAATAAGATTATTTATCGATCGAACGTCGTATCATTCACACCTGACGTTTCTTACGAAAGTCTTCCGACTTTATATTCTTTCACCTTCAAGGAGAGGAAAACGAAGACCATCTTAGAAACGAATGAAAAATGTTGCTGCGCATTTGAATTGGAGGGTGGTGGTAGGTCGGATCGGATCGGATCGGATCGGATCGTGACGGGACGGGGCGGGGTGGGACGTGTGGAGGATAAAAGAACGGAGGGTTACGGTATCAAAGAAATTCACAAGAATTTATTATACCTCCGTTCGTTTTATAATATATTCTCTGAGCGTTCGACGCGCACAATGGCAAACGTAATATTACCACGAATGTGATCCCTGGCCGTATCAAAGAGGTGTCAAATTTGACGCGTCAACTGATCTATCATTAACCTATCGTACCTATCTACCATCTGTAATTTCATTTCCTGTCATATCGTGACGAGACTTTCTTACGTACGATTGATTATGTCAAGTAAATCGTCCAAGTACTTTTCAATAAGGATAGCCCGTTTCCTCATGAAAACCGTCGGCTTTTGGTATCCCGAGACAGTAAAAGAAAAATGGATTCTCGACGGGATATTACTTTACACGTTGATGGCGGTGACAACATCTTTGGTTATCGTTTCTCTCGACGTCTATTATAGTTGGGGTGATTTTTACGTGAGTATAATAAAAAGAAAAAAAAAAAAAGAGAAGGAAAAAAATTGCCACATCGATCCAAGAAGAATAGAAATATCATTCCTGAATGATTTTTGTGAAAAGCAACATTTTCGAATTGATCCTCATCCTCTCGAAACGTTCCCTCACAGGCGATCACTTATACAGCGTGCAGCATAATGCCGGTGATAATAGTATTGCTTAAAATCTCAATATTCATATTGCACCGTACGAAAATGATGGACTTGATAAAATATACCCAGGAAAACTTTTGGTATCGTGAATACGACGATTTCGGTGAGATGATATTAAAGGGGATCGACAATAAGGGAATACTTTTGATGTGTTCCTTCACGTTCTTCGTACAAGGGACCGCCGTTACTTATACCCTGACACCGATAATAGGTAAACTTTCCAACAATTCGATGATATTTCTTTCCTTTTTTTTTCTTTCTCTCTTAACCCTAGTTGTTCGCCAACCGGGGTGGTAAAGTAAATCCCGGATCAACTTTGATTGAAACAATTTGCGCTGAGCACGATTCGTGGAATTATTATCGTCATTTATTTATTTTTTTTTTTTATTATTATTATTATTATTATTTTTTTTTTTTTTCTATAACGACAAAATCGAAAAATACGTTTTCAAAACGCACCTTACCGATCTATTATTTCATTCGAGGCTTCGAAGGATATACGATGTTTCCTTTCATTTTCTTTTCTTTTTTTTTTTTGTTTTTCCTTTTTTCGCAATCCAATTCATTATTCATTCCTTACAAATGACGGCCGTACGAAGTGCACACGCAGGTTGTAGCGCATAACTTCGTAATTATTTCGAGATCCGAGCGACCAGGGTTATTAATCGAAACAGTTGTCATAAGTGAAACGTTTCATTTATTTCACGTAGAGAACTTGGGTAAAAATGATAGCGATAGGATTCTACCATTCAAGATATGGATCGACGTACCATTCTCAACGAGTCCTTACTTCGAGATATTCTTTACGATCGAGGTAATTACTTCGAGGAAAACACGTATTTTTCTCTGCTTTACTCGTTTCTTTCTTTCTTTCTTTCTTTTTTTTTCTCTTTTATCTCCTTCTTCCTCTGCTTCCTTTTCCATTATTCTTTTTTTTTTCCCCCACTGATTTCGAATCGGCCGTTGTCTCTCGGCTCTTTCGGACGACTTTCGTTCGTTTACGCCTCGTGACGATCCTCCCCTCCCCTCCCCTCCCCTCCCGCCCCACGCTTAACGATCAATACCCACCCATCGATATTCCAAATCGATTCTCTTTACCACAGAGACGTTTCATTTCGCAGACTCTCGCCCTGATACACACCGCCGTTTGTTTCGCCTGTTTCGATAATTTTTTATGCCTCCTAAGCATGCACGTCGCCGGCCAATTCAAAATGCTACAGCACAGGCTCGAGACGATTTTTGATTGGGACGTTGGTGCATCGTTGAAAGTTATTATAACGACGAATAACGAGAGACTGAACGACTGCATTAGGAGGCACAACGAATTGATCGATTACGTTGGCAAATTGGAAAATATATTTACCCACACGATGCTGTGCCAGTTGTTGATATCAAGCGTGATGCTCTGCGTGGCAGGATTTCAAATGTTCTTGGTAAAGAAAATTAAAAAAAAAAAAAAAAACGAACGAACATAAAAAAAGGAAAAAAATATATGAATTTGTTATCGGCGGGCTGGGGGGGGGAGGGGTGGGGGAGGGGGTGGATGAAAAAAAAAAAAAAAAAATAAGTAGAAAGCAATTGCACGAAATTGGGATAACGCGATGATCGCGTCAATGTATAACGTTACTTATAACAATTCATATTAAATTCAATTTTCACGATCAATAGTCACAAGGAACGTTGATAAGGAGGATGATATTTGTCGCCCATACCAACGGATGCTTCTTCCAACTCTTTGCAATAACATTGACGGCGAACGAGTTATTGATCGCCAGTCAAGGGATTAGCGATGGGGCCTACGCCGCAAATTGGCCGTTCCTACCTTCAGAAATTTTTACAGACATAAGTGGAAGTCTTGTAATGATTATGATCCGAGCACAAAAGCCTTGTTGCATAACGGCAGGCGGATTTTTTCCTGTCTCTCTCGAAACATGTATGGCGGTAACAATGAAATTAATCTTATAATAATAATAATAATAATAATAATAATAATAATAATAATAATAATAATAATAATAATAATAATAATAATAATAATGATGATGATGATGATGATGATGATGATGATGATGATGATGATGATTACGATGGTGATGACAATAATAATAGTAACAAACTCGCGAGAATGTATAAAAGGTTGAAAACTTACGTTGTTTTATTTTTCTTTCCTTTTTTCTTTTTATTACTCCAGCGTTCTTTTTCTTTCCTATTTTTTTTTTTTTTTTCTTTTCGTCTCTATTCTTTTCGTTACTTTACGTCTTTCTTCTTTCATTTTTAGGTCTTGAAGACAGCGGCCTCTTACTTCACGTTGTTGAGAACGTTCGATGACGAAAACGATTGAATTTTTCTAACGAGGGAAATGAAGAGGAGATAAAAAGAAGAGAGAAAAGATATTCATTGAAATTAATATATACGGAAATGTCTGATACATTAATATTACGACTCGTTTTAAGATCTCTCTCTCTCTTTTTTTCTTTTTTTTTTTTTTTTCTTTTCCACCTCCATAACCCTCGAGATCTTACATTTCCATTCAATCTTCGACATATATCGTAGAAGGATCGTTGCTTTCTTACCTTTCATTATATTACCTTATATGAACGATGATTCCAGGTTTTCCTCTGTTCTACCTGTTCCTTTGTATTTCGTTCCAACGTTCGCTATCCGACGTTACGGACCCTCCTCCTCCTCCTCCTCCTCTTCCTCATATCCCACTCATATTCCCACGACTAAAGACAGCTGTTATCGTTATTCTTTTGATCTCACAATCCCACAATCACTCGCGAGTAATTTTTCTTCATGGTCTATAATCCAATATCGACCGTCTCCTCTTATTTCACAATTTCTTATCTCGTTCAAAGATCCCAATGGTTTATCTATAAACCATTCGTTTGATTACACGCCTGCGTTATATGATTTTCTTCCGTCATTTATCTTTTACTTCTCTTTTTTTCGATGCAACAATCCGTTTATCAATAATGCTCGTAGAGCAGAAGGAACGTATTATTACGCTCGTTGAATTTTTTTCCCCCCGGTCGTTTGTCTCTAAAAAAAAAAAAAAAAAAAAAAAAAAAAAAAAGAAGAAGAAGAAAAGAAATGAAAAAATAAAATGAACGATTAGAAGTTGTTTATAAAAATTCGAAAATAAGGAGAACGCTGTTTGATACTTTTCCAAAGATTTCCCATTTGGAGGTGAACGTATAAAAAAAAAAGAAAAAAAAGGAACGTTCGAAAGAAAATACAAAGAACGCTCTCGTCGTTTCTCCCGGTGTATCATTACTTTGTTCGTAAATTAATAATCGTTTCTTTAAGAAATAGGAAAAGACTTGGAACGTTATTAACGCATCTCAGTATCATGCGAGACATCGTAGAGGATTAAGAAGGATGAAGAAAACGAAATTTTTGTCGGTCAACCTGGCACGATTTTTAATGAAAATCATTGGCTTTTGGTCGGCTGATACGATTAACGAGCAACGCCTATTGGATATACTTTTCGGTTACACCATCATAGCGATCGCAATAGCATTGTGGATCGAGGCGTACGACTTTTACGTTAGCTTCGGTGAATTCTACGTGAGCGTTTCGTTTTTTCTTCGTTTTGCTAATATTAATTTGTTTTTCTTTTTTCTTTTCTTCTTTTTTTTTTTTTTTGTTTTTCGTCTCCATATATGGATGATGATATTTTTTCAACAGGCACTCACGTATACCGCCTGCAGCGCAATGCCGGTTGCGGTTATTCTAATGAAATTAATCATATTTCTGCCTAATCGCAAAGACATCATGAAATTGATTAAATACACCGAGGATAACTTTTGGTTCAGGGATTACGACGAGTTCGGTGAAAAGATATTGAACGACGTTAATAAAAAGGGATCGATTTTGATCTGTTGTTTCACGTATTGCGTACAAAGCACCGCATATACTTACATGCTAATACCTCTAATAGGTATACTATTACTGCAACTACTATTAGATTACTATTACCACTTGTCGAATAGATTTAAGTGCGCTAAACTCTTTATGACGCCTACTATCGTTTGGTATGTACATTCGAGAAATGCCAAGGATGTTTCGAACAAAATGTGTTATATATTTGAAAGAAAGAGGAACAAAAATAAAAGAAAACATCGCGAGGTCATTTCTCTGTGTATCGGTTTGCTTTTTATTTGTTCATCTCTATTTTTTGAATTTTTCTTTATTTTTTTGTATCTCGTTTTGTTTCAACTTACTTAAATTCGAGCAAACCGTTAACGACTATAATAATTGTCCTGCACGCGTCGATCAACGAATTTTGTCTCGCTCTTCGTCACCCCGTTCAAAAAGAATAAAGAAAAAAAAAAAAAAAAAAAAAACAGAATAAGAAGAAGAAAGAGAAGAAAAATTGAATATTCTCGTTACAGAAAATGTAGGAAGAAATGGGAGCGACAGAATCCTACCCTTCGACGTTTGGTTAGGGGGAGCGGACATACATTTGTCGCCATATTTCGAATGGGCGTTTGCGCTCCAGGTGACGTTCATATTAATTTTCAAATATTTAACCCTGGTTGTGCATACCTCAAAATAATTTCAAATTGAGTTACACCCTACGGGCACTTTCGAGAGACCATCGCTAACTATGAACGAACAATTTTGACACCGACAAGAAACAAAACAAAAAACAAAAATTCGATAGATTCGTAAAAGCATTTAAAATTTCGTCGTTATAAAACGAAATAATACGAGAATCACGAATTGTGTCCTTAGAGCAAATCGTTTCAATCGAGAGCTCAAAGTTTCTACGTTCGGTGTCCTGCGCCAATTCCGACGGGCAGACACAACTGGGGGTTAACCGATCACGTAAATAATACGATATTATTGTTATTATTATTATTATTTCTAAACTTATCATTTCGTAGATTATCGCGTTGGTACATTCAGGACTTTGTTTCTGTTGTTTCGATAACTTCCTGTGCCTGTTGAATCTAACGTTGGCCGGACAATTCAGGATATTGCAACACCGTTTGGAAACGTTGTTCGACAATAGCGTATTGTATTGCCGAAAGAACGATGATCACGTTACCTTGGACGATGACGTTCAGGAGACCTTTCGTGAATTCAAAAGATGCGTCGAACATCATCGTATTTTAATAGATTATGTCGACGAGTTGGAAAGGATATTCGCCATGGCGACGCTGTGCCAATTGTTGATGTCGAGCGTCATGCTGTGCGTCGCAGGATTTCAAGTTTTTCTGGTACACATGCTCGAGAGTTCGTCAAAAAAAAAAGAAAAAAAGAAAAAAAAGAAAGAAAGAAAGAAAATGAATTGCAATTTTGTCAATGATCAATCTCGATTTCGTTAACGGCTAATATTTTCTCTTCCAATTTAAAGTCCCGCGGTATAGCAACACGCCAGTTTCTATTCATCTCGCACGTTTATGGTTGCTTCTTTCAACTATTCGTCATAACGTCCGCTGGCAACGAGGTAATCGTCGAAAGCCGTGCGGTCGGCGATGCAGCTTACAATGCCAATTGGCAGACATTATCCCATGAGCCCTATAAGAAGATTAAAACGGGACTCATGATGATTATGGCACGTGCCGAGCGACCCTGTTACATTACAGCCGGTGGCTTCTTTCCCGTATCACTAGAAACGTTCATGGGGGTAATTAATAATAATCCATTCCCGACTACGCTATCTCCCCTCCCCCGTTCTCCCAATTATCTATTATTATCAAATAACGTGATTATTAATTTAAGGTATTAAGTACTGCCACGTCTTACTTCACTTTATTACGTAAATTTGACGAAGACGAAGGTGATCGATGAATGATGTTTAATCGATGACTACTTCCGACCGTTCTGTATCGAATCAATAAGAAATCTAATTATTTTATCGTTATAACAATATGTTCTTTCGTATTAATCTTTACGATCTTATAATTACTTACGTGAGAGAGACAACGCACAAAGACGAAAGCCATTATCGCGATCTTACGATTTCGTTCAGATTTTTTCGAACGGTTTACCTTAACGGCACGTACACGCACGTGTGTATCCTTCGATCTCGAAGATATATTCCATTTTATTTCGAAATTATATACGAGCTCACTGAACTGCACTGATTATTACGCATTGGTTTAATAAAAGGAGATCGAACCGTTTCTATCGTTCTATGCCGTTCCGTACAACGGTGACGATACTCTACGACTACTTTCGTAGATCAGATCACATTTTCTGTATACGATCGCTAGATCTTCTCGATCGCAGGATCTCTACTCTCGAAAAGTGGAGGATTGATCATAGAGGAGTAAATGGCAAATAGACGATAACCGTCCATCTCTGCGTTTCCATAAATTGTCACCCGTCGCGTTTCGCGTCGGAGAAAATTGGATTTGGAAGAAAAAAAAAAAAAAGAAGAGAGAAGAGAAAAAGAGGAAGAAAAGGAAAGAAAAGAAGAAAGAGGGAGAGAGAGAGAGAGAAAGAGAGAAAGAGTAACAAAAACGCTTCCAAAAATTCGTTCAACGTTCGATGTCTTCGTTCGTCATGAATTTAAAAAGAGGAATGTCGTACGGTCAACCTGGATAGTTGTTGTTCGATAGGAGAAGCCTGTATTATTAGAATGACAGATTGACAGGCGTCATTGGATCACAACGAAAGTTGACAACTGATCAAAGCCAAGTCCTGCCGGTTATAGCTGTTATTACGATAATCGCTCGTCAAGTATCAACGTCAAAAGTTTTCTCTATCGTTTCCTATCCAGAGACAGATAAGTAGCGACGAATCGAATCGAATCGAATCGAATCGAATCGTATCGAATACAAGTGTCCACCAGCCACCATGCGGAATCACAAGAAAAAAGATATTTCGATAATCCTGACGACTTTTTTCATGAAATTTACCGGCTTTTGGTTGGCCGCCGATGCGAAGGAACAATTTCATAGACGCATAGCATTTTATTATAACGCCGGTGCCGTATCATTCGCCGTTTACGTCGAGATAACAGATTTCATTTATTCCCGTGACAATTTTACCGTGAGTTTTCATTAATTTTTACCTATCAACACCGTCATCGCATCGAGCGATCTTATTACTCATCGATAAAGTTTAACGAATCTCTTTAGGAGGCCATATACATATTATGTAATACCATGACGCTCGTAATGGTTCTATCTAAAATGTTGATATTAACGTTGCATCGTACGAAATTTATGTATCTTATAAAATACATGGAAGATCAGTTTTGGAATTTCGATTACGAGGACGACGAGAATAAGATCGTGGAAAGTTGTAGAAGGCAGTGCACCTATTTCGTTTGTTCCTTCACTTTTTTCGCACTGGGTACAGTTTTTTGTTACATGATAACGCCGATCGTCGGTAAGGGAAAGTATATTGTAAAAAAAAAAAAAAAAGAAAAAAGAAAGAAACAAAAAAAAATAAAGGAATTCATTTCGAAAGACGATTAATACGTTTCAATAGTTTTTTAGAGAACATTGGTAAAAATGAAACCGACAGGATACTACCATTTACAATGTGGATAGATCTACCTTTCTCAACTACGCCATATTTCGAGGCGATGTTCGTGATACAGGTATTTTTTTTCTCTTTCTTTAATCTAACATTTAATTACAATACCGTTGCGATATTACTTTGAAATTATCTTAGAGATTTTCGTTCTTCCATATGTCTTAGGTTTTATCGTTGTACGGGGTTGGCATTTGTTACTTCTGTTTCGACTGTTTGTTATGCATCATGAACATTCATACGGCAGGCCAATTTCGTATTTTGCAACATCGTTTAATTAAAGTTTACGAAGAAAACGATATCCGTTATTATTATAATATTAATCAATTACAAGCTGTTTACAATAGGTTTAAGGAACTTGTGATGCAGCATCAAATGCTCATCAAATATTCCCAGGATTTAAATCACGTGTTTACTTTCATTACGCTCGGCCAGGTATTAATATTCAGTGTACTGATATGCCTCGTGGGTTATGAAATATTTATAGTGAGTAAAAAAAAAGTATTCATCAAATATCGAATTCGTACTTTAAATTATCGTCCCTTTTTCCAAGATAATTATTTATCTGAAATTTGTATGCTCGACGGCTTGCGTTTAAATTGAAATTTTTATCGATTATTAAAGGCGGACGCAGCTCCTACCCGACGTGCCGTTTTCATATTTTATATAACAGGTACAATGACCCAGCTAATGATGTTCACATACAGTTGTAATATATTGGCAGAAGAGAGCATGAATGTAGCCGAGGCAGCATATTCGTCATCGTGGACATCAATGCCCATAAATGAAATCAGTAAATTCTTGAGGAGAGGTCTATTAATGATTATTATTAGAGCTCGAAAACCATGCGCCCTATCAGCCGGTGGATTCTTCTCCGTGTCATTGGAAACTTATACTGCGGTAAAGTTTATTTTATCAAATGTTGGAAACTAATTGGAACTAATTTTTCATTTAAATACGTTTCATTCGCAGGTAATGAGCACCGCAATGTCCTATTTCACATTACTCAGACAACGCAGTTTGGAAGTAATTGGTGTCTGATTGATAAATCTATGAAAGATTTAACTTCGATGAAATATCTTCTTCGGAATTAAATCTATAATAAATTGCAATATTAATAAAATAGTATAATGTAATATTATAAAGTATTACCATTATTTAATAAATTTAATGACTTTCAATTTTTCTTACCGTTGGTACTACAAATGAAAAATAAAATTTTAGTAGTTATTCTTCGAATTACTATATTACCGACATGATAAAATCAACGAGCTGTATTATCGACAGTTGGTATCTATAAAGGATCCTATCAGTAGATAAGATAGAAATCATTTATATCATCGTATTATAATACTTATCATTTGAGATAAGAAAATTTAATATAATAGAACTGTATCAATGTTTATAATTTATTTGTACATAATTCTTTGTACGAATAACAAAATATTGAGAGTAAAAGAAAACATAAGGAAACAATTACAACTTATAAAAAAATGTCATATATATATATATATATATTTTTTTTTTAGTTTTTCTCATATATTCCAAACTCTGTTGAAAAATTTATTTCTTTTTATTGAAAGTTTCTATTAAAGCTTTGAAAGAGTTCATACTCTCAACACGAATTTCATCGTATTTTACAATTTCAGACTTCATACGCTTGTACCACTTAGTAATATGCGTAAATTTACTAAAATCATAATCCATGAGCTGCAAAGAGAATGATAAAGAGATAATAAAGAACGTCTGCAAGGTCTAATAAATAAATTACGTTACATGAAACGAATGAGAGCGCTTGCTACTTTAAACTCCTTTTTACCTCAAAGTTAGAAACGGTGGTAGTGATAGAGTGGTCGGCTATCGTCATATTTTTACCAGCTACATAGGTCTCATTCTCTAAAAATTTATCAAGAAATTCGAAAGCCTTTTCAATCTTCTCGTATTTGCTTTGGTCCTTAGGTGCTCCAGCGAAGATCGTTGGATACTGTTCAATCCAAGATGTCAATTAATTAATATATATTATTATTAATAATATTATTATATTAATATTATATATATATATATATGTCTATATTATATAAATAATAAATAAAAAATATATAGAAAATAATTAATATATATTATTATTATTTATTAATTATATTATTGTATTAATATTATATATATATATATATATATATATATATATATATGTACATATAATAATTATTAACTTACGTAATAATCAGCAAAAGACTGATATAAAACGTTAGCATCGAAAAACAATCTTTGATTGACAATGGCACGTTTCTTTGCATCTTTCGGATACAATGAATCATTTTTACCGTACTGATCGACCAGATATCCCATAATTGCGCGACTGTGGGAAATGATTACTCATTAACATACATAACAATCAACAATACTAATAGCACGGGATAATGATAATACCTTTCCCATAAGTAAAAACCATTGTCATCGATGGTAGGTATGGTATGTTGAGGATTCATCTACGACATTTCGAGAAATTGTATTTGTTAAATGTTGGAATGACAAGGAAAAAAGAGAAAGAAAATATTAGGAATAAAATGTACAATTGTTAAGATACGGTCGACATTTCGAAAAAGATAGAAAAGAAAAAAAAAAAGTTACCTTGAGAAATTCTGGTTTGAGTTGTTCGCCAGCCATTAAATTAGTCTCTTTCAAATTCAGGGTAACACCGACGGCCGCCGCCGTTAAACGAACGGCAGAACATGGCGCACTTCCTAATGCCTGATAAAGATCGATCGGCATTTTTCTATTCTGTAAACGTTAAAGCGAACGTCATAATTGTATCACCGTAGTAATTAATTACCATTAGATTACCATAGATAAAGTTTACGAGATTATTTCATCGATCTAACGATTTTTATCTACGGTCGAATATATGTAACAATAACTTTGCTTATCTCAATCGACAAAGAAAAAAAAAAAGTACATTCTTATCTCGATCGTTCTGATAATCTTGTATCGTGCAATTAAACGCGATACATATGAAAAAAAAAAAAAAAGAAAAAAAGAAAAAGAAAGAAAGTCACAATCTCGTTCGTTGATCGATATCTAAACGAATTTATTTTATTTAAATATCGACTTCGCAATTTGAATTAGATAAAGAAAAACAATTCTTATTCGAACATTGTCAAACGTCTCACACGGTTTTTCCTGTTACTGTGATGAGAACTCTGATATATCCAATAACTTTCTCATTAGAATTCTTTGTAAAGACATATGGTATAATTCTACTCTCGTTACATCAACTCATTAAGGATAGTTAACACTCTTACGTATCACGAAACGCGACGTATGAATCTATGCGCTCAAGGACAAATATCTGGAACGTGCTCTCTCTCTCTCTCTCTCTCTCTCTCCCTCTCCATCTCTTTCTCTCTCGTTTTTCCTCTAGGTTTTATGTCACAATTATAAAACGTAAAACTACGATTTAACGTTTCACTGGATCACCGAGATCGAAAACGAGATTGAGATCGAGATCGAAATAATTTCATATAACTTTCGATAGAAACGCACGGTCGCCGGTTAGTTTAATATTTTTCCAAAATAATTTGTCGAACCAACCTTTACGTTGAGTTTCTCGTTGATGCGTCGAATAGCAGTAATATTTGTGATCGTATGCCGGTTCTCCAAGCTCTCTATATAAACTAACCAGTTACTACGGTGCTGCCTCTCTATTGATGGCAAGTATTTCGATGAGAGATAGTAGGGGAAGGATAGGGGGCGGAGGAGAGTGGGGCGGGAGGGTGGGAGGAGACGCAAAGAGGCAGAGATATATATCGATCATTCTAGTTACTTCTAAAGTCTGACGATTCACGATGATTCTCGTGGGCGTTGCCATTTGCTCTCTTTCGATTAGGATCATTGCATATGTTTCTTCAAATCTTGTCGAATCATTTATTTTTATCTCTCTCTTTTTTCGATCCTTTTTCTTTATCTTATCTTTGTATCTTCTTTATTTATTTATTTTCTTTATCGCCAGTCAAATGAACGTTCGTTATTTTTCTATTTGGTATGGCAATTGCACGTGTGCCATTCTGTTCTTTTAGTTTTCATTTTTTTATTTATTTTTTATATATTTTTATTTTCCTTTCCGAAAAGAAAAAAGGAAATAATCGAAGGACCGAGGAACGTTCGTCGATAGATCATTTATAATGAAATGTGTAAGACTGATATGACTTTTGAAATACTTTGAGAATATTTTTCGAACGATAACATTGGGTTTTTTTATTTTTTTGTTTGTTCGTTCTTCGTTAAACGTTTCTATCTTCTCCCTTCCAATCTACTTTCATTTCATTTTCGCGACTTTTACCAATGTAATTATTCGATCCTTTCCTTTGCGTTGATTGAATCGATGAGTAATCTCTTCTTTTCTTTTCTATTTTTTTTTTTTTTTTTAATAGTTTTCTTACAAACGTGACTCGTGAAAAGTTGCATATGTCATTATTATTTTATAAATAGTTACAAGGCTTTCTTATTACGCCCGAATGACATGGCGATATTTGTCGATGTAGTCGATAACGTCCGACATTTGAACAATATCGTTATTATTTAATAAACGTTGGAAAATAATTAAATTATTTGCTTAATCTCACGAATTCGTTGAAGTATTTTAATATATTAATTTGCGTGAGCTTATGTTGCTATATAAATATATATATATATATATATATATATATATTGCGAAATACATGGTCGTCTTGACAAGGATATCGGTCCAATAAGAAACTGCCAAGTTGTTCGGGAGAAGCTGAAGCATTCGTTAGTCAGCACTTTCGCGTTAGCCTTCGATAGGAACATCAAGGACTTTAACTCGATCTATCACGTTCGTTACAAAGCGCGATAAAATAAGCGTTATTATTTCAACAAAATTAATAACAATAGACGATTTTTATTTCGCGAGAAATGTTTGATCGACATTTTTTTTTCTTTTGCATCGAACCTTATATATTATTCATTCTCGAACGACACTACTAATAATTTAACGAAATAACTTAACATTCATCGTTGGTATACGACGAATAAGAGTCTTCAGGAATGGTAAAAAAGGAACAGGTTCTCTATCTACAGATAAAACCGGATTGTAGGAGGAAATGGTCGTAGGAATGTATTCTTTTTTTTTCTTTTTTCCTCTTTGGTAATCGTTCGACTATACGTGAAATAAATAGTTTTTATGTAACCGTGTTTACTTACCGAAACAAATTGCAGTGCAATCTTATCTTTACGAAACAACAATGAGCTGTAGGAAGAAATCTTGTCGGATTAAAGAAACGAATCGTCTCGATTGATTCAGATAAAACGTTGGTAACGCGTTTGCAAGAATTATGAATTTTAAGAGAATACTTGGAAAAAAAAAGATTGTATTAAATCGTTTAAACGTTCGAATAATTTATATTAATATTTAACCTTATTGCTTATTAAATAAATGTCTAACTGTATCGTCCGTCGATAATATAGATAACGATAAAATTCTATTATCGATCGTTGGATTCAACTTCGTAGATAAGATAGACATTTTTTTTCGTTACCTGTAGATTTGGTTAAATTTATTTCTTGTCTTTCTCTTCTTTTTCTTTCCCCCCTCAATAACTTCACTTATATTTTACAGATTTTACAGATTTTTGAAAGTAGTCCACTTTTTCTTTTCTCTTCCTTTTTTCTTTTTTCTTCGAACAAACAAACGACACCGACATCAACTCGAGTACTTCAACAAAAATAAGTCACTCTATTCTTTTCTCACGGCAGTACGACGTAAAACTGTGCGAAAGATGAGATAGAACGAAAAAATAAAAAAAAAAGGAAAAGAGAGAGAGAGAGAGAGAGAGAGAGAGACAACTATAATTGACGTTATTTGCGTAAGACTATTCGCACGAAGTTTGTAGAAATTACTCGGTAGTTGGAAGTAATACCGATTGATCGTTGGAAAATCATACGTGATTACATGGTGCCCTGGGGCATATTACCGGATAAGTGTCCATCAATCTCTTATAGGGCCTGGAAACAGGACTTAGGAGTTAGAATCGGCTAGGAAACTCTCTAAGTCTCTGTCGTAGACGATATTATCCCGGCTAGAATGATGATAAAGAAAGACAGGTATCTATCGGTTACGATAACGCGTATCTTTATGAAATTTATTGGCTTTTGGTACGTTGAAACTTGGCGGGAACAAATGTTCCTTCACTTAGCCCTTGGCTATGCTATCGTAGCAATTTGCTTTGCAATTTTGGTAGAAGTCGTTGACCTCTATCACTGCCTAGGTGACTTTTACGTAAGTTAAGATACTTACGTAAGTTCAAGTACCCACCCCCCACCTCTCCTCCTATTATTTTTTTCGTTCAGTCACATATCCAATCCGATCGACGTTATACAAACTTCACTCGACAATGCAACGAAGACATTTCATTCAAATTTAACCTGTTTTAAACATATCTTCAGGCATTAACTTACAACTTGTGTGCTACGATGCTATTGGTCATGATACTCGTGAAATTTGGAAATTTTATATATTATCGCGGTGTCGTTTTAAAACTGATACGTTACGCGGAGGATAATTTTTGGAAGGTTGAATACGATAAGATCAGTGCTAAGATATTGGAGGATTATGACAGACGTGGTGTATTCATGACGTATTCCTTTACCCTTATCGTCCAATTGGCGACTTTTAATTACATCGTTGCACCTCTCTTCGGTGAGTTTAAACCACGAACACTATGATCGCCGTTATAACGTCTTATAGCTTACGGATTTATAATGAAAGAAAATAAAAATTGATGTAATATGAAATAACTGACGTGTTTATATTGTTTCGATTGAAATCGAACAACGATAGAAAATGTTGGAAGAAACGAGACTGATCGGGTATTGCCTTTCAAATTGTGGGTTAATTTGCCGATCAAAGTGACACCTTATTACGAGATAACATACACCATTCAGGTAACTCAATTTTTACGTCGTAACGTAACATCGACAAGATTACATTCGTACGGAGCGTATTGATTTTTTTGTTTCTTTTTTTTTTTTGTGTGTTCCTTTTTCAGTCGCTATCGACGTTTCATTCCGGAATTTGTACATTTTGTTTCGACAATTTCATTTGCACGTTCAACATACACGTGGCGGCACAGTTGAAGATATTAGCCCACAGATTGGAAATGATCTCTGAAAGGTATATCAGCTCGATGACAAATGGCACATCAATGTCTATTGAGGAGGCAGGTCAGCTCGCATTAATCGACTTACGGGATTGCGTATTGCAACATCGTGCACTAATTTCTTACGTTGAAGAGATGGAACGTGTATTTACCGTTATATTGTTCGGTCAATTAACATTATCAAGTTTGGTCATATGCTTTGGAGGCTTTCAATTTCTCGTAAGTTATGATATCATATATATATATATATATATATATATATATATATATATATATTATCTTTGACGATAATACGTTGTCAAAGAAACTATTATATCCTTATAAAAGGAATATTTTTGTTATTTCTAGGCCGCCGAAGTGTTGGTAAGGAAATGCATATTCGCCATTTACTTCACCGGGAGCCTTTCCCAGCTCCTTATATACACTTGGACGTGTAACGATATAATAGTGCAAAGTTCAGGTCTCTCCGAGGCGGTGTATAACTCTCGTTGGTATCTCGTGCCAAACGATGGAAAAGGGAAAGCGTTAAAGTACGGCGTAAGCATGATCATACTTAGGTCACGTCGGCCGTGCGCCTTGACGGCTGGTGGATTCGCAATAATGTCCTTGGAAACCTTTACCGGGGTAAGTGCAAAGCGATATATATATATATATATATATATATATATATATATATATATAGGTTGAGAATCGAGTGAAAATGACGTCACTTGAGAATTCGTCCAAAAGGGTATTACAAATTTATATTTATATACTACAGATACTGAGCACGTCGATGTCATATTTCACTTTATTAAGACAAATGAGCGAAGAGGAATAGTAATCTTAAGGGATAATGTAAATTTATAAGATTGATGATTAGAATATCTCTGACGAAAAGATAATAAACGGGGAAAATAATAACAACAACAAAAACTATTACAACCACAACAACAACAACAACAACAACAACAACACTGATATTACTGTATTATACTTATCCTTGCAAATTATTAACAAAGTATGCTAATAAATGATAATAATCGATATTGCATTAATAATAACAACGATACGTCAAACTAGTAGAGTCAGGAACATACACAACTACATATATATATGTGTGTGTGTGTGTGTGTGTGTGTGTGTGTGTATTTACTCCTGTTTAATACGTAATGTCTCTATGTTAGATTGGCAGTAAGCACAAGACAAAGGGGTGATGATTGATCAAAGGAGTGTCACACGGTGTCACGATATCGCATAGAATCTTGCATTATTACGATAATCGCTCTCAAGCGATTCCCCATAGAAACTCGGTTATTGCTACTATCGATGATATTCTCCTATCGAATAATATTCTAGTCGATCTCATGGGCGGGCAAAACACGCTTCGATGATCCTGGTTATCTTTTCCCTGATATTCGTCAGCTTTTAACCGTGACAATCGATATATGTGTGTGTGTGTGTGTGTGTGTGTGTGTGGGTGTATCAGAAATTATTCCTTTGTATAACTCTATATCGAACGTTCTCGTCTTTCTCCATAGGACATTAAACTTTTATTAACTATACACTATTTTACAATTGGTTGACACCCAACAAAGATATATATACTATTACTACTATTAATCGAGATTATTAATCGAAAGTTCGAGAAGTATCTTTTCTCTTCGCTCTCTCTCTCTCTCTCTCTTTTTTTTTCTTTCCTTTTTTTTTTCATTCGACAAAGTAGTTAATCCTTTCGCGCTAATAAATAGAATGAACAAAAGTTAGATGAAAGGTAACAATGATAAAGAAAATATATATCCCCGTTGTAGACGGCAAACGGTAATAGGATTAAAATTTACTGAGACATCCTATCAGCCGCAAACTTTTTTAATATTTCAAGACCTTCCCCGTTCGCCTTTCGATATCCAGGAGCCGAGCTCTTAATTCTGTCCATCCACTTCGAGACGTATTTATATCTGAAGACCTCGAATCCAAACGTCTGGAAAACGTACGAAAACAATGAGATATCTTTTAATCGTAATTAAAAGATTTTCCAATTGATAATTCTTCTCTCTCTCTCTCTCTCTCTCTCTCTCTCTTTCTTTCTATATTTTTCCTTTTAATCTTATTATCTCGATAATATTTCCAATTCAAACCTCTCCGGTGGATACGGTCGATGCCAATGCCAGATCGGCGATCGTTAAACTACGACCAGCCACGTAATCCTGATCCTCGAGGTATTTGTCCAATAGATCGAAAGCACCTTTCAGCTTTTCGTATTGTTCCTCGTCGTAACTCTCCGCCCCGTTGAATACCACAGGATACTAAAAATCAAAGTTCCCTTTTAAGTTTAGTCCCAACGAACGACCCATTTTATTACAACTTTTCTCTCCCCGTCCAACCACCGACCCGCCATTCAACGTGGGAGGGAAGAAAAAAAAAAGTCTTGCAAGGGAAGAGTATCATCCCAACCGAGAATACTCGCGTGATATATCAGAAACGACGATCTAAAATTTGTTCTTCTTATTTTTATTTTCTTTTTTTTATTTTTTTCTTTATATTTAGGTAATCCCTATTATCCCCGTTATCACGAATATGGCTGCCAGTGTGAAACTATAATTACGTTCCATTTTTAATTTCCCACTTTTTTTCTCCCGTCCCGACGTTCGGCCGTCCTTCTTCGATCGGGGAGGGGAGGAGCAGGGGAAGGAGAAAGAAAGAAAAAGAAGAGAGAAGAAGTCGATAATGGAATTTCGAATATTTTCAAATATCATTTTAGCGATCCATTTATTATCTCCTACGTACGTAATAAGAACTGAGATATTTGTAAAGCATCCCAATGTCGAAGTATAATCTTTGATTCACCAACGCACGTGACGTTGGATTTTGCGGATATAGCCTTCGGTTTTTTCCATATTGATCTACCAAATAACACATGATCGCTCGGCTGAAATTAATTACGAATTAATTTAACGTCCCAATGTGACTGGTAGCGCTGGAATTAATATCGATAGATAATATTAACCTTTCCGAGAGTTTGTAATCACCGTCAACGAGAAAAGGTATAGTCCTTTGTGGATTCAACTGGAAAGCGAATACAAATTTTTATCGATTTAATGTTAATAATAATAATAATAGTAATATTGATAATGATTATAATGATGATGATGATGATGATGATGATGATAACAACAACAACAACAATATTAATAATAATAATTTTTATCGACGACAACACTAATAATAATAATAATAATAATAATAATAATATCAAATGAATTTTTTTGCATCACTACTTTGACAAAGAATTCACATATATATATATATATATATATATATATATATATAAATATATATAATGACAACAATAACAACAACAACAATATTAATAATAATAATTTTTATCGACAACGCTAACAATGATAATAATAATAACAATAATAATCATAACAACAAAAATAACAATAATAGTAATTATTATTATTATTAACTATAACAATTAATTCATAATAATCATACAAATAATAATAATAATAATAATAATAATAATAATAATATCAAATGATTCCCGATGCATATTAATCAGATGAATTTTTTTGCATCACTACTTTGATAAAGAATTCACGTATTTATATATATATATATATATAAATATATATGATGACAACAATAACAACAACAACAATATTAATAATAATAATTTTTATCGACGACGCTAACAATGATAATAATAATAACAATAATAATAACAACAAAAATAACAATAATAGTAATTATTATTATTATTAATTATAACAATTAATTCATAATAGTAATAAAAATAATAATAATAATAATATCAAATGAATCCCGATGCATATTAATCAGATAAATTTTTTTGCATCACTTCTTTGAAAAAGAATTCACGTATATATATATATGTATATATTGAAATAGACAAATCGATGCATACAATTTTATCAAAAGGTATCGCCATTTAATAAATATTCTAATAAATGTTATTTAATTTCTCTCACCTGTTCGAATTCCGATTTGAGATGTTCCCCAGTGAACAAATCGATTTCCTTTAAATTCACCGACAAACCGAGTGCTTCGACGGTTAATAAAACAGCTCGACAGGGTGAGCTCGTTGGTAAATAATATAAATCCAAAGACATACTTCGTTTGAATCGTGTACAAAATTAGCGTCCAATTTTTCGTTCTAGTTAAATAGAGAATAGCAAAATAAATAACGTGGTACGGGAAAACGGATGAACGGATAGAAAGAGAGAGAGAGAGATTAATAGAGAGAGAGTTCATAATTAGTCCGCATAAATTAACGCGTTATAATTGACTAAATTTTTTTTCTTTTAAATCACCCGATAAAGAATACCACGGGGTTGCTTTTATAACTATGGAAATAAATATTATTACATTTTTTATTAATACAAATTCATTTTAAAACCGTAATCAACGAATACCCATTACTATATATAATATATGTGTGTGTGTGTGTGTGTGCGTGCGCGCGCGCGCGCGCGTATATACCGTAAGAATATTCTTTTGGGATTAGTGGCTAATAAATTAATATACGATTAAGCGAAACAACGGGATAAATATTATTTAAATTTATATTTCGAATGCCGATTAATCACAGTCAAAAATGTATATATCGTAAAATATCGGCACGTGTCTTCCGCAAAATTGAATAAATGGGGGAGACACGTTTATACATATACATCTACATGTATATATATATATATATATATATATATATATATATATACACATACATATACATTTATGGATATACATATGCATATATATATATATATATATATATATGAATATATATGTATATGTATATACACTGATACATATACGAACTATAGTCGGTATTAACGACGGATCGATGCCTCCTGATAAACTATTCAGACTCGTATTAGCATGAAACCAAGCTGGATGGATCGATGCTCCTGCGTTTACGTGGCTTCGTGTGCTAACCAAAACGTTCGAGTATAAAATGTCAAAATTTTAAATGATTTATCGAATTCAATTTTCCCCATCTCCCGTTAATTTTCTTCCTATTATTACAAAACAAGGAAAAAAGATATGTATATTATATACACACACTAGTCTATATTTTTTTATTCCTTTTTCTCGTATATACGTATATACACACACACACACACACACACATATATATATATATATATATCGACTTTAATAAAGCAGACACAGTTTCGTGCGAAATTGTAATAATATTGGCAATCCTGTTAATTATGTTTCTCACGTTATTGAACAAACAATACCGTTAAATTCACGAAATTCTATAGTCGATATTCGTTTAACGTCGAAACGAAAACTTACGACTCTTCTTCTCTTTTCCTTTTTTCCTTTTTTCTTTTTCATTTTCACGCATTAACAACACCGACAAATTTCTTACAAAGAAACAACGTACTTTATGATAAACGCGACAAGCACGCGATGACATAATTTCTAAATAAATAAATAAATAATAATAATAATAATAATAATAATAATAATAATAGTAATAAAAAGTCGTTATAAAGAGAAACGAAGCATAGTTTTCTTTTTATTCTCAAGTGGATACGTAATGTTTGAAATAAATGAATAAAATTGAACGTGTTTACTTAACTTCAGAAATCCCGTTTTACCGTACGTAAGGTTCGTCCGTCGAGCACTTTCCAATTTTTTTTCTCTCTCTCTCTCTCTCTCGCAAAAAAAAAAAATAAATAAATAAAAAGAAAAATAACAATTCTCAGTTATAAGACGAAATTATGGTAAGCGCTAGTCGCTCCGCTGTTCAGCTAGAATATTACTGGGCGTACCAAAGGCAGTCGCTATCTGAAAGTCAATATACGAAGATACATAACATAACTACTACAATGCCAGAGTGTATTGACTTACAGACAGTTATATCTAGGGTTCCTTATTATAACCATGCGTATGTTGGCAAACCCCAGAGTCCTCTCTATAATATTAAACCCGACAACGAAAATTTCCCCACCCACCAAAAAAAAAAAAAAAAAAAAAAAAAAGAAAAAAAGAAATGATGAATTCAAACTTTTATCTCGTATTTGTTATATAAACTTTGACGAATTTAATTTCATTAATTCCCTCCGCTCCGCCCACCACCCACCACCCACCACCACCCATTCCCCATCCGTTCGATTCCTATTCGAATTTTCTCCGACGGTCGAATTAATTAAAATTATCGTTTTTATTCAATAATGTTGGATCAATTCGAATGTAAGCGAACGAAACGATATTTATAGTTTTTCGTTTAAAGGGAACGGGAGGAAACGAGAAGATGAGGAGGAGGAGGAGGGTTTCGAAATCGAGGGATGCCCGACAGGGTTAGATAGGGGGTTGAGAGATTAAAAATTCACTTTTTAATTTCGTTAATATTTTTTTTCTTACGTTACAAAAATTATAAAATCATAATTGTTTAGCTTACGTAATTGACAAATATATGAAATAAGCATTCGAAATGCAATCAATCGAGTTCCGGGTTCGATCGGATATCAATCTCTTTAAATCGTAAACGGAGCTAATAGAAGCCGTAATAGAATTCTGATAAATGAGAGTGATCGTAATAAATGGTGTATAATTAGTCGTAGTAAACAAGCTACTTTGTTTTACCCCCTTCCCCAACCCCTTTTTCCACAAATAAAAGCCATTGTCATCTAGAATAGGATATTGTGTACAGCGGATTCATTCGAAGATCAAAAGATATGGTAGGTTCGTTTAATTAAGCTAATGGTACACCTTCTATTCCACCATAATTTATATTATATGGGAAATCTTCACGTTTTTTTTTTCCCATAATTAATAACGTGTATATATATATATATATATATATATATATATATATATATATATATACATATATATTTATGTATGTATTTATATAACCACTTATATTTCTCAATGATAATATAACGTTCGTATTAGTAAAAGCTTTTTTCCAAATGAAATAATTTCGACCTAACCTGAGATACATACACACATACACGAACGCGGGCGCGTGTACACACAAGCACGCGAGGGTAATTTCTTCATAAACTTTTCTCCTTCTCTCATATATTTGCATAAGGCGAATAATCAACGGCAAAGTTTAATTAAATGTCAAAAGGTATATATACATAGATATATATTTATATATATATATATATATATATATATATTCTAACATATTCGTTAAAATTATGATAGTAATTATCGCACGAGATTACTCAAAGAAACTTCAATGGTTCTTAAGTAATAAAATTGTATATAAACAAAAAGTACCCATCGATCATACTTGCAATTATACGAATAGCTATACAGTAGAATCTACAATCGATCTAATTATTCGAAGTTAATGCGAGAAAAATAAGAAGAAGGAGAAAAAGATTTTTCTTAATTTATTTTTAAGACCAACAGGTTATGTCGATTATTCAATTTCTCAAAAAAAGGAAAAAAAAATATATACATATGTATGTATTATATAGTATTATGTAGTATATATATATATATATATATATATATATATATACGTATAACATCCTTCGACGAATGTAATATCGAATTCTTTTTTATTAATTGACTTCAATATCCATCGGTTTTCATGGTACATACATATATCTCTTCTCTCACTCTCTCACTCTCTCTCTCTCTCTTTCTCTCTTTCTCGTATAAGCGAAAAATCTCGTGCTGAGTCATTCGATGCATTGGCAGGTGTTTAGAAAAAATATCGCGTGTCATTTCTCTCGTATATAGGATGACACAATACTCGGTCTGACTTTCTTTTTACTTATATATATATAATATATATATATATATAACACACACACACACACACATATAGGGAGAATGCTTGGGATGACTTCGCAGAATCGCCGCAAGCGAGCGTAGAAATAAAAAATGGCGTTTCAAATTTCCTGCACGTTCGTTTCACGTGGAAACGAAATATACGAAGTAAGCATATATCTTTCGTTTATTATTATTATATATATATATTTATATATATATATATATATATATATATATATATACACGCGCGCGCGCGCGCAGGCATACACACGCACGTATATAAACATCTAGATGAGTACAATAGATAGATGGATAGATGGGAAACGTCGTTGTAAATTGTTTGAATTGAAATAATACTAGTAGATTTTAACGAGGATAATTTTAGTGCGAAACGACGCGTAAAACTTGCGCAGGATTAAGTAAATAGTTTATCGATTGACACGCTCCAACAGCTTTTCTTCATTCCTTTCTTTTTCATCTTACGAAGCTCCCAGCCCCCACCCTTTCCCCGATCTCCGATCATCCCCCGTACGTCCCCTCGCCCACTCTCACCCCCATGAAAAATAGCTGAAAGAAAGGTGTCGAGGAATCACTTTGCATAGACACGACGATCGATCGATAACGAGTTTAAAAACTGATATGACCCACTTTTCCTTTGGTTCTT
This sequence comes from Dolichovespula media, assembly GCA_911387685.1. Classification (NCBI taxonomy): domain Eukaryota; kingdom Metazoa; phylum Arthropoda; class Insecta; order Hymenoptera; family Vespidae; genus Dolichovespula; species Dolichovespula media. Next base: position 3,692,251 of record OU426857.1, on the reverse strand, counting down.
GCAAATGATCCCTTCGAGTTCGAATACACCCAAGGGACAACGACGTTGTCTGTGAATCGAAAAAGAAGTTTTCTAAAGGCACGGGAAGAGAGTCCTTTGGATAGCGAACCATTTTATACGCTCGACTTACTTGACCGCGCGTGTTTCTAACGACTGCGTGCACGTGTGTGTGTGTGTGTGTGTCTGTGTTTCCGTGTGGGTGGGTGGGTGGACGCGAGAGACAAAGAGAGAAAGAGAGAGAAAGAGAGATACAAACAGACAGACAGACAGATAGACACAGAGAGAGAGAGAGAGAGAGAGAGAGCAAAAGCAAAGATAGTACTCTGTTTGTAAAAACGTTAGGTGAGTGCACGAAAAGAAAAAGGAAAGAAATCGAAAAAAGGAAAAAAGAAAAGAGAGATAGAGATAGAGAGAGAGAGAGAGAGAGAGAGAGAGAGAGAGAGGAAGGAAGGAAAAGGACAAAAGGAAGGTAGAGTTTAAGTGCAGCAAATTCGTGCTCTAACGTTAATTATCTAGCAGTTGAATCCTTTTCGATTACCTTCGGTATTTAACCTTTTAGAACGGCAAATTGATTTCGTTTCTTATTATTTTCAAGAGTTTAAACCTCTAAAGTACACTTTCTCTCTTCCTCGCTCCACCCCCACCCCCACCCCCACCCCCCCCTCTCTCTCACCAATTGTACCATCGGTGTATTTAACGATAGACAAATCTTCGGATTTTTAATTAAAACCTCGAGAACGGATGATCTTATGAAAAAAAAAAAAAAAAAAAAAAAAAAAAAAAAAAAAAAAAAAAAAAAAGAAAATAATAAAAATGGAAAGAAAAAGAAATGAAAAAGGAAGAAAGAAAGAAGAAGAAAAAGAGAGAGAGGAGCAATTGACTTTGGCCCTTTGTTAAAAGAAGAAGAAGAAGAAGAGGAAGAGGAAGAAGAAGAAGAAGAAGAAGAGGAAGAAGAAGAAGAAGAAGAAGGAAAAAGAAAGAGAGAAAGGAAAAGAAGATTTTTGCGAGGCTCGTTATTAAAGAAGATTTCTTCCTTCCATCCTTCCCACCCTTTTATCTCCCTGGAAAAATCGTGAGCTGATCCAAACGAGAAAAAGATTACAATTAGATCTTTTTTCTTTTCTTTTCTCTCTCTCTCTCTCTCTCTCTCTCTCTCTCTCTATCTCTCTCTATCTATCTCTCTATCTCTCTATCTCTCTCTCTCTCTCGCTTTCTTTTTTTCAAGCGTTTTCATGCTCGTCACAAGTTTTACGTCCTGCGAAACGCGCAAGTTGTACGATCTTATTACTTCTGAAGGATGAACAGGAGGAAGGTAAGAAGGTAGGTAGGTAGGTAGGAAGAGAAAGGAAAGGATTGGAATGGAATGGAATGGAATGGAATGGAATGGTTGGTTCCTCCTAGCCCGAAGTAGAAACGGGGGATTTTCGAGCGGTCGGAAACGAATTTCTGCTTCGTCATCCAGCAAGAAGAAGACCAGCGGCAGCAGTTCGAGTGTTCCCGACTGTTGTTACGCAATTGCTTCTCTCGGGTCTATGTCTGAACGAACGATAATTATATTTCTTCGAGTGAGGCAAGCAAAAAAAGGAAGAGAAACAAAAAGGAAAAAGAAAAAGAGAAGAGAGAGAGAGAGAGAGAGAGAGAGAGAGAGAGACAAATAGTTTTAAGGAAGGTTATATCCGACGGATCATCCCCGCGCTATTGGACACGAATAAAATTGCAACGCGTATAACCCCCATCCTCCCACATTAACCCGCCACATCCCCCACACCCCTACATCCCTTCACGACCCCGTTGGCATTACGATAAGCAACAACGATTTCGATGATCACTCGTCGATCGCTTCGACTTTTTTTTCTTTTTTTTTTTCCCCCCCCTCTAAATATCGTACGCATCGATTCCTTCGATCGTACCTCTTCCCTTTCCGTCCTGTTTTGATCCCCGACAACTCACCCCTCCCTCTCTCTCCCTTCTCCTCACCACTCCACGTTCCACCACCATCATCACCACCTCCTACTACTACTCCTCCTCCAGCAACGCTCATTGCACGGATAGACCAAGTTGATCTCGTCCTCTGTAATTGGCATAGCAATCAAATATAATTGAACTTTCAGAATCGTTTTGAACGAAAATTGAGAATCGAATGAGATAAATGAAAGAGAAAATGGAATGTATATCACATATATAGCGGCAAGTATTGGCCGGTTCTCCCTCGTTCATTTGTTGCCGAACGCGCGTGATCAAAAAAAGATAAATGAAGGAAAGAAAATCAAACGGAACGAAGAGAAAGGTAGGAAGAAGGAGAAAGAAAGAAAAACGACGAATGCCAACGGAACGATTCGATTTCCCCTCTCCCCTCCGTCCCATCGCACTTCACCCATACGTCATTCCTTTAACGTTCAACAAAATTATTTCAAGGCGACGATCGTGTAACTGTGTACCGTTTGACCCACGTAAATTCCATTAGGAAACTTTTTCCCCGTCTGTTTATAATCCATTAGCGTCACGCGTTTCCTATTCCGCGACGGAATAATTTCCGGGTTTTACCTGTACGTTTTAACGCCGTCGAACGGTAATCGTCCTGTTCTTCTTCTTCTTCTTCTTCTTCTTCTTCTTCTTCCTTCACTCGAAATTACCAACCAACCAGACCAAAGCTGTCTTCTATCTTTTCCATTCTACGTTCGTTCGTTTATACAGTAAATAGATCTCGCAAAACACGATGGTATAACAAACAAAGCATCTCATGCGAGTAAACGCTTATAACTCGTCGCAAGTTAAAACTCGTGACTTTACCTTTCGATCGTGGCGCACTATAGAACGAGAATCATCAATACGGACAGACAGACGGACAGACGGACGGACGAATATACTACGCGAAATTCGCACGTAAATTCGCGCGACCGTAGTTGGTTGTTTCTAAGCTGATTAAACTGATCAAAACTGGTACTCGTATATCTTCGATACCACTTTTTTTCAGGATGGTTAAAAAGACAAAAAAAAAAAAAAAGAAAGACAAAGTAAATAAAACGCAAAGAAATCAAAATCGTCGAGTGTCTCTCTCGATCTGTCTCAAGCTGCAGTTTTCTAACCTGTTCCCTGATTCATTTTACCTCGCACGTTTCCATTAATTTCGATTGGTAATTAAAAAAAAAAAAAAAAAAAAAATTATAAAGAAAAAAAAAGAAGTAATAACGAGAAACAAATTTTGTTTCGACGATATTAAACGTCGGGCTTTACGAAAAATTCGTTTATAACCTATTTCTACGTACGCAAGCGTTCAAATTGACGGCTGTCCGTAGAAACGAGTGTGTAAATTAATTATCTTGAAATCGCAAGCCTTCAGAGAGGGTAATAAATAGATTTGGTTATATATTATCCTTTCGTTACGTCATCATCGATGATAATCGGCAAAAATTTGGAGAGAGGGAGGGAGTGGGATGGTGGTAAAAAGAGATAACAGTAACGGTTAATAATAATAATAATAATAATGACAATAGTTACCGTTCGTAATTTTACTCGTGAAATCGGAAAACCGTCAAATTGACGGCTCCCGTAAAACTAATTTTAACAGAACGATAATAAAGATAATATCGACGAATAAATATAATAATGAACGATTTAATAATTAATTTCTTCGTGTGTGTGTGTGTGTGTGTGTGTGTGTGTGTGTGTGTGTGTGTGTGTGTGTGTGTGTGTGTGTGTGTGTGTGTGTGTGTGTGTGTGTGTGTGTGTGTGTGTGTGTGATATACATATATTATAAAGCTTGGATCAACGTATAAACCTAGGATGGGCGTATATTCACGCCTTTAGTATACATCGATAGACTTGCCAGAGCGTATATATACGCCTTTAGTATATATGGATGAACTTGTGACTTGTGAGGATATATATATATATATATATATATACGCCTTTGGCAGTCAAAGGTTTAATTCGTGAGATCGCACGCACTATATTTCACTTCGCGAATGATAATTATCGTAATAATAATAATATTAGAAACGACGTATGTAATTCTCATTTAAAGGTTTACGTTATAATCGACTATAACTTTGTACGTCCTAAAGGTTGTAAAAGGCAAAAATGGTGATGCGTTAACGAAAAAACAATCACGTTGAATCCTACAACGTACATAAGTACGTGAATTTTATATCCTCGTCGATCCAAACGTAATACTTATTATACTTGAAAAGGCCATTCTCCAAAGTAGACGTTGATGCAACGATAGGGACGTTAAATTAACGTACGATTCAATCGAATCTTGATAATTCCACTTACGAGATTGATCAACGATCCGATGCTTCCGCACGAACGTCGAGGTGACGACTAACCCACGGACACGACCTTTACACGTTGTTGTCGTCCTCAAAATATAGGTACACGTCTAGGACGTCCGGAGACAAGTTTTGTGTTCGTTTTGAAACAAAGCGGGGAAGGTAAACAATACAGGTTAACGTCGTCCGTAGAGTAAGAAAAGAAAAAAAGGAAAAAGAGAGAGAGAGAGAGAGAGAGAGAGAGAGAGAAAATGTACATCGTTTCGACGTAGTCGGATGGTTCTCGACGAGTTTACGTTCGGTTTAACTTCGTGTTTACGTTTTTATTTCGATAAGGAGATTTCGATCTTCGTTTTCGTATTGAAAGAATAGGAAAAAGGAGAGAAAATAAAAGAAAAGAAAAAGATAGAACGCGCTCGTTGGACGAACGTGTAATTGATTCGAATAATCACGTCTTCGATCGACCCTTAAAAGAAACTTGTCAGCTTGCGTTTCTTCCTTACTATCTTTTATTTATTTATTTATTTATTTATTTATTTATTCATTTTCTATTGCTTCGTCGAAATACAATCGTATATCTGAAGAAACGACTGACATTACATTATTGAGCTAAAAACGTAACGAATTATTCTCCGAATGAAATCTCATAGAAACTTTGTATACCCCGAACCTCACCCCTCCCACCCCGTCATGTCCAAATAAAAAATGAAATAACGATCGTTAGAATTATCATTCGAAAATATTGCAGGCCTTATCGTCGGAAAATATTCCTCAGTCCGTGGTACAACAAATATACGTACAATATAAAACTGGGAATGTTCGGCAACGGAATTTAGGGACCTTAAAACGTTCCGCACGCGGTCTCCGCAACGGGGAAACGGCGCGCGTTTCAATGGCAAGGAGAAACGATGCGTGAAGTTTATACAAGCTTCTGAGCTTTTATTAAAAAAGTTTGCTCTTTCGATAGTTCCCCCTTTTTCTGTCTATCTCCCTTTCTCTTTCTCTAACTTTTTCTTTATGATACGCGACAACTAAACCAACGGGGACGAGGAATTGTGTTTAATTTCGATTGGCAGATGAACGTGTACATTACGCCTTATGCTAAACCATTCTGATTATTCTACTTAATTAAACTACTTCGCCAAATTAGCCCGAAAAGCTTCGTTGAATGCTTTATTACCGGGTGCATGAATCTTCTCGAAGCCAAATTTTTCCATTAGAGTTTTGCATCGATCGTACCAAGCAGCCACATTATCGTAACGGCCAATGTCGAATTCAAAATTCTATGACAAACAATATTGATAAGATAAACGAATCAAATTACGTTCAACCGATTGTACGTACGTGCGCGTGTCTCTGTGTGTCGCTGTGCGTTATTACACAGATAATAACAATCTATGGTTTATATCATCCATCTTATTGGTTACTCTACCTTATGGCTAAAATATAACGACTAATCTACGATCGATGAAAACGAGGATAATGTTATATCAATTGTAACGTACCTCCAATACGACGATACTCGTCGATATGCTAAAATCGGCGATGGTTAAATTATCACCGGCGACGAAATCATTGCCGTCTAAATATGCATTCAATATCTCGCAAGATCTTTCCACCTTTTGCAAAACCACCTCGTCGATGTTATCCTTCATCCCCAAGAATATTGGAAACTGAAATGAGAGTATTCGATACATGTACATTTCGGTTTGCTCCGAAGACGAAAAGATCAAAAACAAAAAATTAAAAAGAAAATGAAACATAAGGAAAAGAACAAACGAACGAAAAACACAGTACGAAACTTACAAAACAGGTGCCGATGTTATCGTACAATGTGCCGATATCAAAATATAACCTTTGATCTACGATACCACGTTTTTTAGGATCCTTCGGATAAAGCGAATCGTCCTTGGCATATTTCTCAACGAGATATTGCATTATTACTCGACTAAAACGAAAAAAGAAGAGGAATAAGAAGAAAAGTAAAAAAGAAAAAAAAAAAGAAGAAGTTTATCACATAATACGTTAATAACAAAATCCCTATTATCGAAATCTCGATAATTTTATATTAAAGGAGGATAAAACCGAGACGTGCCTTTCCCATAAGACGATGTTATTGTCATCGATAGTTGGTATAGTGTGCTGTGGATTTATCTGAAAAGAAATTTTATTTACGACGAGAATACGACGTGATTTTTTTTTCTTTTCCTATTTTTCTTTTTTCCTTCTTTCTTTCTTTCTTTCTTTCTTTCGAAAAAAGAAGATATAAAAAGGGAAAATTTATTAGCGTACGAGAACGGAACCTTTAAAAATTCTGGTTTCATTTGTTCACCCGTCAATGGATTGATCGATATCAGGTTGAAGTGCACACCTATCGCCTTGCCGAGCAATAAAATCATTCGGCAAGGTGGACTCAGTGGAAAGTAATAAAAATCAATCGGCATCTTGCCGTTCCACCGGAAAATAGAAGGATCCTTTTCTTCTTCTTCGTCTTCTTCCTTCCTTCCTTCCTTCCTTCCTTCCTTTCTTCCTTTCTTTCTCGTTTCACGCTAGTCTCGTTCTTTAACTTATACCGAAACGTTTTTCACTTTTCTCCTCTCGTCCCGACACCCACACTCCACCACACCCCACCTCCCGCCACCCTTACCCTCGATTGGTTACCGCGAGAGCAAACGAGATTTTTATACTTCAGGTGTTAACTTAAGACAAACTTTTGAATCTGGGAAGGTAAGAAATGGAAACCGCATAGAAATTCCTGTCGCGTTTGTACCTTGTGATCCAGAGTTTAAACTGAACGAGTTGTCGGGCTCAAGGAAGACAAAAGTCGTTGGAATTTTATACGATGGGACAACGCTAGAAGACACTCTCCACCATCCAGGAATGAACTCTTCGATAGATTCCTATTTCTTTTTGCGATAAGATAAAAATCTACCCATCTACCCCTCTACCCCTCAACCCCTATACCACTCCCGGGGGATGGAAATGATTCGACTGACCAAGGATGGGGAAAAGAAAGAACAAATAATTACGCTCGGTAGAACACGATATTGATTTTCTTCTTTATCCTCTCGATAAACGACAAACAAATTCGTTAATTTGCTCACGCCAATGAACTAATTGATCCTCCAGAATGATTATTGTCCGTCGTTACGTACTCTCCCTCTCTCTCTCTCTCTCTCTCTCTCTCTCTCTCTCCTACCTTGATTTCCTCGTACTCGTGTTCTATAACACGATTGATCGATGATCGTATATCACTTGACACTCGAAATACCTGAATGCCTCTCCAATTAATCGATTTATTATCGACATGAAGGGACGCGTCAAAGTATCATCGAGAGCGTAGATCTAATAACCTGGGAGGTTTAGTTCAAGGGTTGGATAGAGAACGCGCTTACGATTCGACGTACGAAGAACTAAGGAGTGATCAAGGGTCGTGTGTCGGGCTTAGAGGTTCATAGAATACTTTACTATAAACGGGGTTACCATGGGGATGACGGCAAACAACGAAACAATGGCCTTGAGATATTTTTTTTTCTCCTTCCCCCCCCCCTCCGTATCCTACACCAACTTATTCGACTGACTCTACACAGCTCCAAACATTTTCTTTCGCTCGTACTTTTTTCTTTTACTTTTCTTATGTTTTCTTTTTTTGTTTTTGTTCTTGTTTTTTTTTTTTTTTTTTTTTTTTATCGAAGAAAGGATATCTTCCTCGTTCTTTTTCCTGTGTTTCCCCGCCCCCTCTCTCTCTTTCTCTCTCTTTCTCTCTCTTTCTCTCTCTCTCTTTTTTTTCGGTACGTTATATCAAGCAAACAGCTGACCTTTCATACAGGATTTGCTCTAGTCAAAAGGTACCAGCCGCGTTATGCTGATGATTTAAAAATTACATTTTGACCGCTTTCAAAGTCTCCAACGTGTGCTGATAATCCGTCGTAACCCCGTCAAAGAAGTACTCGGTATATTTTTGTTATTTCGGAGAATATCGCATACATAATTTCGACGCAGCACTTTATGCGCTGGTAACGGCGAGACTCGCAAATTATTCAAATGGAAACCTTTTGCGGTAGTAGTCGAATGAAACGAAGACGTTAATTTCATGGGGCGTATTCGCACAATAATAAATGCCACGTCGAGTTATGTTAATGTAACCGTCATATATAACCGAAACGAACGATATTATGTTTTATTCGAATAACAATCGGTCGAAAAAATCGTATATGAATCGTTGTATAAACAAAAAAAAAAAAAAAACGAAAAGGAGAGAGAAAAGAATAGAACGATGAAGGGTAAAACAGACGAAAGGAAAGAAAAAATTTATATATATATATTCGTACGAAAAGAAAAGTAAGCCGAGAATTTTTCGAGACAACGCGAATAATAAACGCTCTTACAAGGGTGCTTTTAAAGAGTTGCGATATTCGCGAGCAACGGCTACTAGGCCGGTTAGGCAAGGCCACCGGAGCTAGTCTAGCTCGTTCACTTTTATTTGCAGCTTTCCATTTATCTCAATAAATTTCTTTCGTTATTGTCGCCACCTGGGAGACCTGGACGCGATCTCATTTCCAGCAACAATTATATGTGAATTATTACGGCAATATAATTGTGATTCACAGCGAGGCACGTCACGGCAGCCGCTTTAAAATGACCCGGGGCTAAGCGCAAAAGAGAGAGAGAGAGAGAGAGAGAGAGAGAGAGAGAGAGAGAGAGGGAGAGAGACTATGATAGCCGACGAAAAATTTTCATGAAGCCGTTTTACGTTCCGAGTATTTTTTTTTTTTTTTTTTTCTATTATTATCATTATCATCATTATTATTTCCCTTTTTTATTTCATTTCACTTTATTATATTCAATCGATGTGTGAAAATGAAAATGTTATTATTACTCGGCGTAGATTACGTTTATAGAAAAGGGGTACTCGAAATATCTCTAGAATTGTACGTTTTATCGGAGAACGTAATGATATTACACCAACGCTAAATATCTCACAAGCGCGGTGTCGAGTCGGGAAAATATTTTTGTTAAAGAGGAAACAAAAGGGAGAGAAAAAAAGAAGAAAGAAAAAAGGAAAAGTTAAAGAGTAAAAAGAGAGGAGAAAGAAAAAGTTACCCTACCGAAGGACCATTTTGTGGAATTAGTCGGTACCGGGGGGGGGGGAGGAAAGAAAGAAAAAAAAAAAGAGAGAGGGAGAGAGAGAGAGAGAGAGAGAGAGAGAGAGAGAGAGAGAGGGAGAAACGTATGATCGAGTTTAATTCGATTATTTAGCAAATGCACGCCTGGGATTCCGACGAACGAGAGGAGCCTCAACTCGAAAAGTTTTAAACTGAGCGGCTAATAGCGGTCGTTTATCAACCGACGTTAATTGGAATGCACCGTTAAACTAGCATGACGTTGTGCGTCATCCCAAACGTGCAAAAGCTTTCGTCGTTTACAGCGCCACGAAGCGCGAGGCAAACGCGATTTTGCATTCTCGCGATTTAGATCAGGCTCGGCAAGAAACGGAAAGCTCTTTCTCATCCGTCGCGAATCGTAAATCTAAAAACGAAGAAACGCAAAAGAGAAAGAGAGAGAGAGAGAGAGAGAGAGAGAGAGAAATCATCGATCCTTTTTGTTTCGACAAAGAAATTCCTTCCACCTTTTCGTTTTCTTTCCCTTTTTCCACCTCCTCTCGCCACCCTGTTCTGTCTTATTTTTTTTCCTTCTCTTTCTTCTCTCTCTCTCTCTCTCTCTCTCTCTTTTTTTCTTTTTTTTTTTTTTACTCTTTCTTTACGAATCCCACCCCGGGAACGTTACTTCACGTCGGCAATTCAGATCTCGACAGAATTCCGACGGTGATTTATGTCCTCGAGATCACGATGGGATCTTTCACGTGAAACGTATAAAACGGTCGGGGGGAGGGAGGGAGGGGGATAGGGGCGAGTAGAGGAGTGGGGAGGGGGAAGGGGAATAGGAGGAAGAAGAAGAAATTACGATTGAAAATTTATAACTCGAACGGCCGTATATAGATATCCTCGTGAAAAGAAGAGAAATGAAAATGAAATAAAAGAGAGGAACGAGAAGAGAATGGAATATAGTTGAGACGAGGAATGGAATGGGAGTGAAAGAAAGGAGAAACATGGCCGGGTGGTTGACTGCACTGGTCGGGGGATAGGGAGCGGGGGCGAAGGGAAATAGGGAAGAGAAATAGGAAAAATAGGAAATGATAGGAAGTAACGTAGTTGTTTCTTTACCAACGACGGATAAAACAGAACGACGACAACGGTTGGTCATCGATCGGTGGTGTCAGGGTACTACTATTTCGTTGGGGAAATATCGCGGCAAGCGCCCGGGCGTGTCTCCCTAGGACGACACTATCGATTAGTCCAACCGGATCCAGTAGGATGGAAACTGAAAGAGACGAACGGCTCTTTCGAAATCGTCAAATAAATCACATTAACGTTGTTTCGCGGAATGGATACGGTTCTGTCGTATATAAGAAGGGCGTAACTTTGAAAAGGAAAACGATGACTTCTAACCGTACGTTGATATATATATATATATATATATATATATATATATATTCGATCGAAGGTCTCTAAAAGGGGTTAGGGTGTGGGGAGGTAATATAATCGAAAGCATCCCTTTCGATGATTGTAGTAGTACGTTCAATCGTCGTAACTAAACGAACGCGAAAGCAGGATGAACGCGTTCGTTGTTGAACGTTCGTCTCCGATAAATCGTCATTCACGTTCGTACGATTAAGTTAAAACCTGACTGACAGTACCCACGTATGACGGTCGTGATAATTATTGATCGGCAGTGAGGTATCGATTTAAATGGGTCTAAATTATTTCAAACGAATAGTTTCCGTCATTACTATACCGCATCGGTATATATCTACGTCCGGTGCTACGGATATATGCTCTTATAAAATATCTATGTACGTACGTGTACGTACGTATGCGTCTGTATGGATGTAGATATCGAGGCTATAAATATTTTCCCGATTTCCGCGATTTCATTGACACGAAGAATTCATTCGTGTGCTATGATCGCTCCTCTACGAATTTGCGAAGTTATACTTCGTATTTTTATTTTTATTTTTTTATTTTTTTTTTTTTTTTCTTATTTTTCTCTTTATAATGCGGTAACGACGAGGAGGAGAAACTAATGAAGAACAAAAAAAAGGAGGGGAGGGGGAAAGAAAATAGAAAGAAAAATAGGAGTATCAAGGAAGAAAAAGAAAACATACGAAAATAGCCAGCCTCGAACCCAAGTTACGTAGGTATTATTAGTAAATTAAATTTAATTTGGAAACAACGCTGTTCGCATAAGAAATCGATATATATATATATATATATATATATATATATATATATATATATGCACAAATGTTTCTCGATATGCGAGTTCATTCGCGCATACTGTGTGCTCAAAATCTCTTCCGTATTCAAGCTTACCCAGAAATTCGTATTCCATGCTTACATACGTGTGGGATACAATATTTACCTGCGGACGGCTTCTAGCAATATTTACTTAATCAAACCAAATTCTTTTCCCTACCCGTTCTACTACCACGTTGAACTAAAGCCGAGTGGCGATTGGTCTCATACCGGGTTTATATCGTATTTGCTTAAATTAGGATAGTTAAGGAATGGCATAGTTGATTAATACGTCGGTAGGGAGGGGGGAGGGAGGGGAGGGGAGGGAGAACGAGAACCACCCCACGTTGTACATTTAATAATTACAATTTCACGAGGTATTTCCTTACCAGCCCCATTCCAGCCTCTCTCCCCCACCAAAAAAAACCGATCAAAAATCAAACTGATGATACGTACGTATGTCGGTTCGACAATGTCGATAAACAAACGAAAATTCGTTCGTCGTAAACACGTCACGGATCCCTGACGACCCGTTGATTCATAAAATGTCGGTCGGTCGTCAAAAAATTCGTCAATGATATTTTCATCTGTCTTTCAAGAAACGACAAAGGAAAAACTGGGACGCGGAATTAATGAAATATATATATGGAGATTTTACGCTTGATATTTCTATCGGTGAGATAAAAGAAGTAGAAAAAGAAAATGCGGAGGGACAGTAACGGATTTCTTTTCACGACTGAACGACGCTCGGAAAAATTATTGGCATCTACGTCGCGATTATGGAAAGCGTGAAATAGACTGGTATAAAGGTAAAAGGGTGTGGGGAGAGAAATAGAGAGAGAGAGAGAGAGAGAGAGAGAGAGAAAAATAGAGAGAAAGAGACAGATTCCGTACGCCTTTCTCTCTTTCTCCATTCGCATCGTATTTGAAACGACGAGGACGCTTCTTTTTGAGTTTGAAAAAGAGTCTTGGAGAAGAAGGTATTGGTCAATGAAGTCAAAGATGTCACGGTAACAGTGGCAAAGGGGGCGTTAGAATATTTTCTTTTCTAGAAAAGCGTAAAAGAAAGAGAGTAAGAGAGAGAGAGAGAGAGAGAGAGAGAGAGAGAGAGTGAGGGAAGGAGAGAGGAGAAGATCAAAGCTTCCGTCGTCGTCGTAGTCGCGTAGTCGTAGCCGTCGCAGTAGTAGTCGTAGTCGTCGATGGTGAGAAAAAAGAAGAAGAAGGAGGAGGAGGAGGAGGAGGAGGTGGAGGAGAAGGAGGAGGAGGAAGTGGAAGGAGAAAACGCTCGTAGATCTACGGAATGGAATCGAGAGAAAGACCGGGACGAGCTGATCTCTCGCCTCTTCTATACATCTCCAACGTGCACAACTCCCCAATCCTACCCTCTCCTTCGCTTCCTCACCCTCTCTCTCTCTCTCTCTCTCTCTCTGTGTTATTCTCACTCCCTCCGTCTCTACTAACCCCTTCCAGAAGCTCACGTTGTCACCGGAGAAGTAGCAAAGACGTTACGAGTTCCAACGAGTTCCCGGAGCAAGTTAGAAACATCTTCGAGGTGCGCGTTAGTCTCCGTCAGCTTTCGCGAGTTGCCACCGTGGGGATTGCTTGTAACGAAGCATGCTCGTTATACCTCCTAGCACACACCTCCTTCTTACTCTGGCAAATCTCCCCTCCCTCCCTCCCACCCTATCTCTCTTCCCTACCCTACCCTACCCTACCCTACCCTTCCCTACCCTACCCTACCCTTCCCATTCCCTTTCCTTCCTTCCTTCTCTTCCTCTTTCTTATTTCCCCAACTCCTCCGGTTGTCTCTCGAACAGCATGTAAGCGAGAAAGGTGAAGGAAACGAGCTTTGAGGAGTAACAACGTTTTGTCCTAACTTAGTAAACCGTTTGAATCAGCGCGATAAACGTCGAATCGCGAATACCTCCATCTCCACTTTCACCAAACAAACCATTCAAACTCTCATCTCATCCATATCGAATGAGAATGTTGTGTTACGTACCTACGTACAATATGTAACTTAGTCGACCCCAATCCCCAACCCTCCCCACAACACCACCCCTACTTCAACCCGTTCCGAACCTCCCCCGCGTTACTTTACCCTTTACCTTACTTATCCCATTTCTCGATCGTTCTAGTTCGAACGGAATCGAGAGAACTTAGGAAACCTTTTGAAAGTTATTCCACGCTGTATCAACCCGAGTATGTATGTATATACGTATAAGTATCACTCGTATGGGGAATCCTAGAAAAAAGACAATCAAAAGACTGAAACTTACTGAATTATAACGAAATTTTTCTCTCCCACTCCTCTCTCTCTCTCTCTCTCTCTTTCTCTCTTTCTCTCTGCCTCCTGGAGAAAGCAAACAAAACTTTCTACTAAGTCTTGGCTCACTCCAATTGTTCCGATAATTCTCAACGAGATACCCCGAATTTACTTGAGTGTTCAATATCCGTTTGCTCGGCCACTTGATTATTTTCGGACGAGGTTTCTTCTCAAAAAAAAAAAAAAAAAAGAAAAAGAAAAAGAATAAAATGAAAAAAAATACAAAGAGAAAAAATAAAGATAGAGAGAAAAAAGACCAAGAGAGACGAGAGGAAAAAGAAGAAGGATTTGAGAACTATTTAAAGAATTTTAGCGAGGCGATAACGGATGAGTATCGACGTACACGTTCAGGATGTAACCCCCGGTGAATTGGCTTCAAGAGGAATGGTAACTTAAGAGGGTCGAAGTGGATTGAAGGCATTGCTTCCTTCTATCCGGAGGGAGGGGCAGCGGGAGGGGAGGGGGACTGACCATACACAGCTGGCAGTTACTATTACTGATCGCTACTAAATCATCGAGTTCATACCTAATACCTGCACTCGCTCTTAAGCAACGTGGGAACGAACGACTTGTCCTGTGAATTAGATGAGCTAGGATATATACATATCTATATGTATATACATATATATTCAATAGGTAATACATCTACGTTTCTATATATATATACATAAATATCTCTATATTATATATTATATATAAACACACACACACACACACACACACACACACACACACATATATATATATATATGTATATGTATATACACATGATATAGAGATATTAATTTTGACTAACGGCCTGGTAACGCTTCCATTTTCTCGTCGTACAGTAACGAACGCACATCGGCAATTCGCGTTAACGGAAGAGCCATGGTGGAAGCGAAACGGTCTGGCTCGAGTGTTGCAGCTGGAGAAGGAGGATGGGTGGATGAGTTGGTGGGTGGATGGATGAGGAGGAGGAGGAGGAGGAGGAGGAGGAGGAGGAGAAAGGGTACGTTGGAAAATACGGCCGCGAGATGCCCGACGATTTTGTGCGGGCTTGTCTGTAACGGTGGGTATGACGCGCGATGAACCAAAAGCACACTCGATGTGCACGCGTTTTGGCCTTTAGGTCAACCATGCGGCAGATCGAGAAAGCGAGAAAGAGAGACAGATAGATAGATAGATAGATAGAGAACGAGAGAGAGAGAGAGAATAGGTGAATGTATAGTACAAATGATTCTCTCTCCCCTCTCTCTCGCTCTATCTCTCTCTCTCTATCTCTCTCACTCTCCGTATTTATACATATATTTATCTCTGTCTCTTTCTCTAACTTGCCAAATGCAGCTTCGTAGTATAAACGTATCAAATACAGATCCTACCACTTTGATAAGGGAAAATGGTCTAAGCGTGCAAAGCATAATCGTCAAAGAGCATCAGGATTGCTTAAGGGCCTGGTGTTCGATGTTTAACAGAGGCCAGGTATAGAATTTAGGATAGGAAACTTTTGACAGATTCTAGTTGATATCGTACCAAGGTACATTTTGACGAAAAGATATCGTGCGTGGGTTGGTTTCTCATGTGAGCATGTTCGATTAATTAAGTTAGGACTATGCGCCGGCATAATGCGATCCATACGGCCGATTAACGAGACAGAGGCGACTTACAAGCATCAGGAAAGTAGGCGGGTTATATCTCGATGAGCGTGCACGGTATGCGTGAAACGTTGCGTTGTAAAGGGTGCATAAGTAATTCGCCCCTGTGTGTGGAAATAATGCGAAACGTTATCGCATCGGATCTTCGCTATTCCACGTCGTTACAATGGCTTCATTCCTTTTACGAGGCCATTATCGATCGACTATTTTTCAAATTTAAATGATAATACATACATATATATATATATATATATATATATATATATATATATAAATATCAGATAAAGCTATCTTAGTTTATTGTCCTAATGAAAATTCTCCTCTGTTCTCTCTCTCTCTCTCTCTCTCTCTCTCTCTCTTTTTTTTTCTCTCTTCCTTCTTTTCATTTCCCCATTAGACATATATATATATATATATATATATATATATATATATATATATATATATATATATATATATTTCTTTTTCAACCGATAATAATCGTGATTCGTTGCAGTCTCGTTTCTTCGACGACGATTCGATTCCATTAACCGTAAAGTATCAGGAGTATACAGAAGAAGGAAAAGAGAAAAGAAATAAATAAATAAATAAATAAATAAATAAATTAAAAAAAAAGAAAAAGAAATAAATAAAAAAAAATTCAACGCACTAACAACTCCTCGAGACGAACGATTGAATAATTTTCTATTTTCGCCGGTGGTAACACGCGACGAGGTGCGAACGAAACCGATTTGCATACTACATCGTGAATTGCATAAAACATATAGTAAATCCGTGAGACTTTCCGCTTTATAGCCAGTAGACAGAATTATTATGGCGTTAAACCTTCTCTTCTTCTTCTCCTTCTTCTTCTTCTTCTTCTTTCCTTCTCTCTCTCTCTCTCTCTCTCTCTCTCTCTCTCTCTCTCTCTCTCCCTATCTCTATTCTTTCCTCCTTTTTCTCGACTACCATCTTTCGTCCTTTTTTTGTCTAGTGGTAGTAGCGCGAACGCTCGGAGACAACGACTAAAAAGTTTCCCTCGACGTTGGTATCAGCACGCTTCTCCTCTTCTCTTCTCTGTCTTATCCTTGGTGACTCTCATATATCTGTCTCTGCTTTATTTTCTTATCCGCGTAGAAAGAGAGAGAGAGAGAGAGAGAGAGAGAGAGAGAGAATTATAATCGCAGAGAAATCAAGCTAGGAATTTTTCCTCATAATTCATATGGAAGAATGCGAGGAGCAAACGATCCAAAGCTCCAAAGCTCTAATGCAACGAAGAGAGAGAGAGAGAGAGAGAGAGAGAGAGAGAGAGAGAGAGAGAGAGAGAGAGAGAGAGAGAGAGAGAGAAGAAGATTCAGTAGGTAGGTGTTACATATATATACGTACTACATACGTACTTACATACATACATACATACATACATACATACATACATACATACATAGATATTCGTGAGCGTTTCTTTGACCCTTTGTCGTGTATAAGTCTGGCATGTAGTAGAAACAACGTGTAATATGATTTTGATGCTTTAGAAACGCTTGAAGCAATTACGAGAAGAAGAAGAAGGAGGAGGAAGAGGAGGAGGAGGAGGAGGAGGAGGAGGAGGGGGTGGAGGTGGAGGTGGTGGAGGAGGAGGAGGAGAAGGAGGTGGAGGAAGAGGAGGAGAGAACGGACGACTAAAAGGGAACGTTAAAATTCGTTCGTCCCGTAGGATCATCGTTGGAATACGTTACGGTGAAGTGATGTTAAAATCTCATGGTTTTATTGCAAATTAAGTGGGGACACGGGTAATAGAATTTTGGGTTAATTTCACGTGCAGAGAAAGAAGGAGAGAGACAATGGGAGATAGATAGAGAGACGGAGAGAGAGAGAGAGAGAGAGAAGGCATGTGTATCCTCACACTTCCACTACCACTTCTTGAAACATCCGGCCGCGTTAATACGAATTTTACCTTGGAAAGGTGGTGGATTCTCATGGAAAACTATTGTGAGCGTCTCGCCAACCCCTCTGGCGGCCGGAATTATGACGGAAGCGGATAACGGGATTTCAGAGAAATTTAAGATTTAAGCTGTGTTCCCTTCTCCTCCTTCGAGAGTATCCGCGTATAAGATTATGATATAAACTTCCGGCTAAAACGTGGGACGATTCTATCTGTACTACCTCTCTCTCTCTCTCTCTCTCTCTCTCTCTCTCTCTCTCCTTCCGTCTCTCTCATACTCATTGTGTTACGGTACGTGCGGGTTTTACGATGAAATCGGATAAAGAACGGCTTCGCTCGACTTGTAAAGAATTTTGTTAAGGCTCGTGGCCCCACGTAACCGCCTCAAAACTTATTTTCAGAACTAGCTAGCTAGCTAGCTAGCTAGCTAGCTTTCTCTCTCTCTCTCTCTCTCTCTCTCTCATCCTCTCATCTTCTTCTTCATCTTCTTTCTCCTTTTTATCTTCCCACTCTCTATCGCATTACCCACATACGTTCGTACATGACTTCTCGCACGCGGAATACCGCCGCTATACCGTCTGCTTCGAAGATTCAGCCGTTTCTCTATTTTATAGGTCGGCATCAGAAACGTCGACGTGTTTCGCCGTGACCGTGTAAAGCCACCCTTATTTTCTCTCTCTCTCTCTCTCTCTCTCTCTCTCCCTCTATCTATCTAACCCTCTTTTTTTTTATCCCTTGTCTATAGAACACAGTGCTTTCGCATTTCTACGACAACCGGGAGTATATACCTTTTGACAGGAGTTAGAATAGAGCTGCTCCTACTAACTCTTGTTTTCTACAACAATGATAGCCCAGTGGTAGTAGTTCGAACAATTCTTGAGTAATTCAATATCGACGTCCGTCGACTAGTTTACGATCACCGATGTCGTCCCATTAAGCTGAATTTCTCTCTCTCTCTCTCTCTCTCTCTCTCTCTCTCTCTCTCTCCCCTTCCCTACCCGTCTCTCCACCACCAACTCTTCCACGCGCTATTCGAATCTTTCTTTAGTCGATCCGATCGATTCGAACACGATCCTGATTAGATTTCCCGACACGAGAGAAATTTTTTATTACGCAGATATTTATTTTCGAAATCGATCGTTCGAGGTCGTTTATTCTCGAGATTCTTCGAGACTAAACTATTGAAATTTCATAGATCATGGCCTCTCCTTCTCTCTCTCTCTCTCTCTCTTCGTCTATCTTTCTCTCTTGAACGGGCGTTCGTCCTTTCTTCCCCGAAGCCTCGACTACGTAAACACAAGGTAAGCTCGTCTTCCTACATTGAATACAAGTTGTACACAACCGAAAGCTGTGACAACATCAGAAACAACATCAAAGACGGAACAAACAAAACGCTCGCCCATCCTTACCCAATCCACATCCGACGTTGATTCGAACCTTAAACGTATTTCTAAATAGGTTGTCTCCTTCTTCTTCTTCTTCCTCTTCCTCTTCCTCTTCCTCTTCTTCCTAAGCGCCAAAAGTACTGACTTCAACTTACGTTTCTATCGAATTAACCGAACGTTTTATGTTCCATCATAAATATTTCAGACTGTTTCTTTCATTTTTACTTCTCTCTCTCTCTCTCTCTCTCTCTCTCTCTCTCTCTCTCTCTCTCTCTCTCTCTCCCTCCGTCTATCTCTCTCTCCTTTCGATCACCGATCAAAGGGAATGACATTAATAGAAATTCAACGACGGTCTACGCCATTTTGGATCGCATTCGAGTTATCGTAAAAGTTAAAACTCGGTCTTTCCCCATCATGCTACGTGAAAATCGATGCAGCCCGTTGAGGATTGATGGACCGACCGACCGACCGACCGACCGACCGAC
This sequence comes from Dolichovespula media, assembly GCA_911387685.1. NCBI lineage: Eukaryota > Metazoa > Arthropoda > Insecta > Hymenoptera > Vespidae > Dolichovespula > Dolichovespula media. The sequence goes on along the minus strand of OU426857.1, from coordinate 3,672,877 downwards.
CAACCCTAGAGCGTTGCTTGCCGAAGCTACAAGCCAAAGTTTCGTTGACCTTTTAAGCAAAATGTTGAAGCTTTGAACGAAACGACGCGCTGATCTGAGCGGCTAGGTGGCGGAGATGGGGAGGTGGAGCTTTTCGGCGGAGGGGGGGGGGGTAGGTGGCGAGAGAGAAACGTTTGCCTTAACGTTAGTCGAACGATTATCAATCGCAGTTTGTCGAGTAGCGAGCGACAAACTGAGAGTACGCGGAACGGAACGGGACGTGACCAGACGAGACGGGTGAGGTGGGGAGGGGAGGGGATGGGAGGGGAGGTGCGGAACGATTAGCGTACATTATCCTCTCGGTTGTACCTACTTATCCCTTATCTCCATCGTCCGTACCGATGCAACCGACCCGTCGTCTTACTCGATATCGTTCGTTCAAGAGCACCGAAGAGAGCGTATCGCCTAACAAGACGGCGCCGCCTAACATCGTTCTCCTATCACACGCTCTCGTTACACCCCCTCCCACCTCCGTCCTCGTCCCACCTCCCTAACCTTCCATACCACCTACCATTCAACATGAATTGTCCCTTTCAAATTCTGCAAGGACATTTACAAAGCGATTAACGGACCACCTTCTATAGGGACCTTCATGCGCGCGAGCGCACGAGCGGCCGTCTGATTAATGAAATACTAATTAGTGAACTGAATGAATCCACTTCGATGAAAGGGGAACGTAATTTTGTTCTTTCTTCTTCCTCTTCCTTATGGACCCTTTTCCTCGTATACGTAGAGGATTATACGTATTAATTTATGATACTACGTAACGCGTATGTCCGTACGACGAATAGATTTTAATTGGACGAGTGAATTGGACAATGAAATTGGAGAGACGATAAATCAATTGCTACGTCAAAACGTTTCATTATGTCTCCGATCAATGATAGACTTAATTATAACGAAGGAGTTTCTTTCTATTCCCAACCCACCCCCTACCCCGCAACCTCTCATCCGCTCCCGTCCGCCCCCCTACTCCTACAAAAAGGGGAGGAGAAAGACACATTTTCTTACTTCGAATGTTACCATTTGCCAGGCACAAATGGTATGTATGAGATACAAATGTATGCATTGTTTGAAATCTCGCTGCAAATTGATTCCATTTTCCGGACGACTGCGATTAGTGATGATGATGATGATGATGATGATGATGGAAAAAAAAAAAGAAAAAAACAAAAGAGAGAAAAATAAGAAAGGAAGGGGGGGAAAAAAGATAAAATAAATAAATAAACGACGAGGCCTTGATGTTAAGGCGACGAACGCAATTAACTCCGTGAAAACGTCGAAACACGCGAGAGTGCAACCGCCCCTCCTCCCTCTCCACCTCCCACGAAGCCCCCTCTCTCGTACGTCGACATTAATTTTCTTTCATTTCCTGCTTCGACCGC
>OU426857.1:3663953-3666453 GCA_911387685.1 Dolichovespula media | reverse complement strand
TTTATGGATGATAAAATTCATAGGTTCTCTCTCTCTCTCTCTCTCTCTCTCTCTCTCTCTCTCTCTCTCGTTTTAACGTTTAGCATTATTGTGGAACATTACCGTCCCGTATTACTTGAATAAAGTTACTTTTTTTCTTGCTTACTCACTCTCACTCTTTCTCTCTCTCTCTCTCTCTCTCTCACTCTCTCTCACCCTCTCTTACTCTCGAAAGACGAGGAGAAAGAACATTTTTCTATTTCCAAAGGGAATCGTCGTACCTATAACCTCGTTTCTGAAAACCTCACATAACGTTGCAGGTTCTCGTAAAACAAAACGTGAAATTCTCGAAATACGATGCGGGGGAGAATAAACCTCTTATTCTTCTTTTCCTCTCTCTCTCTCTCTCTCTATCTTTCTCTTTCTCTCTCTCTATCTTTCTCTTTCTCTCTCTCTCTCTCTCTCTTTCTCTTTCTCTTTCTCTCTTTCTTTTCCACCTTTCTTTCTTCGAGTATAACATTAATATTTAAACAACCGCGTCCCGTAAAAGCTGCTTTGACTGGTGGAAAGTTTAACGATTAAAATGTCGTACGATGAAGTTACACGAGTAGAAAAGTTATGGGTATAACTATTTTGACAGGTAGTTTAACCTTAAGTAGAGAAAAGTTTAATTACCGCTCGTCTGGCATACTAATTTCCTGTCCTTACCGGTGGTATTACATTTTTTTTCTTTCCCTTTTTTTTTCCCTCCATCTAAACCCCTTAACCTCACCCCCTTCAACCAAACCCCCTGACCCTGCCCCTGCCCCTGCCCCACCCACAGCTTTTAATTTTCCCCTAATGAGGATAAATCGGGGGAGTCCGATGTAAACTAATAAACCAGCGAGATCTTTTGAATTATAGGAACGGAGCCCTTGGTACCGACTCGATAATCGCTGAATATCCAAACGAATACACGTATACACACACATACACACATACACACACATACATACATACATATATATATATATTTATATATATATATATATATATATATATATTTATATACATACATACATATATAATTAGGTAATTCCGTCCCAATATTACGGATTATTACAGATCGAATATTATCCAGGGTTCTAAACATACTCGAAAATTACGAACATGCGTATGTATGCATGTATTTATGTATGTATGTTTGCATGTATATATGTATGTACGTAGATATTATAATTTTGAGGTCGATTTTAACGCGAGCTCGTTCGAGCGTGAAAACTTTACGAGAAAAGTTGGAGCTTTCTATTCGAAGGAAAAATGTGAAGCTCGAAATCATCCCATCCCTCTCCTCCTCCTCCTCCTCCTCCTCCTTCTTCTCCTCCTCCCCGTTCTTCTCACGGCTTTTCCCCTCATCCCCGTTTTTCTCTTCTCTCTCTCTCTCTCTCTCTCTCTCTCTCTCTCTTTATTTTTCTCTCGTCTTATTCTACTTTTTCTTTTTCTCATCTAAAAGATAGAGAAGGATATTCCTGCAATTCTCAACCTAATGCTATATTATATATATATATATATATATATATATATATATATATATATATATATTTACACACTCGTAGCATTGTTATATATGTAGCATTAGATTTTGTTATATATATATATATATATATATATATATATATATATATTAGATTTTGTTATATATATATATATATATATATATATATATATATATATATATATATATATATATATATATTAGTTGCTATAAATTTGAAGGTAGAAGTGGTAAACCCTAAACGTCAAGCGACGTGTCCAACGTTTGTTCACTTCCATGTGAGCTTTCATCCGGTTATACGTTTTAACGTGCGCATCCTACCGAAAGATAGAGCCGGATTCAACGCTTAAGAGTCGGACGAACGAAATTGGAAAAAAACATTCAATCTTTCATCGGTTTTTTCTTGTTTCCTTTCTCCATTTTTTTTTTCTCCTTTGTTGTTTTTTTTGTTCTCTTTTCCTTCCGTACTGCTCGATAAAAACGTCAACTTGTTTTTTTCTCTCCCCCCCCTTCCCCCTCCTCCTCTCTATATCCCTTCCTCGTCATCGTCGTCGTCGTCATTGTTTTTTCCTCCCTTGTTTTTACCCCTCCCCCACCCTCCTCTCTCCTCTCTACTCTTCCCTTCTTCTTCTTCTTCTTCTTCTTCTATTTTTTTCGTTTTTTCTTTTTTTTTATTTTTTTCTTCCTCTTAAATTATGATCACGTCTTGTAGTAAGTAGGCACATACATATACTTACACACATACGTAAACACATACGTACATACATACATACGTGCATAACTATATCGCAAGCGTATAGCTTACGAGCCTGAGCGCTTTATTACTCGATCTTCGAGTAGCATTATAAAGAAAATGACTCTGAAATTTATCGCTCATGCAAATATTACCCCAAGATGAGATAATGTCCTATCGTTATGAGTTCAAGGCACTATAGAAGAATTTTATGTCACAAGAGATATACCTTCGATGGTTCGGTTTAGTACTCT
>OU426857.1:3638953-3658953 GCA_911387685.1 Dolichovespula media | reverse complement strand
ACACATATATATCTTCAAATGTTTTTACTACTTTCGAAATATTTACCAGTTCGCAATCGTTACCAGTTTGTCCTCAGTTTGTGATATAATGCAGCTTGTATCCGTTTCTATTATTCTCTCCCACCTCACCACCACCACCACCACCACCACCACCACCACCACCACCCGTCATCCCTTCATCCCACTTGCCTCTTTCTACCCCCTACACGTTCTCACCCCTCTTCAGAAATAGCGACTAACTCGATATGCTTACCGAAGCGTTTCAAAACTCGCGAACGATTCGTTCCACGCGTTTTATGCGAAAACTCATAACAAGAGCGAACAGTCATTCGCGGTTTATACAGGTTTACCCAACTAACTTACTTTACGTGAAGTTTTTTGTTAGGATAGGGGGGGACAAAACAAATTTGGTGAATTCTTTCGTGTCAACTTTCCCGTTCTTATATGTGCACATGTACATGTATATCCTTGTTTACAAAGGCTTTTCGAGTAGTTATCAAAGTAGATCCCGATATTGCGGCTGATTTTTAAAGTGCCACCGCCACCACCACCGCCGCCACCGCCACCACCGCCACCATCGAGATCGCATCGGGCGAGAAACTCGATGTAAAGTTTTCGTACGGTAACACCGTTATAAATAGGACTGGCGTGTAATGTACGTATAATATGGAAAAAGTCCTGCTTAAGTAAAGCATATTATTGGAAAAAGTTGGTAGGCCGTTGGTAGAACAGAGAAGATTGTCAGAGATGGTTCAAAAAGTAATAGTAGCAGTAGTAGTAGTAGTAGTAGTAGTAGTAGTAGTAGTAGTAATAGTAGTAGTGGTAGTAGTAATAATAATAGAAGTAATGGTAGTAATAGTGTCGTGTAAACGGGTCTATCGTTATTACGTTCGACTCCGACTATGATAATACAGAAGATTAAAAAGTAAAACCAACCGTTATAAGCGTATAGAATTTTTATAACTAACCTTTGGATTACGATTGGTACGATCACGCTACTGTTGTTGTCGTTATTATTATTATTACTATTATTATTATTATTGTTATTATTATTATTGTTATTATTATTATAACTACTACTAGTGAATCTTTTCTATTCCATTTAACAAATATATATATATATATATATAGTCATAGTAGGCTAACGTTAGGAGTTTTTTCTCTTTCGACAGTACCGTCTCGTTTCGTCGCTTTATTCAACGTCACTGCAACTTTTTACGCGTCTTTCACCGACGTCTGCCTGGGTCGCGAGATCGAAACGAAGAAATATGGTGCGGAAGGAAAAGTAGAGAGAGAAAGAGCGAGAGAGAGAGAGAGAGAGAGAGAGAGAGAGAGAGAGATTTCCGATTGGCGTTTCTCCTCGACGATGGAAAAGTTTTAACAAAGAAAGACGATAACTCGGTCGTATCGAATTATTTTTTCGATACTCGTTAAAAATTTTTATACCCCCCCCCCTCCCGCTCCTCCAACCCTTTTTTTTCTTTTGGATTATCCTTCTTTTTTTTCCCCCCTCTTTTGCCGGAAATCAATAATTTTTACATTTCGTTTATTTTTCTTTTGCTTTTCATTTTTATCCTCTTGTCATCGATCTTACGATCAATTTTGCACGAGTTCCGCAATTCTTTCTTCTTCTTCTTCTTCTTCTTCTCGAGAGAGAGAGAGAGAGAGAGAAAGAGAATCTTAATTTGTTACGAGAAACGAATGTTTCTAGCTCGCGGCACGGCATTGAAAGGATTTACGTAATGGATAGACACATTTTCCCGAGGACTTACGAGAAAATCGTTGAAAATATTATTTAACGCCGTTTTCTACTGTATGTTACAATGTCCCATAAGTATCTTCCGCGCCACGCTACGAACGACTACGACAAGAAAAAAGAAAAGAAAAAATAAGAAAAAAAAAAAAAAAAAAAAAACACGGAAGAAACTTACGGGACACCATAATATAAGGTACGTGAACGTACGTTCCATTACATTCGTTCGATCAAACCGATGAAAATTAATTGTCCGATTTTATCGACAGCCCTTGACGATCAACGATCGATCGATCGATCGATCGTATCCGAGTCGATAAGAGAAAAAAAAAATAAAATAAAATAAAAATAAAAAAAAAGAAAAAAGAAAAGGAGGGAAATCCATTCGAAGGACAGAAGAGTCGTAAAGAAAAAAAAAAAAAAAAAAAAAAAAGAAAAAAAAAAGAAAAAAGAAAGAAGGAACATCGAACAAATCGAAAGGATAGAAATTCGAATTCGGGGAACGTACGAGACGACAGATGAAATTGTAACACGAGTGAATCAACGAAATCAATCCCCGTCCCCCGTCCCCAAAACCCACCTACCCCCTTCCCCCCGTTCTATTCGTTGGCATGACCTCGGGTTATCAAACGTTAACTCGATCCAAAGAACATCTCAATTCCAACCTTTTCCTGGGCCTTATTTACTCGTGGATAGAGACAAAGTGAGCTGCCTGTAAATTACCTGTAGAACGTTTCCCAATGTTACCAAGGCACGTCGTGTTTTCTACCTAACCTCATCGGTTCTAGAATGTAACCACCTACCCTCCCCTACCCTACCCTCCCTCACCCTCCTGTGGGATGCTCGGAGTGTCGTAGAAACTTACATACGTGTGGACTTGGGGGAGAGTATCCAACCCTAAGGCAAGGCACACTTTTCCACGATGGGTAATTGCAGTCAGGATATATTCGGTCGCACAGTGCCAACCGTGGAAGTTTCTGATGACTTCCGTTCGACTCACAAAGGCCTAGGCGATCGATGGTGGTATATATATATATATATATATATACACACACACACCCATATATATATGTATGCATTTCGGCTATGGTGTATGTATACCAACCTACCACCTTTGATTGGCACGCCGCCAATTTAACGAATGCGAAAGCGTAACTCCTCGTTTATTTGTAAGAAGACGAAGAAAAAGAAGAAGAAGAGGAGGAAGAAGAAAAGGAAGGATAATAAAAGAGGTGGTACTTCCTTGTGTCGAGGAGAGATCCTGAAAAAGGATTTGGCGATAAAGAAGGCGGCGGAGGTGCTCGACGAAGAAAGGAGAAAAAGAAGAAGAAGAAGAAGAAGAAGAAAAAGAAGAGGAAGAAGCGTGAAAGGAGCACGAAGAAAGAATGGGAAGTGGAAAATATAAAAATGGTGATGCGGGATGGGTCAGGGGGAGGGGGGATGGAGGAGAGTAAGCGAATAAGAAAGAAAAAGAGGGATCTCGCTTTACGTTAGAAAGGATAGCGATTTAATGCTAGCAAATCACCGGGGATGAATGACGTACAGTAGTCTCTGTCACTCGACGACGGAAACAGTTATCGTTTGAAATTTATCGACCGGTGTGGTAGTACGGACGAAATCAGGGCAGTCGGGCGTGATAGGGGGTGCACGAGCGGGAGGGGGAGGAAAAAAAATGTCTACTTGACGTGTCACGTTGAAATTACTCCCTCGTAGTAACAATGAACTAAGCTCTATCTTACGTGTGTGTGTGTATATATATATATATATATATATATATATATATATATACGTGTGTATGTGTGTACGTATATCTATGTATATGGTATATGTATTTACAACTTGAATAGGACCATTGTCGATACGGCAAAACGCTACTTTTTCTCGACAAAGTGAAATCGTTGTTGCCTCTCGCTGTCCCTTCTTTTTTTTTTTTCTTTCTTCTCTTTTTTTGTGTCCTTTCGTTTCGTTTCGTTTCGTTTCGTTTTGTTTGTTTTCTTCTTTATCTCCCACTCTCTTTCTATCTCTCTCTCTCTCTCTCTCTCTTTGCCCCCTTTTCTACTGGTCTTTTCGAACTATTTTTTTTTGTTTTTTTTTTTTTCGTTTTTCTATATCTCTCTTCTACATCTCTCCTTCCACAGATTTTCTAGGCAGGGGGTACCTACTACGTCCACGGCTTATCTTCTTCCATTATTCCCGTTCGGTTTAGTTTTTACGTCACAGATATGTACTACGTATTTATTGAAAAGAGTACTTCCCTTTTTTTTGTATTTTTTGTTTCGTTCTTTACAATACCCTGCGCGCGAGCTCCGATATACTAGAAAATATTTTCTTTCGTTGACAATCGAAGTCCCACGTGTTCGATGATCATTAAGGAAATTATCGAAGGATCATTCAATCTCTCAAATCATTCGTTCGATGATCTTCGATCGAAATAAAAGGGAAGGGGAAAAAGAAAGAGAAAAAGGAAGGAAAAAGACAGGGCGGGGGAGGGGGTAGGGGGAAGGAGAAATTAGAAAAAGAGGAAAAACGAAGGAAATACTTTTGACTAAGCGAAAAGAAATATCGAGTTTACGGATAGAGAAATACGATGCGTTAATGTCGTCCTGAGTAACTTTACGCCCGTTGAAGATAAACTATTTCGATGAAAAACGTCACTTCGTTTCACGTATAACGTGGGACACGCGATACGTGTTTAATAACGTTCTACGTTAAAATCGAAATAAAATTCTAGCGCAGCTAATAGATCTTTCATTTTTATCTTAAAAAAAGATATATATATATATATATATATATATACACTTTCTAACACCTTTTATCTTATTTTATTTTATCCATTAAAAATATGAATCTGGGTTCTCCGATTTGTCCGTTCTAAATTTGATACCAAAAGTATTCTTTATAGATATATTACTTCCTTTATTCCTGATTTAGATCGAACTAATCATATCCGTAATATATATATATATATATATATATATATATATATATATATATATATATATATGTATATATAATTTTTCTAATAATATTTAATATTCGTCGAAAAAAAATAGGCGGCATATGAATATTTTATGAAAGAAAACAAATTTTAGATGTTTTTTTCTCTTTTCTATTTTTTATATTTATCCCAACTCCTTTCGAATTAAAATTAAGCAAATCGGTCTGTGCGCGTAACAATAACATTCGTCATCCATTTAAACGACCAAAATCTACCGTATCATCTGGATTTTCTCTCTCTCTCTCTCTCTCTCTCTCTCTCTCTCTCTCTCTCTCTTCTTTTTTTTTCAAACGAAACAGCCAAAAATGGTCGCACGGTTTTAGCTTTTTAAACGGTGTCTACCGGTCGATCATCGATACGATAAGCTCGTTGGCATGTGAGCCTGCGGATCGAAATGGGAGGGTTGAAAAAGGCCAAAACCATGGGAATGGGTAAAAATGAAGAGAAGGGAGATCGGTGGGAGGGGGTGGGGATAGGTACGACGGGTTAAAAAGTACTGCTCGTAAAATGCGAAAGCGAGACGGGACAATGGCCGAACGATATAAAACTATGGCGAGACGTTAAAGCGAGTTAAGAAATTGTCACGTGAGTTGTGACTCTAAACGTCCAATGTATGTATCTATGTATGTATGTGTGTATATATATATATATATATATATATATATATATATATATATGTATGTATGTATGTACGTCGATTTTTCTCGGACTTGAACTCAACTCGACCCATGACACCAGTATTTTGCATGCTTTATATTATATACATCGAGTATAACACGTACACACGTAAACGTACATATAATATACATACATAGATACGCGCGAATATATGTATACTCTCTTTTATAAGCTACGTGACGTACACTACGTACGTACGTACGTGCGGGAGGATTGTATATAAGCCTCTTCTATGTGTTTATATAAAGCGAGAGCTTTCACGTGACACAGCACGTTTAAAACCACCACCGCGAGCTTTCACCGTCGACGTGGCACGCAATTTCGTCGTAAACGGGCAAGAAATTTTTGACACGTTTATCTCTAACCACTTCTTTGTTCGCACATTGTATATATCCACGCGAGAACGGGTACCATTGGTAAGGAAGGACCAGGGCGGACCTTCGCGAGATAAAATAATAATTCTTTTTTCTGTTTCTTTTTTTTTGCTTTTTTTTTCTCCCCCTCTCCCTCTCCCCCTGATAAAAGTCCGACGTTCCGTTAGAACCCTTTAAGCTTTTCTGAATGCACTCGCTCAAGGAATGCATCTTACCCGACTACGAGAGGATAGAGTTTACTAAACTCTACAGAAAAGAAAAACCATGAGAGTCCATGGACCCAACCCAACAATGATGCAATAAATTATTTCTCGAGAGAAAGAAGAAATTCTTCGAGAGATAGAGAGAGATAGATAGAGATAGAGAGAGAGAGAGAGAGAGAGAAGAAGAAGAAGAAGAAGAAGGAAAAAAAAATAAGAGAAGTTAAATTTTATCACGATCCCGATAAAATATAATAGAGTCCGTTGAAGATAGTGCGAACTCCTTTTTTTTCTCCTTTTCTTTTTTTCTCTTTTTTTTTTTTTTTTTAGTATATACTCGATCGGATAACATATTTGTACTTGTGTTGAGTTGAATTTGATAGTCGTTGGCTCGGTGCCCGCTAACATTTTAGTTCGAACGAGAGAGTAAAAAGAAGAGGAAAGAAAAAAAAACAGACAGAGAGAGAGAGAGAGAGAGAGAGAGAGAGAGAGAGGGGAAAGGAAGGAAAGAAAAAGAAAAAACGAAGGAGGCAAAAAAATAGAACAAAAAGGGAATGAGAATGAGAAGGGCTAATTTAGTTCGGATTAATTATATATCGTCACGTTAGATGATAAAGCTTTCACCGTGGGCGTTGATAGTGGCAATGCGCTCGGTGAGATCGCAGAAAAGCAATTCCCACGAAAGCCGATAGTTCCTCGTTTTACGAGTACGACGAACGTACGTATTTACACATACGTAGATACATACGTACTTACGTACGTACGTAGGTACGTACGTGAAAATTATGGCGGTGTTATATAGCCGGTGGCTCTAGTATTTTACAATAAAACCGGCGACCGTTCCGTGCCGGTTTATTAACATACCGGAAATAGGACGGCAAATCTGAAATGTGCATAGAAGCGCGATTTGGTTTGCCTAACCGAGCAACTAGAGAGAGAGAGAGAGAGAGAGAGAGAGAGAGAGCGAGCCCATATTAAACGTTACCAGGCTTCCTAAGCTTTCCTTCCCATCCCCTTTCGCGTAGGAACGTATCTACGTTCGTTGCTTTGGCATTTTCATTTCTAATCGTTTCGAGACCTATCGATCGTGAGAAACTTGTCGCTTAAAACGTTACCGTCTTTTTCTCTTTCCATTTCTTTTTTTCTTTTACCTTCGAAAACTCGATCAATCACGTTCGTTTCCTTCTCCTTCGTTCATCTTCCAACTTTTTCTTTTTTTCTTTTTTCGTTGTTGTCGTTGTCGTTGTTTCCGTTTTATTTACTTATTCTTTTTTTTTTTTTTTTTTTTTTTTTTGATTTTATTTTATTATTTCCTTTAATAGAAAACATCGGACATTATCGAGACGTTGATGAGATCGACGATGACGTAAGAACGATGCTTCCTCGCCTTTTGAAATCACAAGACCGTGGAAATAAATGAAATCGTTAATTCTCGGAATATACCGAAGGTAAGGAATATGCAAGGTACTATCTCGGTCGTTGGTATCCCGAAAAGATCAAGGTACCATTAAATCTCGATATCGAATGAAGGATAAACGAGGAAGTCTCCGTGTCTTTCCTTCTAGATTCCTACATCTTCAGTTGATTCACGGTGCTCACGTTACTAAGGATTACCCTAGTCAAGAGAGAAATGGTTTTCCGCAACAGTGATCGTGGTAATCGCCCGATTCGAGAAAAGGCCAACGTTTGTGTCGGATCTCTCTCTCTCTCTCTCTCTCTCTCTCTCTCTTTCTCTCTCTCTCTCTTTCTCACTCTCTATCCATATCTCTATCTCTCTTTCTCTCTTTATATATACCTGTCTCTCTCTCTCTCTCTCTCTCTCTCTCTTTCTCACTCTCTATCCATATCTCTATCTCTCTTTCTCTCTTTATATATACCTGTCTCTCTCTCTCTCTCTCTCTCTCTCTCTCTTTGCCTTTATCTCCGTCTGCTTCTTCTCGCGTCTTTCTCGTATTCGTATCAAGTATTAAGAGCCAGAAAAGCTTAAAGACAAGGGCATCGACTGAAGCTCGTTCGTTAATCAGTGACGTAGAAGAACCAATAATTACACGTCTATCCGTATTATACCGTAAGAAAAGGAGCTCGGAAGGTAAGCTCGAATCGCGGATTAAATCGTTAAAATCGTGATGGTAGGGATGTGGTGGGTGAGGGTGGTGGGTGAGGGTGGCGAGGTAGGGTGGTGCGGTAGGGTGAGGCGAAAGTGTCTGGAGGATTAAGGTCGAATTAATATTTCTAAGACTACCGACGATACGCCGAGTTTTACGTTATAAAATGTAAAGCTAAAGCTGTTGGCCAGACCGCCAGCGCTATTAAATTAATGTGCACGATTTCGTGCGGCTATTAACGACTTCGCTTCCATTATTCCGTCGATTTTTCTTTTTTTCCTCTTTTTCTCTCTTTTCTTTTTTTTTTCTCTCTCTTTTTTTTTTTCTTTTTTTTTTTTTTTGAACGGTTCCCTGTCGTTTGATGATAGCGAGCGTATCGATTCGCAATAATTACGAGGGACGGGGATTTTTGGGAGACACTTTGGAGCTTCGTTATGATCGGGAATAAAAAAAAAAAAAAAAAAAGGAAAAAAGAAAAAAAAAACAAACGAGAAAAAAAGAAATAAAAATAGAGAGAGAGAGAGAGAGAGAGAGAGATGGCGAAACGATTAACGAGTAACTCTACTTTCAAGGCCTTTCGGAGGCCATCATTTTTCACGAGTAATAATCGAACAGAGAGATTTCCTCCCCACCCACTCCCCCACCCCCACCCGCCAAGCCTAGCCAGGAGTTAATGGAACTGCCAAAAGGCTTGCAGACTCGCTTTTATGAATTTCGAAAACTACTATCTCTAGGCTGCTGCTGCTGCTGCTGCTGCTGCTGCTGCTGCTGCTGCTGCTGCTGCTGCTGCTTCGTTTGATGGACACCATTTACGAGAATATTCATATGCTCGTCGTCATCAACCAGGTCTATGACGCGTTTTCGAGTAGTCGAGCGGAATGTTAAAGATAAAGAGAGATAAATAGATAGAGAGTGAGACAGAGAGAGAGAGAGAGAGAGAGAGAGAGAGAGATATATAGTACGCTATTTTCTATGCGCTGCGACGATCTAATAATACTCGAACAAAAAGCTTATTACGGCGTAAGAGTCTTTACGCGCTCATTATTTCCTTCCTAGTCGTTTAAACGACCATCCGTGTTATGCATACATATAGAAGGAAACAGAAGCAAAAGCGAGGGTGGGTGGGGCGGGGCGAGGGGTGGGTGGGAGGTTGGAGGCGCGGGGAAAATAGGGGGGGAGGGAGGGAGGGGGAGAAGAAAATGAAGCGAACGAGTCGAAGGAGGTGGCGCGGAGATTCGTACTCGATGTAAACACGTCCGACGTTATATACCGTATACGAATTAATATCCGATTTATCTTACCGTCTATATTGAATATTTGTAAACGTGCAAAATATTCACTACACGCATATACGATTTCAATTATCAAAGCACACGAATGGCCCGTAATCTCGATTAATTGAGATTCTTCTTTTTTACTTCTTCTTCTTCTTCTTCTTCTTCTTCTTCTTTTCTTTTCTTTCATTTTTTTTTTTTTTTTTTAATCGAATTATCGATCTCTCAACGAATTTGATATAAGATTTTCTAAAACGCTCATTAATTTCTCTCGTTGTTAAGAGAGAGAAGAAAAACAAAAATAAAAAATAAATAAGTAAACAAATGGAAATAAAAGTGACACCTTCAAATGTCCCGTTAAGTCTCTTTTAAATCCGACGTTAAGAGAGAAAGAAAAGGAGAAATAAAATAAGAGAGAGAGAGAGAGAGAGAGAGAGAGAGAGAGAGAGTGAAGAAGAGGAAGTGAAGGGGTTCTCGTTGTTCCATAGTAGAAGATCAGTTAATAAAAGAAAGAAGAGGAACACGATTGTGCACTATCCTACACGGCTTGTCCTACGTCACTGGTAATTATTTATCGGCCACCCTTTGACCGAGCTATCCAACGAGCATCGATGCCACCCTAAGAGATTCGATTAGTTCAGAGACAATCTCTGCCCATCTGCTTTTTGTTCGAAGAAAAGAGAGAGAGAGAGAGAGAGAGATAGATAGATAGATAGATAGATAGTTAGATGGATAGATAGACGGAACGAAGAAGACAAAGAAAAAGAAGAAGGAAAGAAAGAAAGAAAGAAAGAAAGAAAGAATAGGCAAATATCATCGATTATCGGAAGAACCATTAGTTCATTAATCGACATTGTAAAAGAGGATGGAACGGATCGAGTCGGGTGGAAGGGAAGAGAGAGAGAGAGAGAGAGAGAGAGAGAGAGAGAGAGAGAGAGAGGAGATAGAGGGTTGAGGGGGTGGCGGATGAGATAAGAGGGATATCTAGCAAAGAAACGAGATCGTGTACGGGTTTTAATGTCGTTGTGCGATGAAATTATTCAAACGTGTCACACGCTCGGCGTAGCACGGAAGGATGAGATCTAACTCGTTCGTTGGGGTATAAATGGCTCTACGCTATATCGACACCTTAAAGAAAAGAATCGAATTAGGACTAAGATAATGATACCTATGGATTTACACGTATCATCGCGTATAAAGCGAGAGCGACACCGGTTATTGGTTAATATATCGCGATTGTATGGACAGCGATAGCCACCAAATAGCCATAATGACGTTCCCTCGAGTACGATCAAATCTGTTCCAGTCTACCTCCCTCCCTCTCTCTCTCTCTCTCTCTATCTCTCTCTCTCTCTCTCTTGATACGTTCGGTTATGTCACTAATGCAACACACCGTTCAATCCCTCCGTAACATCGTACGTATCCACGTACGTTAGGTACGTACGTACGTACGTACGTACGCGTTAAACGTCCGAGACGTAATTCGCGAGTGAGAGAAACGCAGCAGGGCCTCGATTCCAAACGGAAACTCGGAATTCGCATCGGCCAACATCGTGAATTTCAATTTACGACGAAACGAGGATAGAGAGAACGGACCGAGAGAATTACGGGCGTGATTCGCAATTACGCCTTGCCAATCCGTTTATCATTCAAGGAGTGTTTAGACAGAAGTTTTAATGCTGTTTGTCGTTTGTCCAAATCTGTCTCTCTGTCTCCATGTCCGTCCGTCCATCCAACCGTCTGTCTGTCTCTCTCTCTCTCTCTCTCTCTCGTTAATCATTTTCTACTCACTCTTTAGTTCTCTCTCTCTCTCTCTCTCTCTCTCTCACACACACGCACGCACAGATGCAACGTTTTCTGTCTCTCTCTCTCTCTCTCTTTCTATCTCTATTTCTATCTCACGAACGAGCTCGATTGATTCAAAGGGATTTCAGAGTATTGCGGAACGTTTATTGGATAGTCTTCATCGCGTTGCTCCGTTTTCGGCTACAGAATCGAACGATTTTCCAGGAACATTATACATCCTTTTCGAAAGGTTCGTTAGCGCGCCTCGAATTGGTGATCAAGTCCGAATTCTCCCGGCAAAATAGTCAAAATTTCATATGCGTTTGAATGTTTATCAAGAATAAAATGTTTACTTCGTTCATTGTGGCCATCTATATGTATGTTTATATGTGTATATATATATATATATATATATATATATATATATATATATACAAAATGGATATTTTAACAACGTTCCCACGTCGGTGTATTAAAGAAAAAGAAGAGGGAAAAGAAATGAAATATATTCGAAGAAAATAATTAAATCACATCATTCTAAATGTGACGCGAATTTGCTCGCGAATTGTGCGAGCTCGCGGAGTCTCACGAAAAGAGTTCAATCAAATGAAATCCTCTTAAGGGAGGAGAGAGAGAGAGAGAGAGAGAGAGAGAGAGAGAGAGAAAGTCTGAGTCGGTTTGGAGGAGGAGATAGGGCAGGCGGGGAAGGTAAATGAAAATGTAATTGTTCGTCAGGATTCGTCGCCCGAAAAAAAAAAAAGAAAAAAAAAAAAAAAAAGAAAAAAAAAACAGAAAAAGAGAAAGAAACAGAAACGGAAAGAGAAACAGGAAAATCGCCGTGGTTTTGAAAACGCGAAATATTATTAATATTTTTCCCCGTGCTAAATCTAACTGGGCGTAGTACGCGAGGGGAGAGAAAAAAAAAAAAAAAAAAAGGGAGAAGGGTCTCACAAAGGCAAACCGGAATTCCCTTTCTTTGTGAATCGTTGAAACGCATAGATCTTTCCGAAACGCCGCACGACCAGTCGGAGGGGCCCCGTTGAATAATTCTCAACACAACCGACAAATAGCGCGTGCCGTAATATCTCACTCGCGGATAGTAAAAGCATAAAGCGATGTGCCCTCTCGTGGAATTTAAGATAGAATTTTCCGTGCTTATTCCTTGCCTCTTCTTTCTCTTCGTCGTTTCGTCGTTTTCTTCTTCTTCTTCTTCTTCTTCTTTATTTTTCACCCTTTCTTTTTCCCTCCCCTTTTTCTTATTTCCTTTCTTTCTCTTCCTATATAACCTCTACGTGTCTCGCAGGAATGCCTCGGGCAATATCGATAAGTCCCGTCAATTTCCTTTTTATCGCTTTTATTCGTAATGGTCGTTAGTAGTCGACGATTCGGTAAAGAGTACTTATTTATACGCCTAGCTCGTCATATCGGTTCGGATCGTCAAACGATTTACGATGTGCGACCTGAAACATTGGATATTGGCTCGCCCCTTTACGATCTCTCTCTCTCTCTCTCTCTCTCTCTCTCTTTCTATCTCTTTCTTTCACTCTCTTTTCCTCTCTCCTTTCGCTTTCATCATCCCTTGCTCATTCACTTTCTCTCTCTCTCTCTCTCTCTCTCTCTCTCTCTCTCTTTCTCTCGTTTTCTCTTTATCTGTCTTTCTCTCTCGCTCTCTGTTCTCCTTCTTGAAAGTCAAAAAAGGAGTGCGAGAGAGAAAGCCTTATGGAACGCTCCGTGATCCGCCTTCCTCGTTTATTAACTCTCAGATGCATGTTAGGAATCCCTTAGATGCGACTTAAAGAGTTAAGCACTGTGAGCGAGATTCTTAGAATGTCTAATATCATACTCTTGCAATCTTGGAGTGAAAAAAGTCAAATATATCAATATATATATATATATTATATTATATTATATATATTTATCGATAAAAATATTCTCCAAAGACACACGGATCACGTCCCTATTAAGTTTACATTTGTCGATCTATCGAAAAAATTTTTTTTCATTTTTTTTCTCGTTTTTTCCCTTTCCCAATCGATCTCTTTTACTTTTGGAGAATATCTCCTATAGTATATATATATATATATATATATATATATATATATATATATATAAAATATATATAAAATATATTTATATATATATATATTTATTTATTTACGATATATATAAAATATATATATATATAATCATATCAGATATATTTAAAATGTATTTATATATATATATATATATATATATATATTTATTTATTTATTTAAGATATATATAAAATATATATATATATATATTTATTTATTTAAGATATATATAAAATATATATATATATATATTTATATATATATATATATATATATATATATATATATATATTTAGCTTTTAATATATTTAATATGACGATATTTATTGGTAAAGTGAAGTATCAATATGCTTGCAGATTCAATACCGGGAAAATGATCCGAGATTACCTGATGCTGCTTTCGTGGTTTTGCGCTGTACAAGGAAAGATAGGCAAGTACGCGTAACCGCACCATACCCTCCCCCTCACAACCCCGCAACCCCCAACGCACCCACCGTACTTCTCCCGTATCTCGTCGTCGTCGTCTTCGTCGTCGTCGTCGTCATAAAGGAGTGGCTTTTCTAAAAGTGAAGACCACTTTTGGTATTCGCTATCGCAAAATTATTAATATTTCTCTTAAAGATACTTTAATAAATGCGAGCGTTAGAAAGAAAGAAAGAAAAGAAAAAAAAAGAAGAAGAAGGAAAAAGAACGAATTTTTATCAAAGAAACGTCGAGTCCGCTTATATCAGAGAGAAGGAGGAAAAAAAGAGATGTATGAATATTTCTTATCGATTATTCTTATTTATCGAAACTGATAAAAAAGGGAGAAATCAAAACTACGATTGCCGGAAACTACGATCGCATCTTCTTCCCTTTAAGTTTCTCCATCTATTTGCTCCGAAAAGTGAATTTAATTTTCTTTGAAAAATATTTCCTCCGGGGATAGGGAATACGAACGTTCGTTCGTTGGACTTTCAAGAATAATTTGAAGAAAAATCCAACGAGTTGAATGAATCTATTGATATAATAAACATTGGCGAGAGCGTTTTAGAATCATTAAAGGACGGAATATCGAGTAACCTCCTCCTCTCGGACGTTACTGTCGCGGAATGAAAAGAAAAAGAGAGATAAAAAGAAAAAAAAAAAAGAACAAAAAAAAAAAAAAAGAAAAAAAGAAACGACTGATCCGCGCATTCGTTTCGATTTAAGTGATTTAACGATTCTTACGAATTTTACTTTGCCATCTCTTAATATTGCGTAGACGATGTCGAAGGTAAGCATGTATCACGGGGGATGGTATGGGATGGTGCTGGGGTTGGGGTTGGTTTGGGTTTGAAGGGGGTGGAAACGCCAAATAAAAAGTCGAATAGACGCCGCCGTCTGGCATTGTCGTTGTCGTTGTCGTTCCTATCACTGACTATCTCTGTTTCAGGATATTTCTGGCACATCACCGACATTCACTATGATCCAAAGTACGGCACCCAGGGAAATGCTGGGAGTGGTAAGTCATCTCATTGCGTGCATAATGTTCCTCCTCCTCCTCCTCCTCCTCCTCCTCCTCATACTCTTACTCCTGATACGTCTTACCATTTTTCTGCCATTCCCGATTTCTTTTATATATATATATATATATATATATATATATATATATATATATATATATACACATATATCCTCTCTTTTATTCCCTCGTATGACCCAGCGCCCTTGGAAATACATACATACATACGTACGTACGTACGTACACACACACACACACACACACACACACACATACACACGTATACGTACGTACATACCTCTCGCAGAACAATAAAAATATTCAAATATCTAAAATATATGTGTGTTATTCGCGCGTTTATATATTTTAAACTTAAATCATCGATATAGTATGTACTTACCGATCGTTTCGAAATATATGCTCGGGTCTAGCTTGTGCACGAGTTTTGCATGAAATAGCGATAGCTTAAATTGCTGCTGCCGTTGCTGCTGCCGTTGCTGCCCTCGTTGAGTCCTCTCTCCTCCCCAACACCCTCCTTTTCACCCTCCTATTTCGTTCTCTTCTTTCTCTCTCTCTCTCTCTCTCTCTCTCTCTCTCTCTCTCTCTCTCTCTCGCTCACTCTATACACCCCTACATGCCACTTGGACGTTAATAGTGACGAGTGAGAACCGTGCTCGTTCTTTTGCCAGCACACATACATAACACACTCTCGCACGTTCGCTCGCTCATTCATTCACTAACTCACAGACAGGTGCGCGCGCACGTCCCGCATGTAAAACACACACACACACACACACACACACAAACACATACGCATAGACACGCACACACAACGCACGCACGCATACATTTTTACGAATATACAGCACCCTTGGCCATACGATGTTAACCGCGCGAAAACATTTCGTTGGGGGCTGGGAGGGGGTAGAGGGCGTAGAGGATCGAGATAGAGGAAGGGTGAAAGAGGGGGTGGGGTGCGGGAGGGGGGGGAGAAAACGCGGGAATAAAATCTTCCGAGGTAGTTGCTGAATTTCGTTGCTTTCGCGCCCGCCGTTATAACTTTCGCTGGCATGCCCCCCGATAACGTGAGGAGAAGAGGGCCCTGCCTTCCTCCCTGCCCCTCCCCCCTCCCCCCACCACCCTGCCTGCCACTTCTCTGCGCCCGCAATATTCGTACCTTTTTAAAATACTTCGTTAGATTCGAGATTAAAGTTGAAATGGGAGAGCATCGCACGTACACCTACTACGAACGGATTCCGATGAAATTTACAGAATATAAGAGAGTTTGCACGTCAAAAATGAAATACATAAACGTTGCTATCTTCCAGCGTTCCTTCTCTCTTTTTTGATTTTTTTTCTTTTTTTTTATTGTCGCTTCTTCTTCCTTTTTGCCTTTGCCTTTGCCCTTTCCTTTTTCTATTTCTTTTTCCGAGGGATTATTTTCTTTTCCCCTCTCCTCTTGTTCGAGAGTCACGTTTATTATTATACGCTAGCTAGCTAGCTAGCTAGCTACTACTACTACTACTACTACTACTACTACTTCGAGAGATATACTTTTAAAACGACATCGTATTATTTTCGATTACGAACGAGTGTAATCAACGACGTTTAGCAAATCTTTCAATTATACATCTCTCTTTTCGTACGAATTTAATTAATTAAATTTGCGTACGACTACGGGACGTATTTCAAATTGTACAAAGAGGAAGAAGATAGAAAAAAGAAGAAGAAAAAAAACATTGAACTCGTCGATGTCGCGACGGACAGTAACAAGAAACGGCATATTCAGATGGGATGCATGATAATTGTTTTTCTTTTTGTTACGATTTTTTTCTTCTCCCCCTTTTCTCCCCGTTCGAGCACCGCAACAAAACCGCGAAAATTGTTTCTACGCGTTTACAAGTAATGCCTCGAATTTGTACGGGGTGCCGAGGGGGGAAAAAAAAAAAAGACAAAAAAAAAGACAAAAAGAGAACAAAAATCCAAGCTATATGAAAAATCCAAAAAGAAAAGAAAGAAAAAATTAAAAAAATGAAAAAAAAAAAACATCCGAACGCGGTTCTAATGAGTTTCCAACCTACCTATCGATCTCATCTGATCCTCGTTCTAGTCTGCTGGAATACGAGAAACAACATTGAAGGGGTTTCGAGCAGACTCGACAGAAAGCTGGCTGGACAGTTTGGTGACTATAGCTGTGATACGCCATGGGCATTGATCGAATCTGCGGCACAGGCAATGGAATCAAAACACGACGAAGGAATCGAATTCGTCCTGTGGACGGGGTAGGTCGAAAGGTTCGATTCGAACTTCGTTGCACTACTCGAAATGACCAAACCAAGTGCAACAAAGTGCAATAAATATTTTCACGCGCCCCTCATCGTCACCACCACCCCCCTTCCCATATGTATATATATATATATATATATATGATTTATAATTCGCCACGCGAAATTCTCATAGAATATTTTAACTAGCTCGTTTATTTGTAAACTCCGGAGAAGGGGTTCTTTTCTTTTATTTCTTTTTTTTTTGTTTCTATTATTTTCTCTCTCTCTCTCTCTCTCTCTCTCTTTCTCTCTCTCTCTCTCTCTCTCTCTCTCTATTTTTTTTTTGTTTTTTCTTTTTTATCGCCGAAACAACGAGAATCTTTTCGCGTATAAAATAAATTTCATTTCGTTCGTTCGGGTCAACGTACGCGTTTACGCCTTCGTTTGCGCTCACGTTATAATCTCGCAAAACTCCGTTGCGATTAAAGTCGACAGAATGGCGTGGCACATGTACAGGTTTACATCGTAATACCGTAAAGAGTAATATGTGTACGCGCGCAAACACACATACAAAGAGAGAGAGAGAGAGAGAGAGAGAGAGAGAGAGAGAGAGAGAGAGAGAAGAACGCCGAGTTGGGAAATTCAAGCTCGAATCGTTTCGACATTTTTGATAAAACAACGTGATTTAGCTCTGTGCGCTGCACACACACACAAACACACACACATACACACACACCTAAGCGTAAACGTATACGTATTATTTTGGCAACAATAATAATTAAATTGACCGACTTGATAATCGGTGAATTGCGAAATTTGTATCCACCCATTGTAATCAACTCATTAGTTTAATCCGTATATTGTATTAATTATTAATCGCAATCGAATTCATGCGTAACGTTTGTTCGCAACTTTGATTTACTATCGACCTATTAAAAAGGGCCGTTTTTCGTTATAATTTTGAATCGAATGGGCTCATGATTGAATATACATTACGACGATATATATATATATATTATAATCGCAAGAGTGAATCGTTGTTTTCGCGTTGCTATAATTTTAACGTGAAAAAAAAAAGATCTTTCGCCTCGGAATAAAATTGCTCGATCAAAAAGTGATAGATTTAGTTCGGAGTGAAAGGGAAACGATAAGAGAAAGGGAAAAAAATTGAATGAAGAAAAAAGAGAAACGGATGGAAAGGATTAAAGAGAGAGAGAGAGAGAGAGAAAATAATAATGATAGATTCAACCAGTTGGATATATAATAGGGTGAGAACATAAAAGTTCGCTGGGCGACCCTCAAAGGAAGAATTGTCACCCCTCCCCCCCCCTCTCTCTCTCTCCCTTATCGTTTCTTAGTTAGACATTCATTACTATCGAACCGCGTCCATCGGCCATGGTTGCTGCTTCTCCTGGTAATCCCTGGGGACGTGCGACTAAGGTCTAACGAGGTCGTAACTACTTGTTGCAGTGACGCGCTGACGCGCACGGCCATGAACGGCGAGCTTCGACTGCAGTATTTGCAGAATTTGACTGATCTGTTGTCCCGCACGTTCAAGGCGCAATTTGTGTTTCCTGCATTGGGACACGAAGACATAGGGGTCAGCTTCGAACAGCTCTCTTTACTCTGGCAACAATGGTTGCCTCAAGAGGCAATGGACACTTATTTAAGGGGTTGGTACTGGTCGAAACGATCGACGTTGTTGTTACGAAGTAAAAAGAAAAAGAGAAAGAAAAAGGAAAAGCAACGAAAAAAAAAAAGGGACAAACGAAACGAGCAACGACAACACTTATATCATTTCTTACCAATTGCAGCTGGGTATTACACGATCGAACAGAGCTCAGCGAAATATCTGATCGTCTTCCTAAACACGAATCTTTGGATGAATCTATCGGAAAATCGTATGGCCCATCGTACCGGAGGCATCACCGTCGACAACATCCAGGATCCATTCGGACAATGGGCCTGGTTCGAGTCCGTTTTGAAAAAGGCACGGAGGGAGGATAAAGCGGTAAGATCCACACATATACGAGTTTATCAATTATTTAAACTGTGTTATCGAGTTCGTGTCGGTTTCGGTCGGCCCCACGAACGTGCCATTAACCTAAACTAATTACAAGCCCGAACATGCTCGCTAAGTATCTATCGTACGGTTACGTGTATTAACGGAGGAAGTTCGATAATTAAAAGGATCAAGTGATCGCCGTGGTATTAACCATGGAGACGGTAGAATTCGTTTGAAGGCTTTAGGTAACGTTAATACCCGCTTGGTTGTTGGTTATGTACCTAGACGACATCACTCGCCCCCACCCCCGCGCCCCCCCCCTCCCACGCAAATGAGATTCCGTTGATCACACGTCAAAACCTGACAGGGCATGATTTATCGACGAGCCACGTACAATGCCTCATCCTTAGCTCTACCATAACAGACCGATCGCCATCGAGGACGATGGAGATCTCACTTTCCCTTTCATGAGGGAAAATTGGGGGGGGGAGGGTCGGGGGTTTACGCCTAATCGTTACTCGAATCAAGAATCCCCGCCCCCTCCTAACCCGACCATTACTATATCTACTCGTTGTTACTTCGTTTATCTCTCTTTCGGATCACTTTGAAGGATTACTTCAATCACGATATCGGTAATCGGCCAACAATTTTTACGATCAATCTAACTCTCCCTTTTTGATGGATCAGAGAGAGAGAGAGAGAGAGAGAGAGAGAGCAATAGGGGAGCCAATTTTTCTCACGAAATTCCTATTTGACGTGAAATCTAAGAACGAAGAAGACGAAGAAGAAGTGCTGCTACTATCTCGTAGGAGTTAACTGGTAACACTTTACCTAAGAAAAATCTTTTGAGAGAGAACGACGGTTCGGTTCGGTTCGGTTCCGTTCGGTTCGGTTCGATTCAGATCGGTTCGAATCGGTTCGAATCGGTTCGGTTCGGCGTGTAATCCGAGGTTCGAAGAAGAACGGCGCGTTGAGAGTTGAGAGTAGGGACGCGAGAAGG
>OU426857.1:3621453-3633953 GCA_911387685.1 Dolichovespula media | reverse complement strand
CTCTTAATCTTCCCTAAAAGGAAAAGAGATAGATAGATAGAGAGAGAGAGAGAGAGAGGGAGAGAGAGAGAGAGAGAGAGAGAGAAAATTTTTCTCCTCCTAAAGAAGCTTGGAAAATATTTGTAGGTATGTTTATTGAAACCGGCAAAGAGAATATACGCAAACCATTTACGGTTAGAAACGAGAAACTCTTCGCAACCCTCCCCAACCTCCCCCTCCCGCCGCCCCCTTGATGCTAACTCACACGTGTCCGTACGTGACTCGCATCAAGTGTATATTTAGTTAACGTGTACACTCACGTGACAAAGTTGACGGTAAGGTTCTAAAAGAGTGTCTGACATTACTTTCTTGAATGTGTGGGCTCGCGCGTGTGTTTCGAGCAGGTGTTCATCGTCGGTCACACACCACCAGGAGTTGACGATCGCGAGAGCGGTACCGCAACCCTGAACGAGAGGCACAACGCCAAGTACCTTCAGGTGGTACGTCAAAATGCGGACATCATACGCGGACAGTTCTTCGGGCACTGGCACTCTGACACGTTTCGTGTCATCTACAGTGACACTGGTATGCGCGCTTTCGGATAAAAAAAAGAAAAAAAAAAAGAGATAGAGAAAAAGAGAAAACGAGGACACGGCTCTCTTTCTTTTCATTTCGTTCTCGCACTAGAAAAAGAAAAAAAAAAAAAAAAAAAAAAAAAAGAAAAATCTGAATGGCTCATTAGGGACGTCCAAAATTTATCCTAATTAATTTCACAATCCTTTTTTGCGCAAAGAAAAATTATCCGAATGCTTGGAGGGATATATATATATAAATTATTATATATATATATATATATTTTTGCTGCTTTGCTCGATAAAAAAAAAAAGAAAATTATTAACTCGGGTATAACCTCGTTTACGATGTATCTTTGATCTTTTTGTTATCGTTTTTTTTTTTCTTTTTTTCTTTTCTTTTCGTTGTTACATCACGAAATACGTATTTTACGTATCGATAGGAAATCCGGTCTCCTGGATAATGATAGCACCTAGTATATCGCCGAGTACGCCAGCTGGGGGACCCAACAATCCCGGATTTAGGCTGTACAAATTCGAAACCGATACAGGACAAGTAAGTGACGAATTCCAGGATGAAACGGGTTATGTCTTCTTACGAAGATTCGAGGAATCAATCAACGGCGATCGATCATCGGCGATATAATTCTATCATGTTCGCAGGTTCTGGATTATTACCAGTATTATCTTAATCTAGCGGAGGCAAATAAACAGGGCTCGGCTGATTGGAAGATGGAGTATTCGCTCTTAGAATATTACGAAATGAATGAGATAACCGCGATTAGCCTGCACGATCTCGCCGATCGATTCACGCAATCCAGCGACTACGCTTTTGTAAGGTACGTAATTAATGACCCCCATTTTTTTTCTCCTTTCTTTCTGTTTTTTTTTTTTTTTTTTTGTTGTTTGTTTGTTCGTTTTTTTCTTTTCTCTTCTTTCTTTCTTTAGAATGCCATCAGAGAAAATTATTGAAAGCTCGTTAACTTTTTTTTTCGAACGTCTTTAAAACGTCGACGAGAGTGGACGAATTAGAGGAATTCCGATAAAAATATTTCTGCGATTAAATTTTTCTTCCTCCTTTCTTTTTTCCTTTTTCTTTTTCTCTTTCTCCTTCCTCTTGTTCTCGGCCGATCCCGCTCGATTCTCTCGTCGATCGATAACGAAATTAATGAAATTCAGAGATCGCGCATCGGTAACGTGTATCGATATCTCCCAATTATAGCTATGACTTTTGATACAATATAGAAAAAGAAAAAGTAACGATTATATTAATTGTACTCAAACACCCAACCGTTTTCGTCGTACATGTGATACTAACAGCTGGCATTAATTAGTTTCCTCGAAATCATTAAAATCTAATGTGCCAGTCAAAGTGAGAGGAATGGAGGGAGAAAGAGGGTATGGGTGAGAGCGAGAGAGAGAGAGAGAGAGAGAGAGAGAGAGAGAGAGAGAGAGAGAGCAAGAGAACAGGAAGTTTCGAGTCTCGAGCCAGCACGATATTACAATTTGACGGTTGCGTGAGATATTTCGTATCACGGTGAATCGGTCTACTATTAATAATTCCCATACTTCTCTACGCAATTATCCGCGATAATAATTTCAGGCAAGTAGAGCAGATAGCTGTTTGCCCTTTTCGAGGCAATCGCGCCATTACGATGCTAATGGTCGTCCCGATACGGTCGATCGAGACAACCACACATTTCATGTATTTTATCAATATACGTTTTATGTGTACATGCATAGATATAACTTTACTCATACATATATACGAACCGACGAAAAATTAAAGCGAATTCTTAACCGAGATAATATCTTCCGACAAAATGTGTAAATACGTAACGAATAAAGAAAAGAGAAGAAGGGGAAAGAAAAAAAAAAAAAAGGAAAGAAAAGGAAACAGAAAAAAAAAATAGAACACTCGTGCCGTGGTGCCCCGACGATCCGTCAAAACTACTGGAAACGTTTGATATTCTAGTAGAGTGCTCTAAACGAACGTGACAAACATTTTTATCGGTGTTCATCTCGACCAACGCCGCGCGGATATACCATCCCTATTTACTCTTTCTATCGAGGCTCGAAACACAACGATCACTATAGTTAAACCGTATTACATCCAATTTTATTTCGAACGCGTACTGAGTACGATTAGAACAATTAATCATAACGAAAGTCTCTCGTGCGAGTTTAATTGAGTCGATGAATGATTAAAAGAAAAAGAAAAAAAAAAAGAAAAAAAAAGAACACGATTTCTAAGCGAGACGGATAGAAGCAGGAGGGTACAGGGAGAGAGAGAGAGAGAGAGAGAGAGAGAGAGAGAGAACTTGTGGAACTTTGAAACAAACTTACGACGAGCAAGAGCTATAATAAGTCCCCGAGAGAGCAGCTTTCAAGAAGTCAAATATTATCGGAAAGCGTACTTTTGTCAATCGACGTACGACGAACGTAATGGAAACATGAATTTCTACGGAATCGATGGTATTAAATAAACTAAACGTCGAACGAACGAAGTACTCTCTAGAAGAAGAAGAAGAAGAAGAAGAAGAAGAAGAAGAAGAAGGAAGGAAGGAAAGAAAGAAAAGAAAAATAAAATCGTTTTATCGTACGAAACACGTACGGACAAAATTGTTCGAAACGGTCAATTGTATACCCGTTAGACGAACGTTACGTAGTATGATTCGTTCGCACGAAGATGGATTTAATGACGTCATAACGTGATATAAAACGCGACGTATCGAAACGTCCAATCAGTCCCGCGAGCGATCGATACAAATCGGATTGGAAACCTCTCTCGACGTTTTATATTTTAATCAACGAATCATGCTACGTTAATACCCTCGATTATGATCTTATTAATACTTGGAGTGCATCGTTGCAAGTACTTTCTCGTTGTGCGCAGGTATTACGCCGCCAACACGGTATCATTGCCACGCGAGGTCGAGCAAATTTGGGGTTGCGGCGGTCCATTGAACGGGGTATGCGCTTTGCATCATTATTGCACTGTCACCCGGCTAAGCGTGCAATTGTTCAAGGAGTGTTGCGCCTCCTACGCGTATCCATTGGCATCGAGAGCTACGTCGGAGATCGACTATCAAAGCCTCGCCGTCGTCCATATCCTGCTAATCATCCTTTTGCACGTCGTAAATCTATTGAAAAATCACCGGTAGGATGCGAAACACGAAATTCTATGCTCTCGGAAAAGTGGTAAGATCGAAGCTCTGTCATCTCGCGGTCGCTTTACCAGGAACGATAACCAAGAACACATAAAACACCATATACACACGCGCGCAACGATACAAATACAGCTAACTGTTTCTTCTTTAGTAAATCGTGTCGTCCCGAGAATCAGGGTCGAAGCGCCCGCCCGCACGTTCACTTCTCGTCGAGATAAGTAAATCCTCGCGTTCTAGGATAGCCGAATGTAATGGCGAACGTATCTCGACGTAAAGAACGTCGGAAGCGCGATCTCCTTTGTCTCCTTCCTTCCTTCTCTCTCTCTCTCTCTCTCTCTCCTTCTCTCACTCTCTCTCTCTCTCTCTCTATCTAACTAAACTATCTATCTATCTATCTCTTTCTTATCCTCCTACTACTTTTTCCCTAACCACCCCCTCGTCAACATCTTTATTCGTTTCCTTCCCCCCCCCACCCCCCTTTAGATCCTACATGTGGGTTATTCTCTACGATAGTCACATCGTATTCGGTGTTTTTAAGGATAAATGCGAATATCGTCGGCTGGAATGATTGGAATCGTTGGAAATTTTCCTTCTCCCTCCTACTCGTCCACCTCCACCTCCTCCTCCTCCTCCTCCTCTTCCACGTCTTCCACCTCCTTCTCATTCTACTCTAACATCGAATCGTGTTCGTGCCATCGGCGAAACGAGATTTCCAAGTTCCATTTTCGCCCCTCCCCCTCACCCTCCTACGCCTCCTCCTTCTCCTCCTCCTCTTCCTCCTCCTCCACCCCGCAACATTATCTACGCTATCACGATGTCGGACTAGAAATTTTCTCCGGTCGACGTGACGGCTGCTTTTCTAGATTTTCTGCTCGAAAAAACCCTTATCCTCTTCTTCTTTATTTCTTTTTTTTTTTTTTTATTTTTCCACCACCTCCTCTTCGTCCTCATCCTCCTGCTCCTCCTCCTCCTCCTCGTCCTTCTTCTTCTTCGTCATTTTCCTTTTTCCTTTTCCTCTTCTTCTTCCTCCTCCTCCTCTTCTTCTTTTTTCTTTTACCCTTTCTTTTCGTTACGTTGTACGTACGTATAAACCTACATCTTCCAAGGTTCCTCGGATGGTTGGGACGTTGATCGAATGGAACGTTTTTTGAAAGATGAATGACGGATGGTTCTTCTCGATCTTGTGCGTTCGTTTTATCATTTGCCCTATCGTTTGCCAAAGTCAATGTTGTTGTGTTACTTTAAAATCTGCGGAGGCAGGATGGAGGGGCGTGGGAGGCGGGGGTTTCGCGAGGCTTTGAGCGGAGTCGACGACTCGGGAAAGTGACAACAACGGAGTGCATAGCTTAAAGAGCCATTATATTCGTACCACCATTTTGCGATTGTCGAAACGATACAGTATTTCTTAATAAACGATTCATGGATTTGTATGAAAAGTTTTCTATTTTTCTTTCATTAAAAATCCTCCCCAATTCCTTACGTCGGAATCGTCCCTTCGATCCGTACCGTCGAAACGGTACGAAAGAGAGAAAGAGAGAGAGAGAGAGAGAGAGAGAGAGAGAGAGAGAAAATAAAAGAATGAGAAAAAAAAAATTCCATAAAAAGCAACGAGAATGAAATTCGCTGTAGGAGAATAGGCAACGTTTATAACGTTCGTCGAATAAATTGAAATTTCGACCGACTGAACGAACATTTCTGAAATTATCCAGACCGAAGTCTGACGAGAAAAAAGAGAAGAAAAAAAAAAAAAAAGAAAAAGAGGAAAAACCAAAGAAAATTTCCGCTCCTATGGACCGCGCGCATTATCAAATTATCACGTTTGATTTCGTGGTACGCAAATCGTAATCGTTATTTCCAAATGTTGAGTTATGATTAAAAAAAAAAAAAAAAAAACAAAAAGAAATTAAATAAATAGAAAAAAGAGAAAACATCGTCGGAAACTGTTAATTGTTTAAAACCAAAAATCGCAGAAATGTTCGATCGTTTGTGGTCCTTTTGTTCGCAATACCCCAATGAAATTTCAATGCTAGGTTTCAACGAAAGCTTACTAAATGCCACGAATATATATATATATATATATATATATATATAGGTGTGTGTGTGTGTGTGTGTGTGTGTGTATCTATACTGGTAGAATATAACGAGACGGAGTAGGGGAAAATCGCAATTAATTTCATAGCCGGTATAGTCGGTACCAAGTGGAGTTCCTGAAACGAGCTCTGCTTCGAAATACCAGGTGACAACGGATATGAAGATAAGTTGTTCATTAACTCGAAGGGGGTCATTTAGCAGCAAAATGTGAGAATTTTGCTGGCTTAATGAGATACCGGCGTTCCCTATATAAAATCACAACTGGAAAACAAAGATCGTGGTATAGATCGTTCTTAAACTGGACATGATCCATTATCCTCGATTTACGAGTAATTAAATAGAACGAAAGATCCTTTTGAAATTTTTTAAACATATATATATATATATATATATATATATATATATATATGCCTATATATTTTTGAGATTTCGCGACCAATGGTATATTTTTCTCCTTCAAAAATCCTTCTCTCAAGGATATTCCTTTCCTTTCTTACGTTCTCTAAAGGAAAAAAAAAATAAAATAAAATAAAATAAAATGAAATAAAATAAAGTAAGAAGAAAATGTAAGAAGAAAAAGAAGAAGAAGAAAAAAACAAAATGCATAAAGATGTAACGTTCGGAGTACGAGACGAGGACAAAGAATCTTTTTTTCTTTTTTTATTTTTCGACTCAAATTAAGACTTATTTAACATAATAAATCTCTACGCTATACGGACTTAATGCAGTGCCTCTGGCAGCAGAGGAAGCATGCAAACCTTCCTCGGCTTTTTCTCTTTGTGGTTGCTCCCGTTGGTGGTGCTGGTACTGGTGCTGGTGCTGGTGCTGGTGCTGGTAATGTTGGTGCTGCTGCTTTTGCCACTCTCTGTCTTCTGGAATTATCGTGTACAGCATATCCTAGTCATAATATAGTACTATACGTAGAACCATAAGAAAGAGAGAGCGAGAGAAAGAGAAAGAGAGAGAGAGAGAGAAAGAGAGAGAGAGTGCGGATAGTGGTTCTCAACTGCGACGAACCAAAAACGTTCACCTATAAACTCGACTTTTCGATTAAACGTCGTTACCGACAACAACATTCACGATATTTTCTACGTGTTTTTTCCCCGTTTTGTTTATCTGTTTTTGTTCCCCTTTTTTTTATACAAAACCAACGAGCGAGTAACCTGGAACAATGGTATTTTCAATAACGATACTAAAAAAAAAAAAAAAAAAAAAAAAGAAAAAAAGAAAAGAATAATCAATCGAAAAAAAGAAAATGAAAAAATAGGAAATAGAAATATTCCCTCATCGATCGATCCTTCATTCGAAAATATACACCATTTTGATCGAGGAAACATATATCCTTCCTCCATCACGTAGATCACGTATATCGTATGTGTATGTTTATCGCTTGTGGGCTTCATCAAAGTGGATGTTTACAGATCAAATGGAAGCGAGAGTACATACAAACATACCAACTACGTTTGATCGTACACACACACACACACACACACACACACACACATGTATGTATATTCACAATACTTGTCTATCTTGTTTCGCCTCGATAGCCGAGAAAAAGCTTTGTTTTTTATGAAGTTTCCGCAATGACATTCTCGCTTTTCTTTTTTTATACATGCGAATTACTTTACACGCACAGGTACGCACGTGTACACATACACACACACACACACACACGCATACAAACGTGTATATACGCGTATATATATATGCCCTCGTGGAAACGTGATTCTTTCAATTCAAATGACCGAGTTATAAAATGTAAAAGGTAACAATACCCTTCGCGATAACGGCAACGCGAATAAAATACAATTTTTACGAGGAAAATATAAAAAAGAAATTTTTGATCTCTTATATTTTGTGTTCTTTCGTTTTTTTTTCTTGCTCTCTCTCTCTCTCTCTCTCTCTCTCTCTCTCACCCGTTCTAAAACTTGCAAAGCTCTTGAAAGAAAATGTTTTATGTACGTATAAAATGGAATACCGATGGTGCACGTTAAGAAAGGATTCCTCCAAACGAATAATACGATTTGAGTAAGATATCTATCTCTGTGCTCACTGTATCATGTATTTTACAATAAACTAAATTATTAAAACCGATTCGTATTATAATCTTATATCCAATCTTCTTATCCATTGAAATTGAAAGAAAAATTTATTTTCCTCCTACTATTTCACGAAGTACGTATATAGATTTAAAAAAAAAAAAAAAAGAGAGAGAAAGAAAGAATTCTCTCTCTCTCTCTCTCTCTCTCTCTCTACCTCTCTCTCTTTCGTTTTTACGACACTTATGACCCGTTAACGTGTTATTATTCGATCGTTATCGTTGAAAAAGTCTCGTCGGTTATAATTAAAAATAGTTCCTTATCCGAGCGTTGTTACAACGGTCGTCCTATTCCTATTTTTCAAACACTTCCCGTTTTTTCGTCCTTCTACTTTCCCCGTTAGCACAACCATCCCCCTTCCCCCCTTCTCCCCCTCCCCCCTGTTTTAATCATTTTGCTTTATTTTCGAAGGCAAACCGCAATGGAACCAGCGTTGTACGCGTATATACGAGTAGGTCCGTGATGACGTTTTATTCGCATGTTGCTCACGCAGCTGGAAAAAGACCACGTACGAGCACTGCGCGCGCGTATCATCGAAGCTCGTTAAAACTGTACGATGTCGTAGGATTTTTATTGCGCTTGAAAGTCCGACGAGAGAATATTGTTTTATTTTTTATTTATTTTTTTCTCTCCCCCTCCCCCCCTCCCTCCCTCCCCCCTCCCTCCCCCTCCCTCCCCCTCTCCACCCCCTTCCTTTCCTCTTTTCCTATTTTCGTTCATTCTTTTCTCTCCTTTCATCGGTCCCACAACTGAAAATGCTCCTTAATGCTCTTCAAACAAAATACTGATTCATTCTTTTGACATTCGTCGCGAAGCTATTCGGTATTCTACTACTTTCTTTTCTTTTTATTTATTTATTTATTTTTTCCCTTTTTTTTTTTTCTTTTTTTTCTTTTTTTTGTTAACTTTTGTATCTCTCTCGTCTGTCGCTAATTAGAACACGTAGGACATTCCATCGGACGTTTCCCCTGAAAGATAACATTTTCTATGATGAAAATAAAAAATAGAAGGAAAGGGAAAAAAGGAAAAAGGAGGTAGATATCAATTAAAAGCACCACCGTCCCGAAAGAAAGAAAAAAAAAAAAAAAGAAAGAAAAAAAAGAAAAGAATAGAAAAAGAAATTAATTAGAGCCGTCAAGGAACGCCTGACAAATGAGCCAGAAGTTAATCCCGCAAAGCCTTGTTACTTACATCGACGTATACGTAGTACACGGATCGAAGAGAGTGACAATCTCAACATGCATTCTATCCGTTAGTAGGTATAATCGGATTATTATGTCACGACTTATGCCAGTGCACGGATAACGGAATCTACTGCCGCCACGACGACGCTTCGTACTTCGTTGGACGGTTTGAAAAGCTTAGCGCGTATTAACATTTTTCTGAGGGTGAAAGAGAATGCTACCCTTTTGTCAGTCCTTTGCAAAGCTTGGAACTTAAGATAGACGGGGGCCCGGCCCCCTCTATGAAATTGCACGTTACGACTCCTGTTGCTCTTCTACATCGCATATATACACATATATATATAAATATATATATATATATACATATATATACGTGCAGATATGTATATATTTATATGCGCGTAGAAATATACATGAAAAAGAGAGAGAGAGAGAGAGAGAGAGAGAGAGAGAGAGAAAAAACGGAGTAGGGTTGAAACGCTTGTCAACATCGTCGGAGAATGAGTAGTACACGTTTGCAATGTTAAACTGCAACGAAAGAGAATACGATCTTATATATTCTCTGTGCACACGCTTGTACCCGCCCTTAAAACCCCCTCCTTTTTTCCCTCATTTTCGAACTTTTTACAAGGGGTTTGCCGGGCAGTCGGCGTGTTGCGGTCGACGACTCTCCTCTTCTACATGCACGACGGACGTAACATCGCGAGTTTTTTTTTTTTACCCTTCATATCTCCTCTTGGTTTCCTCTTTCTCATCCACTCTCTCTCTCTCTCTCTCTCTCTAACTCTATCCATCTCTGTCTCTATCCTTCTCACCCTGTCTCCTTCTCGGGAGAACATAACGTTTTTCTTCAAACCACAGTAACAGAATGCGATTCGTATACAACTAACGAGTAGTGCGTGTATACCGTCAGAAGACGTTATATACGTTGTATACCTAGGTGAAAATCAGTGGACGCTGTTATATGGTAGGGTTAGTTAGGTAGGAACAGCTACGGAGTAGAACTAGAAACGGCTGAAAAAGGTTTACACACAAGGTATGTGACTGTTCCGCTGGATTTACGTTGCTTTGGTTTATGCCGTTGTGGAAGAGATAAAAGAAAAGAAAAAAAAAAAAAAAAAGGGAAAGGAAAGGAAAGGAAAGGAAGGTAGAAAAAACGGCCACCGACGTTGGCTCTTGCTTTTTGCGCCTTGTTGGATATCTCTCTCTCTCTCTCTCTCTCTCTCTCTCTCTCTCTCTCTCTCTCTCTCTGTCTTACAACAGGAGAGTAAAATGGCGCGGGCGTTATGTGGACGGCTAAGGGAAATACGACTTGTTTTATGTATACGCCCGTATAAGAGTATCGTTCTCTTAAACTTTCCTTTCCCTTCGATCAGCCTTCATTTTCCTCTTTCTTTTTCTTCGCCTTTTCCCTCCTTTCCCCCCTTTTCCTTTCTTCCCACCTTCCGTTCTTTCTTTCGTTCTCCACTTCCTTTATTCCTTCGAGAAGGGGGAAACGACTTTGAGTATTGGACCAGGACCGATTTCATTACGACGATAAAAAGAGATTCCCTTTTGGTAATGCGTCCTAACGTCAACCGATTTTCCTTTTAAAAAAGAGAACACCAGAAAAAAGATGAAGACGTTCGATCGTCGTTGGCTATCATTAAAGATTCGACAGGATGGATTTCGTGGAGAAAGAACCGACCTAAGAGATTCTCGTATATTTGAAACGAATCGTCGTAGGTAGATCCCATCTTCGTTTGTGGCTTTTTCCCCTCTTACTCTTTTAAACGAAAGGAATAAAAAAAAAAAAAAGAAAAAAAAAAAGAGAGAAGGAGAAGAAGAAGAAGAAAAGGAAAAGAGAGACAGATAGATAGAGATAGAGATAGAGATAGAGAAAGAGAGAGAGAGAGAGTGATATTCGAAAGCTACCTCTTCCTACTGAGATCCAGCTGACAAAGAAACCAGACCGCCCGATATATCAGTGCAACGCGTACCACTATCTTCGAATGCACTCAACGAAATTTTATTTGCCTTGCAAGAGAAATATCGACTGGATACGGCCACGATAAAGGTTTCCTTGACGTAGTTCGAGCGCATGGTATAGGAAGGGGAAATTGTTGCCGGCCGTTTCGCATTTTCCTTTTCTTTTTTTTCTTTCCCCTTTTCTTTTCTTCTCTTTCCTCTTTTTTTTTTTTTTTTTTTTTTTTTTTTTTTTTTTTTTTTTTTGATCGGTACGTATTCGTAGAGTAAGAAAATTCTATTCGAAATGGAGAGAAAGAAATGATATACGAACGAGAGAAGGAGGTGGTGGTGGAGGAGGAGGAGGAGGCCCGTGATATTTCGCCTAGGGCGTTTAAGTGTTCTCGCGTGAACCCACGACGAGCAATGGGCTTTATATCGGGTCACGCTATTGGAAAAATGGAAAACCTATGAGTTTCCTTATGCCTAGGAGATCGAAGCATGTCAACGACGAAGTATTATAGTACCGAAGCCACCGCGAAACGAGAAAGCCAAACCCTTGCGATTTCGTTTTACGTTGAGAATATCGTACTTTTACTTTCTTTATTCTTTTCCTTTCTCTCTTTCTCTCTCTCTCTCTCTCTCTCTCTATCTCTCTATCTCTCTCTTTCACTCTCTTTCTCTGGTCGATCCATTTTTCTATTTACTATTATTATTTCTCCGCGCAAAGAACGAAATTCTCAAAGCAATACGATAGCAATACGATAGCAATACGATAGCAATATCGATAGCCGCCCTCCCCCCTCCCCCCCCCCCCCCCGCCCCTCCTCCTCCTACATAGAAACCAATAAATGCCACGAAATAAATATAAAACGAATAATTTCGTCGAGTTTCAAGCGATTAACCGTATCGATATATTAATTCGTGATATTAATTCGTTATTTTGTATGATAAAACGATCGTCTCCGAACGATTATTTGTACTATTACGTCGATATTTCACGCTTAATGTCGTTTCTAAAATTACAAAAGAAATTGATAAACCTCGTAAGGGCGATCAACTCTACGATAATATCATCCTTGGTTTCTACACGACGTATGGTTTGAGATAGATTTCGTACGAGACACTTCCAGTAACGACATTTTCCCCGCTTTTCTTTTTTCCCTCCCCGTTTAATAAAAATAAAAATGGCAAGATATTCTCTAGAGAAAATAGTAATATCGTTTTCGCGAGCGACGTACCCCCCCTGTTCTCTCTCTCTCTCTCTCTCTCTCTCTCTCCGTTCGCTGGACCGTGTTGGTGGATCAATGGAGACCGTGGTAGTAAGTAGCTTTTACATTGTGGTTCCAGCGGTTATGTGTTACATAGACCCGCTGCCTCAATAGAAAAAGCCACCTTTATACACACACATACACGCACACGCACACACATAAACTCACACTTTTCAACGGAGCGTTG
>OU426857.1:3603953-3616453 GCA_911387685.1 Dolichovespula media | reverse complement strand
TACAAAAACACATCCATTCGAACGTTCCAGAAAAAAAATTATTCCAACTCGTAGAAACTATTACGTGCTAGAATTAACACTTGGAACATTGAGATTCAATGATTCGATCAGAAGGAAAAAATATGAAATACGTCGAAAATTTTGGCATTGTTCGCATATTAACGAACGACTAATCACAACGGTACGAAGCGTAAATATATTTAGTAATAAGTATCCGACACGTTCTGAAATCTTTGCAGATTTGAAAAATATTAATTATTTTCAAAGATCTTTAAGCTGTCTGATACAGATCTAATTACAAGATAACTGATTGGCCACATGATAAATTTACATGATAGTAAAAATATATTTGGTGTAATAAGATTGTGAACTAATGTTGAAATTATCGGGTAGGTATGCACATTGCACAACCTAAAACGCACACGCAGGTGCAATGTACCATGTGCATAATCACTAATGCAATGACAGCCGCCAATAAGGGGAGCTTAAAACTAAACCCTTACTAATTGTTTCTCACCCAAACGCGTAACACCTGGGCACACGCATAGACGAGAACGCAGGATGTATGGAGAGGAGAAAACGGGAATTGGTTCATTAGAAGCTGAAAATTCTCATCTGAAAATAGATTAACATAATCTAAACCCTAAAAGCTATGAATCTACTAGTCTATTCATTTATTTAGCGATGACTCCACCCGACATTTTTCTTTCTAAAGCAAACATCCAGTCGAGACTTACTATCAATGAAATTAATTACGTATATGAATTATTTTTCATGCAAGAGTAATCAAAAAAAAACCTCGGGCGACTAATTTCCTTGAGTGGCCACCGAGTTTAATTAATTAAAATCATACTACCTCGCTTGTAGTCAAAGAAGAACGTCGCGAATGTCTTCTTATTTATTTTTTCTATATACTAAAAGGTTCGCGTTTTCATGTTAATTCAGAACTACTTTACAAAACATTAATCGTCCGACATTTAAGCTAATATATACAATGTATATGATTACGTAATATGAATTATTAATATTACTAAGTGAGGAAGAACAGGAAGACCTTATCCTGAGCTCAAAAATAGAGGCATGCACGATAAATAAACGGTGGAAGACATAAAGAAAGAAATATGTACGACTCGAGAGTAAATCAACGGGAGGATTACTGACACTCGGACTCGTCAATAATTTATATAACAATTAAAACCAGTAACCCAGGTCGATTAGGATCTTTCGTCCTCGACACGATGGGTACCGAAGGAACTATGATTTCTTCACTCACTTGCGAAGTTCTGCGATGACTCCGAAACACTCGACCGCGTTGTAGGTTGTAATTCAGGTAAGCCAACTCCGAACTTGGTTGTAACTATTGTAGATTTGCGATGATGACTTGGAAAAATATCAAACATAAAAATATTATTAGAATTATTGTAAGAAAATGATCGTTTAGTTATTTGCTATCAAATATATGAAAATGTACTTACCGATAGTCTCGCGCAGAAGAATGTGTTATCATGCTCGGTGATACGCAGACTCCAAAACGCGATAATTATTTATTGATTACGAAACGACACTATATTCAATTCGCGAAATTATACTTTTTATATACAATACTCAGTCTGTGCGACTGTTGAAATAGAAAATTAAACTTTACACGAACAAGCACTCTGATTGCTTTATGCGCAGTTTATATTAATATGGATGTTTCTAAAACTTTATATAAA
The DNA here is from genome assembly GCA_911387685.1 of Dolichovespula media. Classification (NCBI taxonomy): domain Eukaryota; kingdom Metazoa; phylum Arthropoda; class Insecta; order Hymenoptera; family Vespidae; genus Dolichovespula; species Dolichovespula media. Next base: position 3,614,738 of record OU426857.1, on the reverse strand, counting down.
ACGCGGGACGTGTAAAAATTATTCTTAACGAGCAACACCGATTCTAATACATCTTCATATTTCTGGTTGACAAACTCGTTTTATTTATTGCATCGCGCACGATCGCAATGTTGTTTTGAAAAAAAGAGAAAAACAAAATGATTATTATCTCTATTGTGAATACAAATAGTAAAATCCTTAAACATATTTAGAAATTAACTTACTCGAGTTTTTGATGATCCTAACACGATTCGCCAATTCGAGCATAATACAGGATTAATGGCGAACGGTGGTGAATAAAAGAACGTAGAATATCTTGAAGCCTGCAAATTGTTGGAACATTATTAGCATGATATACAACGCGCACGTGAGTAGGTGTTTTCGTGTGTATGCGAGAAAGAGAAAGCCAATCAATATGTGCGTGTTTGTGTGTATTCGTACAAATACACAAATAACATACCACGTATCATCATCCTGGCTAAGTAACTATGAATTATTAACATCAATACTCTAAAGGTCCGAGAAAAGTATCGATATCACAAAAATACGATCGGAAATGTCGAGAATGAAGAGCTTGTTGGAGATTCCCCTTGCACCCCCGTCCCAAAGCTAAAAATTGTATTTTCTTTTATAGCTTTTTAATAGAACGATGCCCCGATTTTTGAATACTCACACGTGGAAAACGCATACTTTTCTATCGATTGGTTTATAGGAGGATAATGGACGTTGGAAAAAATATGCTAATTACTTTCAATTAAGAGGTTGCCGATTATTCCGAACAACCTGTCAATTCGAACGATTTCAACATGGTTGGTCTGCATAGTAAAAGGGCCCGCACGCGCATGCGCACCACGCCTATTTTCGATGTTACTACGTAGATAATTGGCAATATTTCGATCTATTATAGGAAAATATAGAAATATCAAAAACACGATATTTCGGTATTCAACCTACCGCAATCATTAGTTTTCGAGTAAAAAGCCACGAAAATAAACGCTGGAAATAACACATTTATTAAATCGAAGCCGAAAGCGGAATAGAAATATGAGGTTAAAAAACGAATTGATTGTATCAATTTATTATCGTTCGGTCGATAATTGGTTACGATAAAGAACGTTGATAAAAATTTGTTTTAAAGCTTCGGTCGATAATTGACTTACTTGAGTCCTCGTTGATCCTACCACGCTTCATCAGCTCCTGAATGATGCAAGATGAAGAAGGATGAACGATCAGCTGTGATGGATTATATAAAGGAATCCTCCCAAGTACTACCTTCTCGAGCTCGGCTCGGACGTAGAATATTTTGGGGTCTGTAAATTTTTCAAATATTAATATTAAGACATATAACTAATATTTGACATTTTCCATGTCGATATGGGAAAGAGAGGGAGAGAGAGAGAGAGTTTACCCATTCGTATACGCGTGTGAATATACGTATATATAAAACATATTAAATTTGAATGATACCGACCGATTGATGATAAATTATTACCACCAGCCCGATAAAAACGAAAGAAAAATATCGATATCCTGATAATAAGACCTAGAAAATCACGAAAAAAGCGAAGTAAGCAACCGGTAACTCCCCTTACCGCACCCCTCTACGAGCGACGATTTTATTTTCCCTGATATCTTTCGAATACGACGGCGTCCCGATATGCGACTAATCATGCTTATAGAATGAGTGTTTGGCTATCGATTGGTGCATGGATTGACATCTTAAGTTACGGAAAAATATAATGATTACCTTCGATTGAGATGACGCCGATGATTCGATCTAACCTGTTTGTTCGTCCGATTTCAACATGGCCGATCTAGTCCTGTCTGCTCGGTATGAAGTCTAATCTGCGCATGCGCGCAACGTTGCTTACAATATGGCTGCGCAGATAATCAGAAATATTTCGATTTATCGTAGGAAAATCTCGAGATATCGAAAACACGACATTTCAATGTACGAACCATCTCAATTATTACTTCTCGAATTAAAACCGCGAAAATAAACGTTGGTAATAGCGTATTTGTAAAAAAAAAAAAAAGAAAACAACTCCGAAAATACGTAGGAAAAATGTGAGGTTGATAAGCTAATTATAATCCGATCGATAACAAAATATGGATAAAAATGTATTTAAAAGTTCCTGTCTTGATCTGATTGGTTTACTTGAGTCCTCGGTGATCCTATCATCATTCGTCAGATCCAGAATGATGCAAGATGAATAAGGATGTATAATGAGAAGTGATGGATTATATAATATAAAGGACCTCCTGACTGTTTCCTTCTCGAGTTCGTCCAGCACGTATGTACATTATTTCGCGATCTGAAAATTGTACAAATATTAATAATAGATTATATGACATATGAGTGAATAGGTGCTGGCATGAGGATGCAGGAAATAGAGAGTCTGTGCATGTGTACGTGTGTGTAGATACATATATAATATACTAAACTTAATCAACTATAAATGATTATCACAAGCTTTATAAAAAAAAAACGCGAAAAAAGTATCTATATCGTTAAAATAGGACCTAAAACTATGAGAAAAATGAGCTCGATTAGAATTTCAAATCGATCACGTGAGGACGATTATATTTTCGCAGATACTATTTATACTTGAGTTAGAAAATTTATGGTAATTGTCATCTATTACGAAGATACCGATGATACGATGCTACTAAACCATTCTAACGAAGAACTATCTATATTCGGGACCGTACGTACGTCCATGAGCACAGCACAGCTTTCAATGTGGCCAATTAGAAAATTTGATATATTCAGGATAAAAAAGAAATTTGAATTATTTCCATCGTAGGAAAATATGGTAAAATTAGAAACACGATATATCGGTACCAGAGCTATCAAAAATATAAACTACTGAATAAGGAGCAAAAAAAAATAAATGCTGGAAGTAGAGTATTTGCAAAGATAACGCCAAGGAAAGATAAGAATAAATACCTATCGAAAGCATATAATACAATTTTTAACGACGTTTTCTTATGGACAGCATTTACCGATCGAACGATCATAAATAGATATAACCAATTACATTTTCAACATCACATTTTCCCTTCCTTTACGGATAAGTTTTTTAAAGAGTCCTATTTCCAGCGTTTATTTACGTGGCTTTTTACTTGTAAACTAATGATTGCGGTAGTTTGAATACCAAAATATCGTGTTTCTATATATTTCTATATTTTCCTATAATAGATCAAAGTATTGCCGATTATCTACGTAGTTATATTGAAAATAGTCATGGTGCGCAGGGCCTTTTACCATGTAGACAAACCATGTTGAAATCGTTCGAACTGACAGGTTATTCAAAATAAACGGCAATCTCTTAATTAAAGGTAATTAGCATATTTTTTCCAACGTCCATTATCTTCCTATAAACCAATCGATAGAAAAGTATGCGTTTTCCACGTGTGAATATTCAAAAATCGGAGCATCGTTCTATTAAAAAGCTATAAAAGAAAATACAATTTTTAGCTTTGGGACGGGGGTGCAAGGGGAATCTCCAACAAGCTCTTCATTCTCGACATTTCCGATCGTATTTTTGTGATATCGATACTTTTCTCGGACCTTTAGAGTATTGATGTTAATAATTCATAGTTACTTAGTCAGGATGATGATACGTGGTATGTTATTTGTGTACTTGTACGAATACACACAAACACGCACATATTGATTGGCTTTCTCTTTCTCGCATACACACGAAAACACCTACTCACGTGCGCGTTGTATATCATGCTAATAATGTTCCAACAATTTGCAGGCTTCAAGATATTCTACGTTCTTGTGGAGTTCATCAAGGATGAAATAGAGTATCATTCTCGAACTGGCGAATCGTGTTAGGATCATCAAAAACTCGAGTAAGTTAATTTCTAAATATGTTTAAGGATTTTACTATTTGTATTCACAATAGAGATAATAATCATTTTGTTTTTCTCTTTTTTTCAAAACAACATTGCGATCGTGCGCGATGCAATAAATAAAACGAGTTTGTCAACCAGAAATATGAAGATGTATTAGAATCGGTGTTGCTCGTTAAGAATAATTTTTACACGTCCCGCGTTTTATATAAAGTTTTAGAAACATCCATATTAATATAAACTGCGCATAAAGCAATCAGAGTGCTTGTTCGTGTAAAGTTTAATTTTCTATTTCAACAGTCGCACAGACTGAATATTGTATATAAAAAGTATAATTTCGCGAATTGAATATAGTGTCGTTTCGTAATCAATAAATAATTATCGCGTTTTGGAGTCTGCGTATCATCGAGCATGATAACACATTCTTCTGCGCGAGACTATCGGTAAGTACATTTTCATATATTTGATAGCAAATAACTAAACGATCATTTTCTTACAATAATTCTAATAATATTTTTATGTTTGATATTTTTCCAAGTCATCATCGCAAATCTACAATAGTTACAACCAAGTTCAGAGTTGGCTTACCTGAATTACAACCTACAACGCGGTCGAGTGTTTCGGAGTCATCGCAGAACTTCGCAAGTGAGTGAAGAAATCATAGTTCCTTCGGTACCCATCGTGTCGAGGACGAAAGATCCTAATCGACCTGGGTTACTGGTTTTAATTGTTATATAAATTATTGACGAGTCCGAGTGTCAGTAATCCTCCCGTTGATTTACTCTCGAGTCGTACATATTTCTTTCTTTATGTCTTCCACCGTTTATTTATCGTGCATGCCTCTATTTTTGAGCTCAGGATCAGGTCTTCTTTTTCTTCCTCACTTAGTAATTAACAATTCATACTACGTAATCATATACATGGTAATTATTAGCTTAAATGTCGGACGATTAATATGTTTTATAAGGTAATTCTGAATTAACATGAAAACGGGAACCTTTTAGTATATAGAGATAATAGACCAGAAGATATTCGTGACGGGTGGATCTTGGACTACAAGCGAGGAAGTATGATTTTAATTAATTAAAGGAAACACTTGTAGAGAGTGGCCAACCGAGGTTTTTCATTATTCTTTCATGAAAAATAATTCATAATAACATTCATAAATGTTTTATTAATCATTTAATGAACTACTATATTACTGGTCGTGATTAGTAACTCGTTTATCCGTGAACAATGCCCAAATTTTCTACGTATTTTATATTTTTCCCTTCTGATCGAATCATTAAACGTCAACGTTCCAAGTGTTAATTCTAGCACGTAATAGTTTCTACGAGTTGGAATAAATTTTTTCTTGAACGTTCGAATGGATGTGTTTCTTTATACGATCGATGGAATACTCGAATCCTTTGATCGTCCGCAAACTGAGATATATACGGAATGTACAATATTTGTTTTTTAGTTTTATTTCTTTCGAATAGTAAATAACGCTGGTAGGGAATGCTCTTATTTATTGCTTAGAGCACGAAGCAAGAAGAGGCTGTATGCCGAAGAGGCTCCAACAAACTGTTGCTGAAGAGGGCAACTATCGATGATGAAACTTGAAAATGACTTATAGTCTGACGAAATTCTTTCCCCTTCGTCTCATCACGAAGTAACTATTACACGTCAATAATTATCGATTAAAAATTGAAGATAGTAGACCATTCTATCTCCTTGTAACTTAAAGTACGTATCGAACTATTTTATAATAACGCGCAAACCTTCAGTTTAATCGGAGTAACAAATGTTTATAATACCGTTTAAAAATTTCTTTATACATTACAGTATAATCATTAATTAATTAGCTGCTAGTGTATAAATTGTTTTTTTATTTGTATTAAAAAAAAAAAAAAATGTTTACTTATTTATTTTTATTCTTTCGGTCATTAAATCTCTATTCTCAAATTAGTTTATATTACGTATTTATTATCTAATATCTTTCTAACGCGTAGAAGTAATCGCGTATTTTTTTTATTAACGGAATATGACGTCGGTATTATACAAATTTGTATTCCTTTCTCCGATCTACGTGTGGTATGATGTAGCGTCGTGCAAATAAAAAGAATTGTTTATTAATACGCGGAATAGAAAAGGGAAAATAATAAATAATATATTAGTTAATATACTGTGCGTCTACCGGCACGGTGAATGGACGTTTATTGTTGCACGTTGGACGTTGCATTTGTAACCGTTTGCACGCATTGCTCGCTTACTCATAACATCGTTTAACGATATTACATTGTCGATATACGATTTTTCTTGTTCGATATGATCGTCATGGGGCGTACTACAACGGCCGATCAAAATCATTTCTTTCTCTTTATTCAAATTTCCAATATGTTTGTATGTATTTGTCATTTGAATATACGCAAATATTACGTAGTTCGTACGGTATTGTTTGCATGTGCCAACGCGAATTTCGTTCGATTCATATTATTTTATATCGATACTAAAGTTACGTTCCATAGTCGACGTGACATTTTCACGAGAAGAGAAAAAACAGTAGTGATAACAATAACAATAACAATAATAATAATAATAATAATAATAATAATAATAATAATAATTTGTTTAGCGTACTCCTTGAATATACCATCTTATTTAAAGGGTTCCTTTTTCGTTCACGAGCTACTCGAATAACAAAAACTGCCAACAGACAGAAGAACGAACAGAAACGAACGAACGCATGGAATAGTAAAGACCGAGAGTCTCAACGTTCTCGACCCCAAGAACGTGCTCACCGCTAGAAATATCATGAAAGAATCTCTCTCTCTCTCTCTCTCTCTCTCTCTCCCTATTCTTTTTCTTCTTCCTCTTCTTTTTCCTCCATTTTCTTTCTTTCTTCTTTTTTTTCCCCTCTCTTTCTTTTTTTACATTATAACAATATCTTCTTATAGTGGAAGAAAGCAAAAAGTTCGAAAAGGGGAAGTTATAATGAAATGAAGTTTATGCGGAAATAAATAGGTACGGACAGTAACTACGGATTACGCACAGTCCATCTCAATTTGCCAAGAACTTTATTACAACGTACAATACGAGATAAAACCTAACCTCGCCGTTGGACATGCTCTCTAATTTGTTGTCCGTTAACGACTTTCGAGTAAAAATTAATTAATCTATCTCGTTTAATATTTTTAAAGACACTTATACAAAAATTATATATATATATATATATATATATATATTAATTAATATATAATTAATTTATACAAATTATATTTAATATATATATATATTATTAATTTAATTATAATATATAATTAATTATATATATATATATTTATATATTATTAATTTATATATATATATATTAATTAATATATTATTAATTTATACAAATTATATTTAATATTTAATATATAAATATATATATATATATATATATATATATATATATATATGTTCAAGTAAATTGAATAAGAAATCGTAATAACTCCGGACGCGTTTCTCGCAAGATCGTTTTGAAATATTTCTTTAAATGTTCCATATTGAAAGGCGAAATAAAGAGCGAGATGAAGAAGAGGAAGAAGGAGAAGGGGTGAGGAGGAGGAGGAGGAGGAGGATAAAGAGGAGGAGGTGGAGGAGGATAAAGAGGAGGAGGTGGAGGAGGTGGAGGAGGAGAGAATGATAGGAAAGAGAAAGAGATCTTAGCGGCACTTCTCCGCTTCGAAGATTATTGCGTTTGCGGAAGAGCTTTTGGTCGACGTAAGAGACTCTCTCTCTCTCTCTCTCTATTTCTCTCTCCTCCTCCTACTCCTCCTCCTCCTCCTCCTGCTCCTTTCAAAATGTAAGGATGGTCAAGTGTGATTCTTCTTCTTCTTTAGATCGAAGCGCAATAAGCGCAGCTGCGCGCTCGGGGCGCGTGAAACGAGGTCGATATGCCCTCCCTTCTTCGTGTAACCAGATTCCTCGAGTTCGGTGCACGTTTTCAATATCTTCGGTTGGTACGTCGTACGAAGTAATTCGACACCGTCGTCACCAGACCAACCCCGTTGGCATGGCGATAGGTATCGATATTTTTCTCACAGTATAGGTGTTCTCGTAATATCAACGAATGATACGCACGCAAACTCCCCCTACCCCCACCCCCATCCCTCCCGTCCCTCGAAGCTCGTACGTTTTGCCTTTTTTCCTATTTTTATTATTTTTTTTTTCTTGCTTCTTTCTTTTCTCCTCTTCGTTCTTTCCTTCCCCCCTACTCTCCGACTCCCTTACCACCCACCCACCCACAGTCTTTATTTAGTTTAAATAAATAAGCAGTTACTTCAAATGGGCAATCACATAAATTTCTTTTCCTTTTTTCTCTCTCTCCCTCTCTCTCTCTCTCTATCTATCTATCTATCTATCTATCTATCTATCTATCTCTCTCTTTTATTCCATTCTTTCTTTTTTGCCCTTTCAAACGCTTTACCTTCAACTAAATTCGATCGAAATTGAATGAGAGATCTATCGATCGATCGATCGATCAATGGATCGAAATCGGTGAAATCGGATAACGAAAAAAATCAAAAACCTTTCGACATGTACCATTCACGTGAATAATCGGACGTAGTCCTCTAAAGCCCGCAATTTTTCGATATATATATATATATATATATATATATATATATATGTATCGCAAATTTTGCACACGCTCAATGGACCATTCAATGCGATGGTATTTTGAAAAGAATTCCTATTGGTACCTGACTTCCCATACGAGGGAAGAGAAATATAAACGCGCGCTAATGCTCTCGAGAGCGACGTTACGCCATTTTGTATGGATACGCGGAGCTCGGTCCTTCTTTGAGCTAGGATACTATGGACTCTCTCTCTCTCTCTCTCTCTCTCTCTCTCTCTCTCTCTCTCTCTCTCTCTCTCTCTCTCTCTCCCTCACACATTATTATGGATACCGTCAATATCCACAGAATCTCGTATATGACCTAAAAATTTAAATTCACGAGCGGCTCCCCCTCCCCCTCCCCCTCCCCCCTCCCGCCTCTCCGGCCTCTCCCCCGCCCGGAACCGAGCCCGACGCGTTACCAACTTCAAAGAGATACGTACGTACGTAAAGGTAGACACGGACGGGCGTCGTTCAAAGTATTCATAATTAAAGTAATTCATAATTTCCCCGTCATAACTCCCGGCTTTACCGGTTTCACATCACGTTTTGAATTAGTTCCCACCGTTACGTCTTCTACCTTTTCGTTCCTCTTGTTCTTACCTATGCCGGCGTCTTTCCTTATTTTAATCGCGATAATGGCGGCTCTCCTTCCGCTCTGAATATCTTATGGAAAATCTCATCGTTCCTACCACCGACAAAACTTATTCCCCATCCCGTCCACCCAACCCACCCGGCCCCAACCCACCCCAAACCAACCCTCACCCCCAACCAAACGACTACCTCCGGAACGCTTTTCCACAAATTGCGAATCGTCACAGCGTGAAGGAATCAAATAATAGAATAAAGAGGAGAAAGTTAGGGGGAGGAAAAATGCGAGCGTGACGGGAGGGAGGGGCGGGGGGAGGGGGGAGGGGGGAAACTGAATCTAGTTTAACTTCCGTAGACTCAACTACGAACTATCCTCATCGTCGAAAACGTTTCTACGCATGTACTACTACTACTACTACTCTCTCTCTGTGTGTGTGTGTGTGTGTGTGTGCGTGCGTGTATGCGTTTGTACGCTAAACGCACTATTACCGCTTCACGTACGCTTCGAGTATCATTAAACCAAGTATAAACTAGAAATATATACTGCGCCTCCAAAGCATCAGCTGCACCGCTAATAATTCCGACGCATATGGACGATGCACTTAATCGCTAACCGATCGTCATTAGTCATTTGGGCGGGGTGGGGAGGGGTGGGAGGAGAGAGGCAAGCCGTGCCAATGATCGTTCGGAATTTACGTATAAAGTAGCTCATTCTACGCTCCGATAATCCATTTCAATGATTCCCGCCGTCATCCCCCCGCCCCCCGTTCTCCACTCCTCTCGCCAGTCCTTTTCCATTTGATTTCCTTGATTAAAAAATTCTCCAATAACGAGTCGACCAAAATTAATCATGAAAACCAATTGAAAACGATTCCTAATAACCCCGATGGAAAAGTATTATCAACTCTTTTAACTTTTATCCGGTGAGCGAGGCGTTGGGGGAGTGTAAGGGGAGAGAGAGGATGGAGTTGCGAGAAATAAACGTCACATTCCCACGCACACCCCCCTCCTCATCCCGCCCGCCCACGGGCACCCCCACCCTTCGCCCCCCTCCCCCCATCGCCCACCCTTCGCGACTGTGCATGCACGTCGAAAATACGTGCGAAACCGCATCGAACGTGTAAACCCGTATTCGTATCGCATTGTCGGACTCTAAATTGATTCAGAGAGGCAGCACAGCAGGAACATTGCTTACTACCCACTTACACCAGCTATAAATCATCTTCCAGCGCGTAACAGACGCGTGCGATCATACGTGACAGACTTGTACAATGCGCTTGCCAGATTGCTTTGGTTCTATAACTATAACAGAATGTGTCAGTGTGAACGTTGTTATTATACTATGTCTCCTTCCTTTGTTGTATAGTACTCGCGACATGCGAGAGCGCGCGCACACGCACGCACACGCCTCTATCACTTCGAACGTGAGATGGATGGATAGAGAGAGAGAGAGAGAGAGAGAGAGAGAGAGAGAGAGAGAAATAGAGAGAGGGAGGGAGAAAGGAAGGAAGGATTTCGTTAGAGTTGTGGAGTCATTCAATTCGAGATAGACGATTAGTATCGATTTGCAATAAAGTCCAACAAAGCGCATAAATACAAAGCACGTATCGGCTTTATTATGCGGGATATTCTCTGCTACCTGATTTTCCATTAAATGTTAAATAACGTCTGGTACGTTGACACAGAACAAGTGTTTTCGTTATTGTTGT
>OU426857.1:3596453-3598953 GCA_911387685.1 Dolichovespula media | reverse complement strand
ACGAACGAATCAACGGATGCAATGTTACAAAAAAAAAAAGAAAAATGAAACGAATGAGATATAAAGAATATTCGGGTATTATCGGTAGAAAGATAAATTTAAGAGATAGATAGATAAATAGAGAGAAAAGATATATGTATAGATAGATAGATAGATAGATAGATAGATAGATAGATAGATAGATAGATGGATAGATAGATAGATAGATAGATAAATAGAGAAAAAAGATATATATATATATATAAATATATATATGTAGATAGATAGATAGATAGATAGATAGATAGATAGATAGATAGATAGATAGATAGAGAGAGAGAGAGAGAGACTCATTTGTAAGAAAATAATATTTATGATGGTAGTAGTGTGACGGTTATGACGTCGTTACACAAATTCACTCTAATTTTGTATGCCAACGAAATCTCATTCTCTCTCTCTCTCTCTCTCTCTCTCTCTTTACTCTGTAAGTTTTGAATAGAATATGTTAAAGTTCTTAGAGAGAGAGAGAGAGAGAGAGAGAGAGAGAGAGAGAGAGAGAGAAAGAGAGAGAGATAGTAAGCCTGTCAACGAATTCCACGATATCACTAAAGCTACGTGGAGCGAGCTAAATACAGGAAGGAAGAAGGATTACGTTTAGCGCATACAACTGCGCTACATGGTATATAACTGGCTTGAGAATGAAGAAGAAGCATCCTAGACTGGTCTAGATTCTCTTCCGTGACGACTGATTTCCCGAGCGTTAGCTCGGACTACGAGGTTGAGGAGGATGAGTAGGAGGAGGAGGAGGAGGAGGAGGAGGAAAAGGAGGTGGGTGAGAGGAATAGAGAGCGTAGGGAAGAGGGACGTTAAAGACAGTCTAACTCTTGCTCTCTTCTCTCCTCATCATCCAACTCCATCTCCCATCCTCCTCCACCACCTCCTCCACCACCTCCTCCTCGTTCTCGTCCACAAAGCTGTCACTCGGTCAACTCGAACTTCCGACCGATCTACATTGCGCAAATAGTTGTCCGGCACTCTTGGTATTCGATCACTGTTTATTGCATACCAATAGAAACCATCCTTAAATAAGCGACATATTTGAAGATAGACGATCTATGGCGTTCGAATAGTGGATAGAGAGAGAGAGAGAGAGAGGGAGTGAGGGATAGAAAAGAAAAATGGACAAAATAAAAACCAAATCTCCCGTTCGTAATATAACGTCATTTGAAGAATGTCCAAAAGTTATACCGGGGCGGGTAGGGGCATGGAGGGAGGTGGGGTGGGGACAAAAGGAGATTTTCATGTCTAGCAGGAGATTCTCAACGGTGGAATTTTCGAAAGGATCCAGTCAAAACATAGATGACCCGAGGGAGAACTCGTTCCTCATTCTCCTCCTCGCTCCTTCCTCTTTGTCCTCGTAGATATCTCACTTTCGTAATTCAAATACGCGACTCGCTACATTTTCTCCTGCTACTATACTCCTACTATGATACTATGCTACTGCTAGTGTCTACTATTGCTCCACTGCTACTGCTACTGTCCGGAGGCGTGCAAAAAAGAAGGAAACATCGCTGCATTTTAATTTACTTAATTGAAGAGCGACCTTTCCTTCTCTCCCTCTCTCTCTCTCTCTCTCTTTCTCTCTTTCTCTTTCTCTCTCTCTCTCTCTCTCTCTCTCTCTCTCTCTCTCCCTCTCTTTTTTTCTCGTTCTCTCTCGCTCCCTCACTCGTTTCTTCGCTCTGCCGCCTCCACCGAAGCAACCCCTGTATAGTTTTATACCCCCTAAGCCGCAGGGTATAAAAGCTAAGCGGATCGTTCTGTTATTTCACGAATTTCTCTTTTGTTACGTACTGTCTCGTATCAGCAAGTGGTGGCACCGGTGGGGAGGGGGAGAGGGAGAGGGAGGGGAGAGGGAGGGGGCTGGTTGGCTGGCTGGCTGGCTGGCTGGCATGCAAATCCGAATCTACAACGAATCATTTTTTTCCACCACCACCACCACCACCACCTCCCCCCGTCCTTTCTTCTCTCTTCTTTTTTTCTTCCCTTTTTCCTTTTTTTTTTTCCCCTCGGTCACGAAGATTATGAGACAAGGCACAAGGGTAGATAAATCTTTTACAGGTTGTAAAAATGAACTTTCGTCGAACAAAATTGTTTTTCTTCTTTTTAATTTTCTTTTCTTTTCTTTTCTTTTTTTTTTTTTTTTTATTGTTTGCTTTCCATAGAATTAATAAAGCGAAAGAAAAGAAATGGTTATTATTTCTACTTCCCTTTACTCCCTTGGCTCATATTTTGCTTCTTTTTTTTTCTTTCTTTCTTTCTTTCTTTCTTTCTTTCTTTCTTTCTTTCTTTTTCGTCTTTCTTTCTTTATTTTTCATCAACGAGATTCATTACTCTTAAATGCAAACGGCAAGTTTTGTATGCGTTTAAGAGAGAGAGAGAGAGAGAGAGAGAGAGATTTAAAGGGAGAAACACGTGGTCCATCCTTAAAAGGATCCTTCCACTTTTCTTTCCTCTTTTTATT
>OU426857.1:3588953-3591453 GCA_911387685.1 Dolichovespula media | reverse complement strand
AAATTTCGGATCCCTTTTTATACGGTACGTTAAGAGCCGGGAACTCGATATCGATATCGATATCGGTATCGGGATCGAGATCGAGATTGATATCGATATCGTAGCTTTTCAATTCGTCATTTATTTTTGGTTTCCTTTATATATATATATATATATATATATATATATATATATATATATATATATATATATCGGAGAAATAAATAATGGGATTGATACGAAGCGAGTTTTCATTATAGAAAGGGATTAAAATAAATAAATAAATATATATATATATATAAATAAATAAATAAATAAACGAAAGAACGAACGAACGTACGGATGAACGTAGGGTTCTTTGCTTCCGAAAAAAAAAAAAAAGAAAAGAAACGAAACGAAACGAAACGAAACGAAATGAAACGAAATTCGAGAGACGAAACGACGTGAGAAAGGAAATTAATATTGACGGAATGTTATACTCAAAATCGTTATCCGATCGCGCGTCGAACAAACTGCCAATAGTGAAAAATAGTGAGATGGACGGAGGCACGGTTAAAAGTCGTTATCGTAAGATATCGAGAATACAGACTGGACAGTTGACCAAAGAGCCGATCCTCGTCCCTGTTTCTGTTCTCTCTCACCCTCTCCCTCTCTCTCTCTCTCTCTCTCTCTCTGTCTCTCTCTCTCTCTCGCTAGTTTCTTCGTTGGTTTCTCTTTTGGAACAATAGGTTGATGCGGAAGTCTTGTCGTTTACTCTGAAACGAGGGTAAGAACATTTCTATCGGTTCCGAAGTCTTATCCGACCACCTAGTCAATAAATTTGTTGGATAGGTTCGCAAGTTGGTATCGATCCTTGTCTTTCCTTTTCCCTTTCTTCCTCCAAACTCCACCCCCCACCCATCCCATCCCCCACTCCGTTTATTTTTCATCCGCCATTAAATTTCTGACCCTACTCCGACTCGTTTTAAATGAAATCTCATTCTTTATAAAAAAAAAAAATATATATATATATATATATATATATATCGCGATGTTACATATCCGAAATCTAGGAAAATTTGGTATCGTGCAATAAGAGGAATTTTCCCGAGGGGTTTAAAAGCTCGTCGTTGATTTCGAACGATAAAAGAGAAGAAAAAACATAATAAAAAAAAAAAATAAAAAAAAGAGAAACAAGAACTGAGCTTTTGATCGCGTCAACGTGTTTCGTAATGCATGGCCCCCTACCCACCACCCCATGATCCCTGCCGCACCCTTTCTACACATATGTGTGTGTACGCGCGCGCGCGTGTCTGTGAGTGTGTTTGTACTTAAATGCACATCGTACATACGTACCAAACGCAAAACCCGAGAGCGTGTTTTTTCACGAAACTTTCTCATAGGGGCCTTTCGCTTATTTGATCTCCGTTTGTCGGTTACGTGACTACTCAGTGAGATCGACGGTTTGCGTGATAGTCCGCAAGGAGTAATTAAAAGACCTTTGGAAACCGCGTTGCGATTATTTCCTTGGGTCCTTCGACACGCGATCTCTCTCTCTCTCTCTCTCTCTCTCTCTCTCTCTCTCTCCGTGTGCGCTTACATATTTTTCTTTTTTTTTTTTTTTTTTTTTTTCTATTAATTCCAGAATTTTTAATTCGTGTACGTACGTACGACGTCAATTATGACTATACTAACAATATTCCGAGCGAACGTTCGCGGCTTTTCGTATGACACGTAGGTACGTGATCAATGTGTGAACTCTTTTCGTTAAATAAAATGTAAAATGAGACGAAAGAAAGGAAAATTGAAAAAAGAAAATTAAAAAAAAAAAAAAAAAAAAAAGGAAAATAACGTATCGCGCAAATATGATCGGCAAAGAAATTTGGTCGGTGCTTGAAAATTTATTCTCGTAATAGATGAGTGGCGAATTCGTCGCATAATTAATTCAATGATAAATTGCACAATTAGTATGCAAATACGAGGTATAAATATAAGCGAATGCGTTTCAATGTTTCATATATATCTATTAATGTGTGTGTGTGTGTGTATCTCTCTCTCTCTCTCTCTCTCTCTCTCTCTCTCTCTCTGTGTGTGTGTACTATATATACATAGATATATACGCATTGAACGTACCGCGTCGTTCATCGTCGACGTTACGAGAGAAAATAAATTGTTATAACGTTTTATTGGAATATTTTTCGTGGGAATAAAAAAAGAGAGAGAGAGAGAGAGAGAGAGAGAGAGAGAGAGAGATGGAGATGAAACCGGAATGCACAGTTTTGCTTGCACGTTTTATCGAGAATCGAGCACGAAGGGTACATAACAATCGTTACACTTCCTCCCACTTTGATCGGAGAGGCTCGGTTCTGCGCGACCTTTGTTTTTCAATATCGATACATTATAATGTACCTAAGTCAAACAATTTATAATCGAGCCATTATTATATATTGGAATATGGGTGGACGTATAATATCGAAAATTCCCATTTATATAATCTGTTTGCTGTGTACAGTCTTTTCCCATGGAAATCAGAATACGATAT
>OU426857.1:3571453-3586453 GCA_911387685.1 Dolichovespula media | reverse complement strand
TTTATTTTTGGTTTTACTTGAGCGGTGGTTTGTGGGAATGGGAATGGTGGATGGGGGAGGGACGGGACGGGGCGGGGCGGGGCGGGGCGGGGGGGGGGGGTGACTGGCGGTGGTAAGGAAAATACGAAGAAGCAACGGTGATTTCTTTTGTTCGGTAAAATAGCGTAAAATCGATTTTTATTCGAACGGAAACCGTCGAGAGATTCGATAATAATCGCTTTCGGAGCTTCGTTAAATATGCTCCTAGAGTTTCACGCCTCTTAAATGGATAACCATCAAACGAAATTAGTAGACCCTCACTGTACCATAATCCTGGCTCGTTTATCAGAATTAGCTCGATAGCGTGACGAGAAAAGTAAGCGACTCCGAATTGGTATTTCCTTCTTTTCTCTCTCTCTCTCTCTCTCTCTCTCTCTCTCTGTCTCTCTCTCTCTCTCTCTCTCTCTCTCTCTCTCTCTCTCTCTCTCTCTCTGTCTCTCTCTAGTCCGAGAGAAAATCGTGGAATTTATCCTGGCGTTCCAGTTTATTAGCGGTCAATCCTTTCCCTTCCAGATACTCATTCGATTTGAAAAGAACCGATTGCTTCGATATTTTACTTCGTTGAAACTGGAAGCTGAATTTTTTCTTCTATTTTTTCTTCTTTCCTTTTTTCTTTTTTCTTTTTTTTTTTTACTCCCCCTCGAATCTCCCTTCCTCAACAAATTGATGGACAATAAACTCGGTTAAAGCACACTTATCCCATTAAGGTCTCGACAGAGGGGGAGCAGAGAAAAACCAAAAAAAAAGAAAGAAAGAGAGAGAAGAAGGAATAAAAGGAAAACAAAAAAAAAACAAAGAACTTTGAAGGGGGTTTTCGTTCGCGAAAAGCAAATCGTCGATGAACGGTTTTCCATTTCTCCTTCTTTGTCTTTTCCATTTTTATTTATTTATTTTTTTTTTTATTTTTTTTTTCCATTTTTCTCTTCTTTTCCATTTCTCTAGAATCAAATTTGTTCCTGCGAGATTCGCTTAGAAAAGATTATTCGAAGTGCCCCGTAGGACGTAATATAAATATATTACATGGGTGCAAGTTAATCGAAATATTACCACCCCATTTATTATCATTTCATTACGAGGAGGAGCCTGGGGAGAGGCAAAGGAGAGGGAAGAAACAGAAATAAAGATGAAAAACGAGAGAATTAAAGAATAACGAATAAAAGCTCGAAAATTGTTAAAGGTATAAACCAAGAACGGCGACGGTAGTGGCGGCGGCAGCTACAACATTTTAAGTTTACGTAGTAAGGTACGATAATTAACAACTGTACGTTAAGCATCAGACTCGTGTCTTTGTACTCTATCCTCGTATAAGACGGTACGTATAATACCCTTGGCGTAAGGAGGTTCTTGCGAAGTGTCACGAGCCCGGGCGAGTTTTGAATGGCTTTTTCACACTCTGCCACCCGGCGTGACGCGCTTGCACACTACCAACACTACTGCCACCTCTACCACTACGTTCTCTCTCTCTCTCCCTCTCTCTCTCTCTTTCTCTCTTTCTCCCTCTCTCTCTCTCTCTCTCTCTCTCTCTCTTTCTCTCTCTGTCTCTCTATGTCTCTATCTCTATCTCTATCTCTCTCTCTCTCTCTCTCTCTCTATCTCTCGCTATATCACGTTAGTTACTAACGAGGGACCAAGCGTTCAGTAATTGCCTTAAGCTGCGGTATGAGGTTGGGCTAGCTCGCACGCTCGCTCTGGATAATACTCCGTGATCCACTTCTACGTTTAGAGTCACGTCACACTTTGTATTTCTTATTTACGACCAGTTACCACTCGGATTTATTCATTGTATAAACGTTTATCAATTTCGATTTAAGAATATTAAATTACGCGTTGGCTCTTCTCTCCCTTTTATCTCTCTCTCTCTCTCTCTCTCTCTCTCTCTCTCTCTCTTTCTCTCTATCTCTCTCTTTGTGTCACTCTTTATTATACCCTCGAGAAATAGACATTACCATTTTCAAAGGAATTCCATTGTTTTTAATATTGAACGTTACGTTTGAAAAATATTTGACCGCCGTATCGTTTCTCCGTAGGATGCAATAAAAGGGAAAACAATTGCGTTACGCGCGATACTCGTTAAATTAAAAACCTAACAAACGTCCTTGACAACACGAAGACCACCACCTTTCACACAGATCATCATCGACGTGACGACGAGATCGACGCGACTATCCTCTACCACGTTCTCCCATTACCGACCTCCCCTCTCTTTTCAACCTCCTTACCTCCCCTCCTCTCCAGCCGCCTCTCTCTTCCTAACAATCCTTCTCGTCGCAAAGGGTAAGAAAAAGTGGAATTAATCGCGATATGCACGCATCCCCGTCATTTAGTTCTACTCGCAAACGGCCGATCTATTCTTATACCTGACACAGTGTGTAAACAATTTAGATGCGACGACTCTCCTATTAAATTATTGCCAACGTTTATACTTGGATACTTCGATCGATCTGGTAGCAATTGTGAACTGGGTGAATCAAAAGGCTACCTCTCGATATCGAATATATATATATATATATATATATATATATATATATATATATTTCTTTCATATATATTTCATTCTATTACCCAAAAAGGGGATGCTCTGTAATAAAGAGGATGAAAGAAATAAGAAAAAAAGAAGAATCGATATTAATGTCATTATTACAATTTACTGGTCGAGAATATATATTTTTTCCCTATACGGGAGATATTATTTGACGGTTATATTCGATTGAAAGGAAAAAGATAGAAAAGAAAAGGAAAGGAAAGGATGGAAAAGAAAAGAAAAAAGAAAAAAGCTTAGGAAATATATTTATTACCGACACGATGGTTAAACTCATTTACGGATATTATCGCATTATTAAGATGTCTCGGAGAAAGAGGATATTTCGAATTCGTTCGGTGTAATACGATTTCCATAGATTTTAATCGTCGGTCTTTATATATATATATATAGAAAATAATATTATTAAAACGATAATTAACTTGCGGTAGCGATTAGATTCATTAGTACGATTAAATCGTTATCGCGAGGTACTTTACATCGTCCGTGGCATAAATCTATATATAACAGAGGGAATAAATTAACGTTCGTCTTTGGATGTTTCAACCTCGGGCGTGGTCCGTTAAGTGAAACGATCGATATTTAGCTTCCACCCGTCGTGATACTGACGGTTCATTGAACATCTTGACAATCGCCGCATGGATTTTAGGATTCAATTAGCTTAACGCGACCGACTGATCGGAAAATTCGTAGGACAAATGGACAGGGCTTGTTTGCTCGCAAACGTTTACTCGAAATAAATAAATGTTTTCCCTCGATTTTTTCTTTCTTTTCTTTTCTTTTCTTTTTTTTTTTTTTTTTTATTTTTTTTCTTTCCACGACTGAAACCATACTTGATTCCTTACCTACGTGCGACTATCGAAGAACGGTTGAGGGGCGGGGCAAAGCAAAAGAGAAATTTTGCGAAATTTTTCGAAGGAGAGAAAGGAATAAGAAAAATAAGGGATGTGAAATCGATGATAATCGAAAGAAAGAATTATTTATTCTCGCGGATACTCCGATCGGCACCGGGACAATTCCATTATAGGGGGGCTATAACAGGAAATAATAGTTTTAAAGCTAATTGATATACGAGTTTGTCGAGTAGCATTGATTCTGCATTAACGCGGATACTTGGCAAAGTCCTTGAACGCTAATGTCCATAGTTTCCTTCATCCTTTCATCAATGCGCCACAACCAAATTCGAGGTTTCAGAAAGGGAACTGTAAACAGTAATGCAGAAAGGAATCGTGGCTACTTGGTGTATACAGGTATATTATAGTTCCTCGTAACTCGAGAGCTTGTGGCACGTCGAATGTTAGAACCGAAGTAAATACTTGTCATAGTTGCGGGTTTCCACCACCCCTCCCCACCCCTCCTCAACTAATCGTCCAACCAAATCCCTACCTTCATCTTTTTCTGTTTTTTTTTTTTTTTTCGTTTTACTCCTCTATCCGAGAAACAAGTGAGCTTGACCCCTCTCCGAGTTCGACAGGAGAATCGATGGGAATCGATTAAAAAAAAAAAAAAGAAAAATAAAAAAAAAAGTGAGAGAGAGAGAGAGAGAGAGAGAGAGAGAGAGAGAAATCAATTGCATCGCAGTAAAGTAAGAAGTGTGTCGTCGTTAGGATTATAACCACGCGCTTATCCACTCGTCGCGATATAAACTTCAACATCTCAACGGCAATTATGCGAAAACTTAGTACGTTAGAACTTAACACGTGAACTTCGCCGGTAGGCGTATTGAAACTAAGTATTTAATTGAATGAAAAGAGCGTCCAATTAAAAGAGAGAGGGATATCGTGGAAGAGAGAGAAAGAGAGAGAGAGAGAGAGAGAGAGAATATGCAGGAAGGAAAGAAAAGAGTAGAAGGAAGGAATAATAAAGAGAAAAGAACGTTCCTTCGAAATTACTTTATAACTGTAATCGTAAGTGAACACGCGCAGCGCCCTCTCGAACCGTCGTCCCCTTCAAATAAAAAGGGAAAGATACACGGTAGAGGGCATTCGGTATAGCACGCAATTAACATAAATCCATCCGCCTTGGAGTAAGTAATTACTGTCGCGCGCAATTAGTATTTTTCACGTCTCTCAGGCAGTTTCTTATAACCGTACCGTCGCGTGTTACGCGACCAAGAAGAGAGAAAGTTTCGGCGGGGTGTGCGGGGTGAGCTTGGGGGAGGGGGGTGGGGTCGGAGGGAGGGGTATCGTGGGACGAGGCGGGACGAGGCGAAGCTTGTAAAAAATGTTCTTAACGATAATTACTACATTTTTCGGTTGGCGCGTAGTTACGCGCAATAATAACCAACAACATTTCCATGCCAGAATAGTAGGAGATGCTCGAGATCAAACGGAGGACACGGCGATGAATTTTATGCAACGAGACGTGCACCGCCACAATAACCATTACTCCTTGTTTTCTATCTCTCTCTCTCTCTCTCTCTCTCTCTCTCTCTCTCTCTCTCTCTCTCTCACACACACACACACAAACACACACACTTTGTCGCCGTCTCTTTGTTTCTCTCTGTCCTCTTGTTCTCACGCCCTTTAACTGTCTCCTTATAGTCTCCTTTGCAATTTATTTCAACCTGCCTCTGAATGAAACAGTATAAATTAACGTGGAATCTACTAACAATTAACTGGCAAAATATATTACGTTATAAGCGCGGTATCGTTTGTAAAAAAGCCTTTATCAAAGTGGTATCCGTAAACAATTACGTTTTCACCTGGGTGTAACAATTAAAATGCATTTCGATCGATATCGTTTAAATGAATATAATTAAATTGAAAGCAAAACGGTAAAGAGAGGATTCGTAGAAAAGTAATGGGATCTTAATTTCACTTTTCACGTTCGGACAGACACGTAAAAGAATGAGGAGAACTTGAAAGAGAGAAAAAGAGAAAGAGAAGCAAGAGAGAGAGCGAGAGAGAGAGAGAGAGAGAGAGAGAGAGAGAGAGAAATTGACTTAAAAAAATAAGACGGGCACTCTACTTAAGAAGATAAGAAGGACGCCGGTATTATTGCACTTTCAAGCGTGTTTGCAGATCGCTCTGCTGCCGCAGCTCTGGTAATTCGCGGTTAGGAGAGAAATTTGTGAGATGCTGTTATCTCCGTTGAATGAGAATGAGAGAGAGAGGGGGAGAGTGGGAGAGAGGGAGAGGGAGAAGATGAAGAAGATGAGAGAGATAGAGAGAGAGAGAGAGAGAGAGAGAGAGAGAGACACCGCTCATTACAGGCGTACTGCGGTGAAGCGTTTAAAGGCTTTCATGATTACCTCCTCGGTTAGTCGTAAATGAATAATTTAGGAGCAATTTTTCCAGTTTCCTCTCTAAACTGTAGTAGCCTGACGAATATAAGAAGAGGATCGTAAGGAAGATTCGATTAAGCTAACTCAGGAAAATACTCATTTTATCTCTTTACAACGGCTGATCAGAACTCTTATTTCATATTCAACGCGAAGCCAAAATACCGATACGCGCTTACTCACGCACTAACTCACGCGCTACCAACTCAGGCACGCATCAACTACACGTAACTTCCCCGACTATGATTATTAATTACCGTGGCACTTGGCGGCCGAATTTAGAGCAAACCGCGCGAATAATACGCACGTTCGTACATTTACATATTCATGCGTCGCGAGAGTTTGGTACATGACGTGGCGATTATGCGACGAATCGTAGACCCATACGTCGCACGAACAAGCTGCCACGATACACGTGTGCACAGTGACAATTTTCTTCATGGAATTTCTTTAATAAATGCGAATATAAGGAGTATTGAGAGCGGCGGGGTACGGATGTGGAATCTATCGGTAAGGCATTAAGATCGAAATATCCGTTCGATATATTTTATTCGTTAATGTAATAAACGGATCCGAGACTTCGCTATGTAGGATTTTGATCTCGCCTGTTTCTCCCTTTTTTTATTCTTTTTTTTTTTTTTTTTTTATTCTTTCTCTTTACTTCCCTCCTCGTCACGAACGTTCACGTCTACAACGAAATCTACGAACGATCCGATCCGATACGATTTCGTAAAAAAGAAAAATCTCGATCGATGGGTCATAGTAGGAGTGATAGGCTATCTAGATCGTGACTTATATAAACCGTACACGTCTCATTTGAAATCCGTTCGATTCACGATCGAAAATCGGTGCGGTGGGATGGGTCGGAGGGGTGAGTAGGGGTGGATAGGGGTGGGTAGGGGAGGGTAGGGGAGGGAATAGGGAGTAGGAAGTAGGGAGTAGGGAGTAAATCGAGCGGCAGGTATTGTGCCTCCGAGGAAAATTAAACGTCAGTGTGGACTCGAGCGTACCGGAAGCTTTCACGCGACAGGATAGCTTTTATGTCAAGCACCGTGGTACACGCATGTACATATGTATGTACGTACGTACGTATGTATCGTACTGTACCGTAACGTACCGTACGTTGATACGTCGATGACCGGTAACGGTATGGCTTGACAGATGAAAAGAGCCGGGCAGAGCTCGGTTTCTCTGTAACTCGTGAATGAGAAACGGCGTTGTCGAGTTCAAAATAATGCCGTAGCTCTTGTTATTATTGTTAAATAGGAAATTCTGACCATTGTTGGAACATCAGAGAAAGAAAATGTGTATATAAATGTAGGTAAATGCGTGAACGTGAACGTGAGAGGAAAAAAAAAAGGAAAAGGAACAAAACAAAAAAACCTCCGAGACTGAAGTACCGCTCGTTAGAAATGAATTTAATTTAGTCTCTTCGATGAAATTATCAACGATAAGTTGAAAGCTTACGGAATAACATTGAATAGCGTTGAAGCGATTAGCTCGACCTGCCCTCCTCCTCCTCCTCCTCCTCCTCCTCACCCCCGACCACTATCACCTCACATTTGGGAGAGTAATCGTTAGATCGAGATTATCGGTGATTATGTTATGATTCTATTCGATTCGAGTTTCTTTTCTTTTCCGAATCGGTGATCGTTCGATAAACCGATTAGATACATAGTTGGGATTAAGGATAAAAAGAAGGAAAAAGGAAGGAAGAAGAAAATCAAACTCTCGGCCATGACCAAAAGCTGACTGGTTTAAGCAAGATGTCAAGGAAAATGGAGTTACGTCCTAATTTCCGTTCCGAGAGAAATAGAGAGAGAGAGAGAGAGAGAGAGAGAGAGAGAAAAAGAGAGAGAGAAAAAGAGAATAAGAGTGAGAGAGAGAGAGAGAGAGAGAGACGAGGAACGGAATTTTTGCAGTGTGTATGTGGCGCAGTGCGATGATAGATACTAAATGTCAGAGTTGCGGTACCATCGAGATGCGGGTAGCTCTCTATGTGCACATCGTGTATCAAACTTACTCTCGGATATATGCCAACAGAGGCGTCACGCTCTCGCCAGGCCATATTTATAATTTATGACTATTTCTTTTCATAAATCTTTCGCCGAAAGTTCACTCGGTTCGCTTATACCACGTGGATGTGCGATGTTCGACGTTTCGTCCTATAACATTCTCAGCTTATACATTTGAAATGCGAGAGAGAAAATGCGCTATTGATTATTTTTCACTCGTATATACACACACACACACACACACATATATATATATATATATATTCACACATATTCGAAGGTAAAACCTTTGCAAGATTATCAGGATTCGATAATCGTTATTATTCGTGTAACTCGTTATCAACGTTGGTCGATTTATTTTCGTATTTAAACGTAAACACGAAAGTGAATATCTGTACACACACACACACACACACACACACATATATTTTGTTAATTGCATTGACTTTAACATTAAATTATATTACAGTGATTTAATTATTCAGAAAATTGATAAAACGTATCGATGAAGATTATATATATATATATATATATATATATATATATATATATATATATATATATATATATATATATATATATATATATATATATATATATATATATATGCATATTTGACATTACACGCAATGCAATCTGGGCCTCGGGAAACACTCAATGTCCAACACTCGACAATGCGCATTGTCTTGGCCCAACTTGAATTGTACCATAGCTAATGCAGATTAAACGGGTGCCTTTGTGCATCTAAGGCGAAACGTGTAAGGCACGCCGTTGATACGGGTGGTAGTATTATATGGATAATCTTCTTTGGCTTCATTAAATTTGATAACATCTATTTTAATCGGCCATTAAACTTTCCCTTTGTATGTTCGACGTAAACCATTCCTCCTCCTCCTCCTCCTCCTCCTCCTCCTCCTCCTCCTCCTCATCCTCCTCATCCTCCTCTACCTCCCACGCCTCCACCTCCTCCTACTCCTACTCCTACTCCTTTTAGACTTATTCTTCTTATACTCGATTAACATCGAACTCTTTTCAGTACACCATATGTCCAAGAGAAGATACGTTTTAATATATCCTATATTAATATTATCTCCGACTATGAGTTTACCCTAGAAATTATCATATAAATAATGAACGATAAAATTATTTATATAAAGGCGAAATTTAACATGTCCATGTTAATATCGAAGATAAATATGCATTTCGTTAACACTCGTTTAACCGCGTCATTTTATATTACAAAAAAGGGAAGAGATGGAAGGGTAAAAATGTTTATAGATTTTGTTATATATACATTTCGTTCGTTTATCTCAACATTTCGTTTCTTCTTTTATTTATTATTTTCTTCCCCCTTTCCTTTTTACATACGATTTCCCGGCATTGTGAGCGTGAAAATTATTTGTGAAATCGAAATACGACGTACAAGAGTTTACATTCAAAGAAAGGTACACATTCAATTAACACACTTGCTGGTTTCCCCATGACACTCCAAACGTCGAAGAGGAGAAGGAGGTGGAGGAGGAGGAAGAAGTGAAAAAAGGAGGGGGGAGTGGGAGAGATGGGACAAAAATGAAACGTACATATCGATATGGGTGATGCGCTCGCGCATTTGTGTTTTATACGATTTTCTGACTTTACAACGAATCTCGGCATGGCCGTTTCGCTCGATGGAAGCTCTGCTTAAAACCACGTTAATCCGATTAATGTCTACCAGGAGTCATACTATTAAAGCCGATCTCTGCACGATAAGATAAGGCCAGTATATACGCGGTGTGTTTATATATATATATAATATATTATATATAATCTGTATGTATATATATGGGCTTAATGCCATGGAAATGTTTACAAAGGAACTACTCGTCGATCCGTCCAGAGTTTTGAAGAGTTAATAAATTAAACAGGAAAACTAATCTCCAACGGTATTACAAGCTCGCCTATATATATATATATATATATATATATATATATATATATATATTTTTTTTTTTAATTTTGCCAACGCTTGATCTCTGGCACATTGTCTTTATTAAGAAATATCTCGTATATTAAGATTCATGGTCGGTTGGAGGGGGGTGGGGGTAACCTCACAACGGGAGGCTTTTCCTATTGCCTCCAAGCATTTTGTATTCTAACTTCACAACCAGGACGTATTAAGCTTTGCAGGATGCAACGAGCGAACGCCGTTTAATATTCGTATGCGGTTTCGAATAAGTGCGGGCGGTAGTGTTCTCGCCATTCCACATATAGATGTATATATGTATGTGTATATATATATATATGCACGTATATACACACATATATACCTGTTAAATTCGAAGTTTCAATTCGAAACATTAGCATCATTACTTACGTACTGCCAATCGATAAATCTATCATTCATATAGTAGACAGCCTGCAAAATTACGACCGTGAAATAATGATTATTATTGAAACTTAATCTACTCGATAATTAAAATTAATTGTTCGATGCATATTCCGTGGTTTCGTTCATTCGTTCGTACGTTCGTTCGTTCGTTCGTTCGTTCGTTCGTGATCACTACGAAGACCATTCGAATATTTAGGAATGATCGAGAAGTTATTAAGCAACTTTCATCGCGAATAATAGCGTTATTGATTTAAAGCTTAACGTACATACGTACATACATACATACACACACACACATATATAAAGAGAGAGAGAGAGAGAGAGAGGGAGAGCGAGAAAGAGAGAGGGGAAAACATTCAAATATTATCGGTGTATGTGACCATTGTATTAATTGATATTGGATGAAATGATATTACTTAACGTTAACGTTATTACAACAATAACTGAAAAGTTTAGATTAGCGATTATTTAATATTGTTTCATTTCAAAAATGTTCAAACGTACAATAATTACGTACACGAATCCAATGAGATTACTTGATAGCTTCATTCTCATTCGAGTCCCCTGTGTTTAAAAGCAAGGTCTTTATGATATATTCTCTGTATAATCTTTTCGTTATTTTCCTTTTTTCTTTTTTTTTTTTTTTTTCGTTATACAAACTTTGTTAAGTCTTTTTCCCGGCAAAAATAGCGAAAGAGAAACGTATGTGGAGGGGTGGGAGGGGGAGATGGGGGTGAGGGGAATTAACGAAGAATAATACATGCCCGTACCTAATCGCACACGTTCCATTCTTAACAACCTTGCGAATCGCTTTTAATGGGACAATGAGAATTCGTTAATGAAAGTTATACGAACGCAATGTACAAAATTGTCATACATTATTTTTATCTACATTATGACTGAGAGGGAGGGTGAGGGTCCGGGTGCAGTGGGGTTTAACGGGAACGCGCAATTAAATTACCCTGACGACGAACAAATAAATATTTCTTTGTCCGATGAATATTTAACCCAATCAACGATAACCGATACGGAATATTAAACATTCACGGTGTTCTTTCGAATCAATTTAATTCATTGATATTGACGCCCACAGAAACGTTATAATACATATAAAATAATAGTACATATAAAATAATAGAAAATTACGAGACGACGTTGATAATATTTAAACTTTTCTTTTTTTTTTTTTTTTCACTTTTTTACAGTTCCCTCGGGTTGATAATTTCATTTAAATTAATTTGATCTTTCCGTTTTCGTTTACTTTTTCAAAGTAGACAAGCGTTCGAGTTTTACTATCGTAAACGAAACAACAATGAAATGTCTTATTTCAATCAATTTTCAAAATAACGTTTGACGACGGCAGAGGGGGGAGGGGAGGGGAGGGGGAAGGAAAAATAAGTATCTACTTATTCTTTGACTCTTTCTCCCTCTCCCTCTCCCTCTCTCTCTCTCTCTCTCTCTCTCTCTTTATAAACACTCGTATGAAACAAAATATTCATGTAATATATTTATTAATTAATATATTAATATACGCATTTAAATATTTAATATAAATAAATATGCGATCGAATATTTGGCCATTCCTTTTCTCTCTCTCTCTCTCTCTCTCTCTCTCTCTTTCTCTCATAGTTAAAAACATGATTCCCCGTGATCGAACTCAAAAATCTAATATAATATTCCTTAGCTGTTTGAAGGCGGAAACGAGTGGAAAATAGTTTTCCGGTGAGTCCGTCGTTATCACTCGCCGTCGTATTATCGAGATATGTTCGATTCGATTTCGTACGAAGCGATCTCGAAAATGCGGAGGTGATCGTAAAAGCTACGACGACGTTGGCAGCTACGGAACCTGACCGTTTTTGAAAATATCCAAGTATAGTGGCGATGGCAGGACTATCGATGGGGTTGGAAGACTGTCTCTCAGGAGTTTGGATGAGGTTGGCAACCTGCTGGTGCTGGTGATGGTGATGGTGGTGGTGCTGGTGGTACTACTGCTGCTGATACTACTAACTCTGCTACTGCTGTTGGTCCTCCTAGTTGAAGAGGGTAAGAGACCGAGCTACGATGAAATTGCAGATTTATGCGCGGAAGTTCTTCGATCCGCGAGTGAAATGAGGAGAGGGTAAAGGACGGAGGGGTTGGGGTTGGGAAGGAGAACGGGTGGACCAACGCGAGAGACGAAAGGCGAAAATATTCGAGATAGTGGAGGATACGAGGGGATTGGGAAGGGGAAGGGTTGGGTTCGAAGTTAACCGTGACTCGCCGTTCATGCGAGTTTCCACCCTCTCCATCCCACCCACCCTCCTACCCTCCCTTCCCCTTCCCTTCCTCCTTACAGTTTGATTTCCATTTGGCGAGCGAATGAATCAGAGTAACGGAGAAAGAAAAAGGGATTCGGGTTGGGTGGGTGAGGGTGGGGTTTTAGGGTAAGAGAAAGGAGAAGAAGGGAGAGAGGGAGATGGGGATGAAGAAAGAAAGGCAACGCGCCCACCGGGAATATACGGACGCATTATGAAATGCGGCCGCGAGAAACGGCAGCAGTGCTCTCCAGGGCAAATAAGTTTTCGAGGTCCTAGAATACATCAGGCAACACGTGTCTCGCAAAAAGCCAGGAGTTTCGCGCGCGGCCTCGGCAATAAGTTCATGGAAATATATAGTGTGCCACGGGGGAGGTCGGGGGTAGTATTAAAACTTTTTTATCCCTTAACATATGAGATAGATAGAGAGAGAGAGAGAGAGAGAGAGAGAGAGAGAGAGAGAGAGAGAGAGAGAGAGAGAGAGAGAGAGGTAGACTCCCATCGGCAACCCTAGAAAGCCTTTCTTCTCTCCATTCCTGTAGTTTCCTTAATTGCACATAACGTAGTTCTCTCTGGCCGACCATAGCCGACGGTCGATCCTGGTTTGGTACCATTGATATTAATAACGTGCCAACGAGTACCCAAAAAAGGGGTTTAGCATAGTTGAGTGTCGCGTTTCATCGATGAGTTCATGACCTGTGACTCATATTTGACACTTAATTGGACGATGGAACTAACTGTGCAACATCGGAAATATCCTTAAATATTAAACACGCTAAACGAATCCGTATTGAAAGTAAGTTTACGTTGTACTAATATTCTTTTACGATTTCGATTAAACATTTTTAATATCCACGCGATATATATATATATATATATATATATATATATATATATATTTGTTTTTACACGTTTCTTCTTAATTAAATCCTAACGAATGAAAATGTATCTCTCTATCTTCAACCTTTCAAGCGTTTTACTTTTACCGAATGAACGATTAACCGAGATCCTAGGAAAGAGTTATTACGGCAAATAGCGATGAAGTAAAATTAAGTGAGAGAGAGAGAGAGAGAGAGAGAGAGAGAGAGAGAGGGAGATACAAAGAGAGAGACAGACAGACAGAAAGACAGACAGACAGACAGAGAGAGAGAGAGAGAGAGAGAGAGAGAGAGAGGGAGGGAAAGAAATAGAGAGAAAAAAAATAAAAAAAAAAAAAAAAAGAAGAAAATAGAACTACCGATCGAGGAGATGCGATCGCAAGGGCAATGTTGCTGGTAACACCGAATGAAGAATTACGATATCGCGTGATGGAGGTACTCGCTCGAGCTGTCATTCGACTTAACAACGGAACTACCAACTAACTCCCCTCCCTCCCCCCACCCCCCACCCCCCACCCCTACCTTGCTTGCCTGAGAATATTTTGTCATGCCAGACGCACCTGGCAAAAACGAAGGAATAATTCGCCGACCGGGCCGAGCCATGGGACCGTCGTTTACATCGAACGATTGCGTTAGAACGATCTTTTTTCCTTTCCTTTTTCATTTCTTTTTTCTTGTCCCCCCCCCCTCCCGCCTCCCTCCCCCCTTCTTCTTCTTTTCCCTCCCAAATCCGTTTCATAAAGTATAAATATCTACCTCCTTCTCGATCATAACGCACGTACAAAAGGAAGAAGAAAAAAGAACGAAAGAGAAGAAAACATCTAGAGAGAGAGAGAGAGAGAGAGTGAGAGAGAGTGTGAGAGAGAGAGAGAGAGAGGCGGGGTAAAAGAGAAACGGGGTGAAAACCGAGGAGAACGTTTTGGTATCGGGCAAGGAGGGAGGGAGAAGGGAATGAAAAAATAAAAAAGAAAGAAAGAGGGAAGAAAAATAAAAGGATAGAGAAATAAGTGGAAGTGGTAGAGGAGGAGGAGGAGGAGGAAGGGGAAGAAAAATAAAAGAAAGAAGAAGAAGAAGAAGAAAAAACGAGAAAAAGAAATAAAAAAGTAATATTTGCGAAAACGAACTTATACCTTAGCCCGGTCAGGCACCCTTCCCCTCCAATCTGACACCACCGACCAACCGATCGACCGACCGACCAATGCCCCCCCCCCTCCTCCTCCTCCTCCTCCTCCTCCTCCTTCTCCACACATTCCCTGAGTTCAGGTTCGTTCATCCAAGCCGAGCAAGCCACCTTTCTTCTTTTACGCGAGCTCGCGTCAGCTTCAGAATTATATCAAGACGACGATTTATCGTCGCCCGCTTAATCGTCCTCTCTTATCCGCGACGCTATTACGAGCATCCGCCTTCGTCACCCATCCCACTCCACCACTTCCACCCATTCCACGCCCCATCCTGTCCCACCTCCATCTCCATTTTACACCCCACCCACAGCCCCCCCCCCCCACCTCGTCCAACACCCATCCTTCCTGTCAAGACTCCACGTAGCGCTGGTGTCAGCCGTATTTATATCGGCCGCTTGGTTCT
>OU426857.1:3556453-3563953 GCA_911387685.1 Dolichovespula media | reverse complement strand
AAAAAGTAAAGATAATAAAGTGAAAACAAAAAGAAGACAAAAAATTGATACAATTTTACGGGCCGTTATACGAAAATTTTTCCGATCTAGTGAATGGCTCAAGGGGGAAGAATAATAATACGTTTCTATATACCTACATATATGTGTATATATATATATATATATATATATATAT
Source organism: Dolichovespula media (assembly GCA_911387685.1). Lineage (NCBI taxonomy): Eukaryota > Metazoa > Arthropoda > Insecta > Hymenoptera > Vespidae > Dolichovespula > Dolichovespula media. The sequence goes on along the minus strand of OU426857.1, from coordinate 3,563,778 downwards.
ATATATATACGTACATATGTACACACACACACACACACACACACACACACACATACATACATACATACATACACATACGCAAGCACAATTATATATGTATATGAATTAACAATCCGTCGGAGGTTATTACAAATGGATCGAAGTTTAAATCTCTATGCCGTAGGTACCCGCATAATACTTCCAACGAATATCACCATGGGCCAGATTTCGAAAAGGGGCCGGGATAGAGGGGTGGTCGGGGTTTGGGGCGGGAGGAGGATGGGGAGGGGGGGGGTAGGAAACGTTAACGTTTCTCTGCATGCGAATTTTCGAAGCATTATAGAAGGACATTACCGTCCTCTACCTCGTTTCGTTACGTTTATGAATGTTACACGCAATACGACTCCGGACCAAGCTTAACGCAATTTCTACTTAACGCCACATAGCAAAGTATGTATACATGTACGTATTTATGTATGTATGTATGCATGTATGTATGTGGCTTAGGTATATCGATAACGAATTTCACTGGACGTTTCCACGACTTTTCCTACTTCGTATTCTTCCCTCCTCCTCTTTTATTCCTACCTATCTCTCTCTCTCTTTCTTTCTATATATATATATATATATATATATATATATATATATATATATATATATCGAATACTACACGTAGAGCTAGTAATGGAAAGTGTAATTATCAGATATCGAACATGGCCACCGAGTGCCGCGAGTGCGTTCGACTCGAAGCATTCCGATAAAATTATTTATGTCGTTTCGCTTACCTCGTGTACCTCCTTCTCCTCTCTTTCTTCGTTTTTATTTATTTATTTCTTCCTTTCTCTCTCTCTCTCTCTCTCTCTCTCTCTCTCTCTCTCTCTCTCTCTCTCTCTCTCTCTCTCTATTTTTCTTTTCCTTTCCTTTTCCATATTCTCTTTCATTTTATTTTCTAACGAAGAGAACGATTCAACGTTCGAAGGAATAAACGGTGTGGCAGGACGCTGGCGGGGGCAGGGGCAGGGGTGGGGGTGGGGGTGGGGCGGGAGGAAGAGGGTGTTGGAGGGTAGGTAGTTGTAGATAGGTCGATAGGAATGCAAACGGAAGAAGTGCCAGGATATTTTAAGAGACATTTTACACTGTCTGAAATGGGAACAATGGTGGTTTTCTATATCGCCACCATTTTTATTTTTTTTTTTTCTTTTTTTTTTTTTTCACCCACTCGGCCCCATCCTCGTCGGTCTGGGTAAACCGTATACTACGATAGGGAAAATTTTCATGAAGACTTAGGACCCCCCTGTCCCTGTTCCGCACCCCTTTGTCATCCCCTTCCAACCGACCCTCACCGCCCATCGCGTTCCTGAAGGGTAACCGTACACCGACACTTTTACAGAGGACAAGTAACGTTCTAGAAACATATATTGCCATGGATATCGCGATTCCCGCGGGAGGAAATTCTACCGTAGAATTCAAACCTGCGGGAAACTCTCGTTGCTACTGATGGACTGACAGCTGCCGCTGCCTGCTTCTTCTGCTTCTGCTGTTGTTGCTTCTAGCAGGATATAGAAGGAAGGAGATAAGGAAAGAAAGAAAGAAAGATATAAAGAAAATAAAGGAACGGAAAAGAAACGGAAGGAGAAGAAAAGTGAGAGAGAGAGAGAGAGAGAGAGAGAGAGAGAGAGAGAGATAGATAGATAGATAGATAGATAGATAAAGAGGGAGAGAGAGAGAAAGAGAGAGAGAGAAAGAGTGGAATATTCGTATGAAAGAAACGAATACCGAATAGAAATGCGTTATACCATTGTATCATTCCAATAATACGTTACGTGTGCTTTAACGATACACGAAAGTATATATATATATATATATATATATATATAGAGAGAGAGAGAGAGAGAGAGAAGAAAAAGAAAAGAAATTTTCGTTAAGGCGTAACAACGACTCGTCGTAGATTACATTATAGAAAATTACTTTGATACGAGAACGTAAAATTAACGTTAACGTTAACGTTAACTCGATCGGTCGATATAAACAAACAAGCTTTGATTATTCATGAGAATGTCTGTCTCTGTTCGTTCACTATAATGTTGGCCACCTTAAACACATTCAAAGGGTATGGATTTAACGAGCCTCTGGAAAAGACCAAACACACACGACTTTGTTACTCTCCTTTGTTTCCTAATGATACGAGTAAACTAGCCCTTTGTTTGTACAAGCAGATTTTCTTCTCTCAAGTCAGGCATGCAGGCTGGCGGGCATGAGTTAAGGGAGGAGGGAGGAGAGAGAAAGAGAGAGAGAGAGAGAGAGAGAGAGAGAAAGTGTGGTCGGGTTAGATCGATAAAACGACATTAAATATCCAAAGGATTAAATTTTGAAAAGGTTATGGTCCCGTTAAAAAACGTAAGACGATGCTCTTAAAAATATACACTCTGTAAAACATTTGATATACACACACACACACACACACACACATATATATATATACGAAATAATACAATAATATATATATATATATATATATATACGAAATAATATAAATGTATATTAGATAGAAAAGCGAACTAGCATATTTCATTTCGTTGAATTCAAAGCGTTTCTTCGCGCGCGCGCGCACACATACACGGATAGACGGATACACGGATACACAAAAAGAGAGAGAGAGAGAGAGAGAGAGAGAGGCAGAGACAGAGATACGCATACATACATATATAGAACGAACGTTCTATCTGGAATCCAAAGGGTTAGTAGACCGTCAACGTTGTGGCTCTGAAGGATCGAGAAATACCCCGTTCTATGGTATCAACCTATCTAAGAACGAATGACACGAACGCGTTCTCCTTCTCGTAACCGTCGTACAAAGGGACACCACAACGGAATAGGAAGTACGACGTAGGTACGGGACGGTAGGTGGAGGACACCGACGACGTTGCTTTCTCTACATTCGTTCTACCAGGACCTTTATATATATATATATATATATATATATATATATATATATATATATATATATATATATATATATATGTGCGTGTGTGTATGTGTGTGTACATACGTCCAAGGGGCAACGGCAGTAAGCAGTGACCCGTAACCATCTTGGATCTACCTACTACTACTTCGTATCACTCTGCATAGCAACTCTCCTCCGTACGTCATGTTCTACCTACTTCCTACCAAGAGACTTTGTTCTCTCGATGTTCAACGGCATAAAGATTCAGTCGCCGAGACTCCTTTCTCCTTTTACTCCCATGTCCTTTATATTTATTTCCCATCCACCACCACCACTTCCCTCCCTTCACCCTTCACCCTCCACCCTCCTCCCGACTCCCCACTTTTCTGCTTTCTTCTCCTACGGCATAGGGTGTAGGAGACCGAAGGAATCCAATAGCCGTACACGCCAACGCCCTGGGATACACGTTAAGTTTGTGACGGTGAACGTTCTAAAAGTAACTAAAATTCGAGTCGGCTCTCTTCCTCATGCTAAAAATAACCCACCAAAGGTGTACGCCCATTTCTTCTCTTCTCTTTTATTTTCGTTTCGTTTCGTTTCGTTTCTTTTCTGATCTCTTCTCCGTCTGTCTTCCTCTTTTGAAAAGAAAAAAGAGAGAGAGAGGGGGGGGGGGATTGAAAAAGGAAGAAACGTAAGGAGGAAAAAGAGAGAGATAGAGATTGCATTCGAACTTTATTATTTATAAAATATTTCACTCGTGGATCTATAATTGATAATAACGATAATCAGAGAGAGAGAGAGAGAGAGAGAGAGAGAGAGAGAGAGGTAGAGGTAGAGAGAATAGATAGACATTTTCGATTTAAACGCATTTTCTTTTTACTATTATTATTATTATTATTATTATTATTATTATTATTATTATTATTATTATTATCATTATTATTATAATTATTATTATAATATCGGTTCAATTTAGTTCGTCAAAACATCAGACATATTCTTGTCTGGTTAGTATATTATTATAACGAAACGCCCGAACAATTTCGTCGTCGATGGAGTTAACATGCATCAAACGCAATTAGATTTCCTACACGCTAATGAATATGATTACCTCGGGGAAGAACTTGTAATAAATGTATCAAGCGTAGGCGAGAGTATAACATGATAATTTGGCGAGCAGTTACGTGCGAAGGTAATACGCACGTCGAATGGGGAAACACACGCGCCAGTGATAGTCACTTCCTTCTCGTATTCAGACATAAACCTTCCTATAAGATATAGGATTCTCTCCCTCTCTCTCTCTCTCTCTCTCTCTCCCTCCCTCTCTCTCTCTCTCTCTCTCTCTCTCTCTCTCACCTCATATCCGCGATATATCACATTCTAATTTCCAAAAGCTGTCGCTCCTCCGTCATCCATCTTCTTCGTTTAAGACAACCCCCTTTTCGATTCGAGTAACGGATGGAGGGGAGGGAAGGGGAGGGTCCAAGGTTAGAAGAGATCGGTATTATTTAGAGAGACCACGTTAATTTAATTAATTCGAATCACGTTGAATATACATCTCGTCGAGAAATATTGCGATAATTTTCGTACCTCGAAATGAAATGGAATTGTATTTGTATTTGGATTGTGGAGATTCGGTGAGGCCAAAAAATTCATGACGTTAACCGTTTACCTCGAAAGCGGTGCAGGTCCATTTTTGATTTTGAAAAAGTCGATTAACGACGACGATGAGCGCAATCTGCCGTGAGCTTTTGATCTGTAAACGGTTTCCCAAAAAAAAAAGAAAAAAAAAGAAAAAAAAAGAAAAAAAAGAGAGCAAAAATCCTTCAAAATTTTCATCGCTTCGTCAATATAAATTTACGTAGTAGTTAATGAAATTACAAATGTAATTACTTTGAAAGTGGTGCAAGTTCACTTTTCCGCGAAGACATAATATTCAGTTCAAATATTATACCACGTAATTTCTCTGCCTCGCTTTTGTACGCGTGGCGACACTTTGAACGACATAAAAAAAAATGTTCGTTCGTTCGTGTTAGCGCTACCTGAAGAAATATTGAAATAAAATCTTTTTATCTTTTGTTTTGTTTCTCTTCTTTCCTTTTGACGTATTTGATAAAAATTTCATTAAAAAAAAAAAAAAAAAAAAAAAAAAATTGGTTCGATCCAATTGAAGTCCCATATTTAATGTTTCATAAATGTACGACCTTTTTCACATTTTATTGACTTCGAAAGTGGTTTAAGTTCGTTTGATGTCATCGAAAGTATAAATTTTATTCGACTAATACTTTTCAAAAACGATCGCATTACGAGCTTAATTCAATTTAATATTTCAAAGACTTAAAATAATGCGTATTAACTCATACGAACATTTTCTCAAACCATTCAAATGCAAACACTTAAATATCTTCGCGTAATATAGAACGGAATTATATCGTTTTCAAAGGAAACGGCTAATGTTAGCGTACGTTTAAAAAATTCACGATGGCACGTGTATAAATCCATCGTATCTTTCTATATTTCTCTCTTTAGTAACAGACCTTATTGTTCTCGTATCTAAATATGACAATGCTATTTTTTCGAAACCCCTCGACCTACCCCCAACCTACTACCCTCCCTCCTCTCTCCCAATTTTGATTTTATATCAAGAGTTTCAAATCTCCAATCCTTTTCCCATCGACGTCATATAAAACGATTAATACCGCGCATTTACTTGAAAATCTTATTCAGAGAATATTCGATCGAATCGACAGTCCCCCTCCCCCACTCCTCTCCTCCCAAGCTTACATTTAAAACGTTATTTAAAACGGAGATCTCGACTCGCTTTCGATATCAAACTAACAACAAATATCGTTGTCGGCATAAATTATTGTCGATTGATTTGTATCGATCAAACGATATCTTATCGCGAATCGATCGGTAGCGTCAATTTTGCGTTTTAATTTTGTTAGAAGAAATTAGCTTCCGACAAATCTTTTGCTTTTTCCTTTTCTTTTCCTTTACACAAAGGGCAAAAAGAAAAAATATCGAACGGGGAAAGCAGATTGAAGTGAGAATTATAGACCGAGTTTGTACCGAATGGGGGCGGAAGAACAAAGAGAAGAAAATGGTGTGAGTGTTGCCGTTGTAGAATGGGAGTCTGAAATCCGTTTAAAACAGAGGATAATCTTGCGTAGGTATACGCTCGACAAATATTTGACGACACGAATATTCGCAGAAGAACCATTGAGAAACGTAGAATTTCTTTGTGTGTACACTGTGCTCAAGTTATTTTGAACCGAGGGATACGTTAATCATGTTCAGGATTGAGTTCCCGCTAAGAGTTGTTATCAGTTTTGAGTATATCTCTTTTACATATATATATATATATATATATATATATATATATACACCATACAGAGAGAGAGAGAGAGAGAGAGAGAGAGAGGATTGTAAATCACCGAGTAGGAGCCATTTCCTTTAACAACGAGTTCGTTGGTAATAGTAAATTCAATTTATTTCGTATTAATTAGAGTGAAAGAGAGAGAGAGAGAGAGAGAGAGAGAGAGAGAGAGAGAGAGAGAGAGAGAGAGTACATTGCTTTACTCTAATAAGACGCATATTAATCGAGGACGTTAATAAATATATCGATCGACAAATCGCATAATTTCCCTGCCCCCCCCCTGTCCCCCCTCGTCCCCGTCCCCGTCCCCGCCCGCCATTTATAATAATCAATAATAATAAATATTCCCCATAATTTAATGCGATCGACGTGTTCTAATTTCTTAACGTTACGAGCTTTGAAGTTATCTCAAATAAATATATAAATCCAAGGGAAGGCAACTCCCCGAGCTATTAAATCTCTCAAATTGCATAACTTCCGTCTGGAGTTCTCAGGGAATCGCATACTTCGTGCCTTAGTTAGACACACGTATCTCGCTTGTCTTCCATTCCTATAAATTCTGAGGCGTGCATTACGAAACGCGAAACAGTGAATCCTCTTCTACTCGTCGCTTCAAGGAGGTAAGGAGAAAACGTGAAACGAAGTCGTGGATGTTGGAAATGCTTAACGGTAGTTGTGATTTCGATTGGGGAGAGAGGGGAGGTGAAGATCCAAATAGATATATATATATATATATCTGATTATGTTCGACGAGCGAAGAAAACAAAGTATCAAGGTACGATGATAGTAAGAGGAAGATTTCAAAACTCGATAGGGATCGAACGTTAAGTATACTCAAAGTGTGGTCTACCGAGCCTAGCCAACTTGAAAATCGTCCTAACCTTTAACATATTCCGATCAAATGACGAGAATTTCGGCTAACTTTTCTTACTTGGTTCATGCATATGCACCGTGGTTCTACAATAGTAAAAACGAATAATTCCGTACGTTTCACGGTGTGACGTTGAAACGGGAGAAAATTCC
>OU426857.1:3536453-3551453 GCA_911387685.1 Dolichovespula media | reverse complement strand
AGAGAGAGAGAGAAGGGAGAGAGAGAGAGAGAACATCTTAACGTAGCAGCTCTCGTGTTCTCTTCATCGAGACGAGGCTGGTGCCAGCGAGAGGCTGTGAGTAAAGAAGAGAGAGAGAGAGAGAGAGAGAGAGAAGGGAGAAAAGGAACGGAAAGGTGAGGCGAGGGGAGTATAGAGGGGTAGGGTGGTAGGAGAAAAATTTATTTCTATTACTCTCGTCTTTTGCGGGCAAACGAAAAGTTCGGTATAAGATTTATGGGCGGGTGGTCTTTTGTCCGATTTGAAAAACGTCGAGCGACGGGGTTTGGCCTTTCTTAGTTAAAACGTAGGAGGATGAGGATAAAGGGAGAACGGGGAAAAGGGTGGGAAAAGATGACGAAGAAGAATACGAAAACGAAGAAGAAGAAGAGGGCGAAGACGAGGAAGAAGAAGAAGACGACGACGAGGAGGAAAGAATGAATGAAAGAAAGAAAGGAAGAAATAAAGGAGTAAAAGTAAAGAAGTAAAGAAAAAAAAAGAAAGAAAGAAAGAAAGAAAGAAAGAAGGAAGAAGAAAAAAAAATTAAACGGAGAAATCTTTGAAAGAAAAGATGAAAAAGAGGGGTGGCGCGGGCGAGGGTCGAAGGAGATGAAGAAGAGAGAGAGAGAGAGAGAGAGAGGGTAGAGAAAGAGGAGAGAAAAAAACGAAAGAGAGAGAGAGAGAGAGAGAGAGAGAGAAATGGGTCGGTGAAAGGGAGAAAGAGACTCACGCGAAGACATTGTCCCCCGTCATTCTTTCGGTATCGCACAAAGTAATTATTCCGACGAATGCGCGGACCCCTCCTCCCCCATCGCCTCCTCCCCTAACCCCACCCCCGTCCACTTTTCAGGAGACGGCTCGCGCGGTCTGACTTTTAGATTGTCGAGGGTGTGACGTAGGAGAGGGTAAGGAGAGCGTAGACAGAAAGGTGGATTGGGATGGGGGTTGGATGGTTTGAGGGTTGGAGGGTGGGAGGGAGGGTGGGAGGGAGAAAAGGAAACCCCCGGCTCGCTCGCGCGCTCCGTTGAATTCCCTTTTCTTCTCAACGTCGGCATTCACGTATCGCGAGTCTCGAGCTTCTAACCTTTAACACTTTGATCCCTCTCTTTCTCGTTACGACATCTTACCACCACCTTAACAACAACAACAACAACAACAACAACAACGACAACGAGAACGACAACATTCACAGCACAACCTACGCCAACCTTATATCTCTCCTCATTCTCTCGGCTGGATCGCTCGAGTTTTCTCTTCTCGAGTGCGTCGAGTTGAAGGATTTCGTTGTCGTCTTTGTTAAACTCGAAAGTATCTTCTTTTATAACGATATCTTCGTGGAGACGTGCGGGGGCGGGGGGAAACGGGTGGAGGGAGAAAGGCGGGAGGCGGAATGGGCCGGAGAGAAACGCAGAGAAGGGGTAGATGGTGGTGGTGGTGGTGGTGGTGGTGATGGTGGTGGTGGTTGCGAGGGTGTCGCTTTAAATAAATTTTCCGTAACAACAGGAGGGTATAACTTTTGTTGTGAGTTCCCATCGTTTTCTCTTTCTTTTCTTTTTCTTCTTTTCTCGTTTTTCTTTTTTCTTCTTCTTCTTCTTCTTCTTCTTCTTCTTCACGCAAGTAAAAACCGAGCGAATATATATACATATAATACATAAGTCGACGACATCGTCGTCGCCGTCTTCTTCTTCGTCTTCTTCTTCTTCTTCGTCCTCGTTCTCGTTCTCCTTCCTGAAGTACTAACGAAAGAAAAGGAGAAAGGAATAAAGGAAAGTAGAAAAGAAAAGAAACGGGATAGGGAGGATAAAGGAGGGGCGGGGAGGGGTGGGGTGGGGTGGGGAGGGGGGAGGGGAGGGGAGGGGAGGAAACTCGATTGCGAAACTAGAAAGAATATACGAGAGAAAGACGTGCCTACTTGGCGAACCACGAAACGTTTGTGCCACGTTTCGTTTGTATCTTCGGGGTGAGGGGCGGGGGTGAGGGGCGGGGCGGCTTCTCGAGGCTTCGAGATCGGCAGAAAATCAGTCTTCCGGAAGATAGATGTGCTCGATCGGACGCGAAACGACGACGGAAACGTCGTCGACTTTCTTCTCGTAGATCGACCTCCTCGTCCTCGTCCTCTACGTCCTCGTCTTCTTCGTCGTCGTACGTCGTCGTCGTCGTCGTACGTCGTCGTCGTCGTCGTCAACGTCTTTAGGAATATGAGACGCATACGTATGCGGACACGCATCCTCGTCTTACGACTCTTCTCTCGTTTTACTTTTCTTCCTTTTTACCTTCCCCCTTTTTCCCCGCAAAAATACAGGTTGGATTCCGTGCCGTAGGAGTCCCCCTCCCCACCACTCCCCGCTACCCACCCCTCCCCCAGGGAATTTCCTACCGACGAACGAGTCATTTTTATCGCTCTCTCTCTCTCTCTCTCTCTCTCTCTCTCTCTCTCTCTCTCTCTCCTATACACGCCTCCTATCTACTTCGAGTTATGCGTTTCGCACCGTTGAAAACGAGACGTTCCGGAAAATCGCATCTTTTGCTTTTTCCTACCGATTCCCCGTCGAGAATCGTAAAGGTAAAATTGCCGAGAGATCCGACGTTAAAGTAATACTCCTACGATGCGCCATCGGCTATCAACCGTAGTAGAAAATAACCCTTCCGACGTTCGTTATAACCGTTGTTGGTTATGCGCATGCGCGTATACGCACGTTTAGTACGTAAATAACTTCGTTAAAATCCTTTCGCGGTTTCTACGTCGATCGTTAATTTAACTTCCACGAAAGCGGGGCCAGGGAGGGAAGGGCTGAGTGGGTGGGTGGGTGGGTAGAGAGTGGGTGGGTGGTGGTTGGAGAGAGGGGATTTACACGCAACGTGTTACGTAAGCGTAATCACCCTCTCCGCCCCGCCGTCATTCCCGTTCAATTGAAATTTCTGCAGACGACAGCTCCGAGGATCGCGTCTAATTGACTTGTATAACGTACCGTATCTGATTTCGCAAAAGAAATTAATTGCAATCGGGAGAGGGGGGGGAGGGCAGGAGGAGGAGGAGGAGGAGGAGGAGGAGGAGGGGGGGGGCGTATATGCGCCGTGGTACGTTGCGTACACGAATGGGAATGTGGAAACTGGCTCGAAACAATGTCTATGGATTTTGTACGATTTTTTTCTCCCTCTTTCCCTCCCTCCCTCTCTCTCTCTCTCTCTTTGATTCTTTCCCTCTCTTCTCTTTCCTTTTTTCTTTTTTTCATTGTATAGCGATGAAAAAAGATCGCAGTAATTAATCGTACGATTAATTAAGCCACCGATTGAGCCCGAAGATATATCCAATTTCTTGTCGATAACTTTTTCGTTTATGATTCCTATCGACATCCATTACGTCCGTTCTCCCAGAAAACAACAATGGAAGTTTTATCGATGCATTTCCCCATCCCCATCCCCATCCCCATCCCCCCACCCACCCACCCATCCCCACCACACCTCCTTTAACGATCGCCGCACGAAACCTTCCATAAGATTGCACCGTGATATCGTTCCAACTGTCGAAGCTATAAAGCCCGTTCTATTAGCAAAGCATAAAGTTATCGAGCAATACTAAACGCGAACGGATGTACCAATGTAGGACATTGTCGAAAAGCGATCTTCCATATTCCGTTATAATATTCCGAGACGAATTTCTGTCTGGAAACTATAGTAACCACGTTACTTCCGGCTCGTACGATTCTACAAACGATTCGTTCCCCCTTAACACACCCTCGTCATTTTCCACCGCCCATTCCAGCCGTACCCTCCATCCACCCACCCCTCCTCTTTCACCTCCATCGAAACTCTCCACTTTCCATATGCACATCTAAATTCGAACGCAATCTGTGTGTCCCTTTCCTCAACCTCCATCCCCCCCCCCACCCCAACCCACCCCCCATTCGTCGTACTCCGTCCTTCGGTTGTACGGTTGTTAGAAAATTCAATCGAGATATAACTGTTACGAGTTTCCTCATAACGATCGAAATGAATTCGTACATCCGTTGATTTCGAACTCGATAAGAAAAAGAAAAGAGAGAGAGAGAGAGAGAGAGAGAGAGAGAGAGAGAGAGAGAAAGGGAAAACCAAGAAAAGAAAAGAAAAAACGAGAAACGAAAAAGAAGAAGAGGAAGAAACGGAAAGAAAGTTAAAAGCTTTAAAAATACGTCGCTCTAATTTATTGATCGAGGCGATCAGAGTGCCATTATCTGCGATCTTATATCTGCGATATATCGTTAAACAAATAAATTAATACAGTTATCGCTTTATTGTATCTGATAGATAATAAATCAATTGTTCTTTACTTTTCTTCCTTTTTTTTTTTTTTTTTTTTTTTTAACGAAAGAAAGATACGTTCTATTTATCGTATAAAAGAGGGGCAGAGAGAGAGAGAGAGATAGATAGATAGATAGATAGAGAGAGAGAGAGAGAGAGAGAGAGAGAGAGAGAGAGAGAGAGAGAAGGACGATCCTATGAAAATGCCGTGTAAAAGTACCGAACTTCCGGTCGATATACGCCTCGTGGCAATCCTCGAATGCATATACGGCCGAGAGTGTGTACGCCAGGCTGCACGATCGCCATCGGTGTAACATTTAGCCGGAATTACGTGCACAAGATTACGCCGGTGATTTTCTGGCAAAGGGACAATCGTGGGGTATCCTTGCATTACCGCAAATCGCGTTACTTTTTATGGCCTAGCCAAGAAAATTCTTAAAACGTTTCACGAGTATAACCAATTTATTCTCCAACGAGCACGTTAGACCGAACGACCATTTAACGAATCGTAATTATCATATTATAAAGGATTAAAAATATTTATCGTCATTATTAAGATAGTAGGATATTAACGATCGTTTTTTCCTTTTTTTTTTTCTTTCTTTTTTTTTTTTTTTTTTTTCAATCAATACTAAACTGCAATTTGCCGATATATACGTTCGTTTTTGTCGCGATCGACAAACAAAGCCACCAACGAACGGGGGATCGTTTCTTTAATGAACGAAGTTGAAAAAGGAAAATAGAAAAAAAAAAAAATATATATATATATATATATATATATATATATATATATGTAAACGAAAAGAATAAAAAGAGAAACAAAAAAAAAAGAAATTGAAAAGGCAATCTCGGCTACTTAATAACGTGTTCACTCGCCAACGACTAATTTCTTTCATGAGCGCACAGAAACAGGAGGGAGATATATATATATATATATATCTATATAATATACATATACATATACATGAATTCTAACAAAAGAAACTAGAAAGAAAGCGCAAAACTATCATCCTAAGGAGAGAAAATGTAAGCTGTTAACTCGAAAAAGATAACGTGCCTCGAGGTAAAGCTCTATGTAGATGTTATTAACCGATAACGTCTTAGTCGTTCAAATAATGCCTACGAGGACTTCCTCCTATAACTAGTTCTAGATAACGCTCTAAGAAATACTGACGTATTCCCACACTTGCTATTCGTTCCCTCAATTTTCTACCTCTTTTCTTTTTACCTCATTTTAAGCATTTTTCCTTTTCTTTTTTTTTTCTTCTCTCTCTTCTCCTTTTCGAAGCGTATCAACCTTAGTACTCTCCCTCTCTCTCTCTCTCTCTCAATCTCTCCCTATCTCTCTCTGTCTAGTCATTCAAAAGGCTACTCCAATAATAATTTTTGTTGAACTTCACGTAGGATTACAGTAAACGATTAGAAAACGGTTACGAAGCTGATTCTCCCGTCGGAAAATAAAAAGGAAAAAAGGAGTCCGATATTAAAAGTGAAGGAAGGAAAGAAAGAAAGAAAGAAAGAGAGTCAGAGAGAGGGTGACAGAGAGAGAGAGAGAGAGAGAGAGAGAAGGGTGCGTATGTGTGTGTGTGTGCGCGCGCGCGCGCGCGCGTACGCTCGTGCCCGTAAGGGCGTCCAGGGACGGGAAAGCACGTCGTTATACTACTCTCGCAGTGATTACGTGCGGAAGGTCTGTGCAGGCTTGTATAACGAGCAATGACGATTCTCGGCTACCGAAAGTTCAAGCTGCGTCGCGTTTCTAGTCTGGCGCTTTACTGCTCTCTGCGAAAAAAGAAAAAAAAAGGAAAAAAAAAGAAAAAAAGATGCGGAAAGAAAGAAAAAGAAGGAAAAAAACGGGAAAAGAAAGAAAAAAGAAAAAGAAAAATTGCAGCACGTACGATTAAATAATTAACGAGTTTCCAAGTGGGACCGAGCCTCTCTCTCTCTCTCTCTCTCTCTCTCTCTCTCTTGCTCTCTCCCTTTATTTTTTTTTCCCCCTCCATCTTTCTCAAGCTGGCGGGTACGCCACTCACTCACTTCACCACTCCATCGTCGGATCTTTGCACGACCGACGTCGAGAGTTTCTAGAGTTGGTACCGCGCAAGAGTTTCTCCTCCCTCCCACACCCTCCCCTCAACCCGCTACGCCCATAAAAATTTCATTCCCTTACCGTTGACCGAGCCATGCCATGAGCCGAGCGGCTTGTCGTTACCGATGGCGATCCAAAAGCTTCTAACCCCGTTCTCATCGCCACCGTCGAAAACGATTTAATACCGTCGACGATGGTGTTTCCCACCCCTTACCCCTCCTACCCCGGCCGTCATAACCAACCCCTCCCCCCCCCCGACCCTCATTTTCCTCAATTACCATTCTACGTTCTCTCATCTCCCCATACCCCAAACGCCATGTTGTATATCTTAATAAGTCCACCATAAGGTACCGTCTGTACCTTAATATAACGGGGCCGACTCGAATCCCTTGATTGTAAGTTAACTAAAGACACGAAACCCCACCAATCAATGGCCAATTCGTAAAATTCAAACCGAGTTATCGTTTTATAAAACGGGACTGTACGTTGCTTCCCCGCCCCACCCCCCACCCCTCCTCCCACCGCCCCCCTCCCCCTTTCCTTCTCTCTTCCTTTCTTTTTCATGTTCTTCTTTTTTTTTTTTCTTTTTCTTTTTTTCATACCTCTAACTCCCTAACGACGCCGTTGGCTAACTAAACAGTCTGACTTACTAGATATACCCTCTAAGGTCACCTTCGTCAGACTTTTTCTCTCTTTAATTAACGAAGTGTAATTATACGCTCGTAATTGTACGACTTCCTTTCGTTTTTAACGAAATTAAATCCGGGTTGGAACAATACCTCGAGAAATTCTTCCAACCGGTACGACGGGTTAACATGTAGAAAAAAAAAAAAGAAAAAGGAAAAAAAGAAAAAGAAAAATAAACGAAGGAGAAGAGAAGAGGAAAAGAAACCTATATTCCTGTAACTACACTAACTTTCGTTGCATTTAAAAAAAAAAAAAAATAAAAGGAAAAAAGAGAAAGAAAGAAGAAAAAACATTCTTCAAAAAAAACATTCTTCGCACTAACGCCGCGAAGATTTAATAAAATTCTTAAGAGAATAATAATAATAATAATAATAATAATAATAATAATAATTATGATGATGATGATGATGATGATGATAATGATAATGATTATAATTATAACGACGGGGAAATAATTCGTTATCTCGAAAGCGTCGAAACGGAAACGTGAACGAGTTGATGGACGACGTTCTTAAGAACGTTCGATACGCGATATTAAATAATTAATTAACCTTATTTCCATCGTTTCGCGAAAAATGTTCAATCGATTAATTATCACTTATTATATACATGTATATATATATATATATATATATATATATATCCTTTCGATCCAATAACGTTTCCTATTGGTTTCGATGACCGCGATATGAGATCGTACAAATTCTATTCGCTTATCGAAGGAATAATTAAATTGATCGATATTTGATCGAATTTGAATCGAACATCGAGCGCACGAGTTATCGTACAACGTCGTGTTAAGATCTTAAAAGAACGTGTTCGTTAGACGTTGGTAAAATTGTTCAAAAGCATCGTTCATTATATCGACGATAATCGCGAGATAAAGTCCGAAATAATCTAATCGATATCGTTCCCATTTCTCTCCCCTCCCTTTTATTTATTTTCTTTTCTTTTCGTATTTCTCTTCCACTTCTCTCTCTCTCTCTCTCTCTTTTGGTTACTTCCCTTCTCTCCATTTTTCTTTCGTTTCATTTCCCTTTTCCTTTCTTTTATTTTCTTTCATTACCAAGACCCACGGTAAAACCATACCGCGGACGAAGATAATGATGATATTCAAATAAGGAAAACAAAATTGTTTACGCGACGAGTTTAGTATACGAAAAAGGGGATTATAAGACGATTATCACGAATATTCAAGTTTCCTCGCTCTGTTCGTCCCGATAACAATCCCATTGAATTCATATGCACTTAACACGATTCCCTTATTTAGCTTTTATCATCGATCGCGGATAAAAAATTAAAAGTCTTTAATCCACGATCAAAAAGATCCAACGATTTTTCCGCTTGGAAAGAAGAAATTCCCAATGATTTTTATTTCCTTTTCCTTCCTTTTCTTTTTTTTTTTTTTTTTTTTCCTTCAGACAACGATTGAAATGTATGAAATTTATATCACACGAGCGCTCTCTCTCTCTCTCTCTCTCTCTCTCTTTCTCATTTCATTTTAAAATTCAAGCCGTCTATATAAAAGGGTCGAGCTAATTTAAGAATTCCACGTCTTAACGGGGGAGGGCGGGGCGGGGGTGGGGGAGGGGAAGGGGAGGGTAGGGGGAGGGTAGGGGGAGGGTAGGGGGAGAGAAGGGAGAGCCTCAGTCGAAGCAGTTTCCAGATGAATAGCAAATCGGTGTAAGAAAGAGCTATTTTCATGGGAACGTATTTTCATTGGATTGCTAACGACGAGCGAACAAGAATCCGTGAGTGGGTACTCGTGCGAGCTAAGTATCGCGACGAATTACTCCACTCGCTTTTTACCAAGCCGCCGAGTTACCTCGTAGCTCACGTAATACAGAGACGAGCGTTTACCTACTTAAAGGAGGAATTCGGGAAAAAGAAAAAAGGTAAAAAAAAAAAAAATGGGGGAGGGGGGTGCTTTCTCACGGTTTCTTTGCTCAATTAAATTTGATGCGACTGCTTGAAAATAAAAGTGGCGACCGAAAGAAGAAAGGGAAAACGACAACGACAAAATACATACACACGCACACACGGACACATTATCGAGAGAACGATGATAATTCAAATACGATTCAGTTCGATTAAAAAAAGAAAAAAAAAGAAAAAAAGGAAAAAAAGCAACGACGAACCAAAAATGAAGGGGCAAAGGAAATGATCGTCGTCGCGAGATCGAGTAATACTTCATCGAAACGAAATTCGATCAATCGATACGCGATAATTTCGATAAGGCTTTAGGATAATGGACGGAGGGGTGGTGAGAGAGAGAGAGAGAGAGAGAGAGAGAGAGAGAGAGAGGAGATTTCCAGAGTCGAGTTCTTCAACTTCTGCCGATAACCTTCCGTAAATATTCAAAGGTTCGTTCGATCGGTGGGAGGGGGTCAGGGCGGTGGGGTGCGTGGGGTGGGGTGGGGGGAGAGAAGGTTACATTCTCAAGTTTTAACCGCGAGCAACTGGCATCATATTACTTCGACCTGATGCGAATCCAAACAAAAGTGCGACCTGCCTTTCCCCTTGAATATTCATGAATGGACCGTAAAATGGCGACTGTTAAGTGGGAAAGAGATACGATTCCCTGTCGCGCGAGTACTACGCGATTTACAAAAGCTTTCAACTCGAATATTCGCGACGCGCGACTCGTTTGTTGTACGTAAGGAGAGGAGAAAGAAAAGAAAAAAAATATCCGACGAACGAACAAACAGAAAAAAGGGAGAAAGAACACAAGAAATAGTATTTCAAAGAGCGAGACGTTGATATGGCAAATGAGTTTTATGATCTCAAAGTTGTCCATTGGATTGACGAGTACGAGGACAACAGCGAGACGATGGTCCAGACGACGTCCCGTTGAAATATTATATGAAATCTTTACGAAGGATTCGTTATGAAACCGCGTTACACGAAAATACTCCGACGAAAATACACGACTTTGTTTTTTGCGTTTATCTGTCTCCTTTTTATTCTGTTTATTCTCTCTCTCTCTCTCTCGCTCTGTCAATTCAGACAACAGGAATTCCACGGGGAAGGGAATTCCTTAAGGAGCTCAAAGGAATAAATGAACGTGTTCCATGAACGCTCCGAACGATTATTTGCTACGTTACGGAATTCGAGATGGAATAAACAACGGCCTTAATGAAGAAATAGAAATCTATGGGGTCGCTAGACGGGGATGCCTGGGTTTTGTGGTTTGGTAAGGGCGAAGAGCGATGAGGAGGGAGTCAACTCTGTAACGTCGATAACGCGCAACAGCGCAAAAGGATACTCCGTTGGATCGTTCTTTATTCCTCCTCCCCCTCCCCCCCCCCC
This sequence comes from Dolichovespula media, assembly GCA_911387685.1. Taxonomy (NCBI): domain Eukaryota; kingdom Metazoa; phylum Arthropoda; class Insecta; order Hymenoptera; family Vespidae; genus Dolichovespula; species Dolichovespula media. The sequence continues at coordinate 3,541,075 of OU426857.1, read as the reverse complement.
CACCCCACCCACCTCTCCCCCTTCCCACCCCTGCCCACGGTTTTTTTTTTTTTTTACTCTTTTCGTTTGTTTTTTTTTTTTCCCTGCCAGTAAACATTTACAGTTCCAGAGCAGTAAATATTATTTCGCCGGGCGTCGCGAAACCCTCTCGCTACCCCAAACGCGATTCGTTCTCTCTCTCTTTCATTGTCCGCGGTTAAGTGATACTGCTAAATATGTATAAGCCGCGAACACACATAGGACATTAAACGCGTGCGTGTATCCAAGCGCAGGTTATACGTTCGTACGTGTGTAACGCTTATGCCGGAGTAGGATATATCCTAAACTTAGTCGACGGTTTTCCCATAGGAGTTTAGTATTCCGGATAAATAAAGACTCACTCTCCTACGGTTTGTCTCTCTTTTTTTTTTTTTTTTTTTTTTTTTTTTTTTTTTTTTTGGTGTGCGTTTTGTTTATCTTCTTTTTTTCTTTTTTTTTTCTCTCTCTCTGTTTTTCCTTTGCGTTTTTAAACTCGAGCCGAGTGTAGCTTTCTCGTGAGCTTTAGAAGAAATGTATTACCCTCCCTGAATACGTATAAATATACGTGTGTGTGTGTGTGTGTGTGTGCGTTTGTTGCGTGTATGTGTTATAATGGAAAATTGATTAATTAATTAGAAAACGGTGTAGTTGGATTATCGTTTAATTATCTAAATTTCTACGAAAGAAATATTTTCGATAGACGGAGGATAATTTATCAAATGATCAACACTAGTCAACACGTATATATATATATATGTATGTATATCGCTATAGTAAAGTTCCTTGAAACTGCAGAGTGTCTCGTGTAAATGGTATCGTCGATGGTAAGGGTCGATACTTGTCAGGCAGTCTGACCGTAAGACCCCTAGACTACTTAATATTCATGACGAGTATCGCTATATATAATGTGTCAATTCTGAGATACCCTCTACATAAACTATCAATATACATTTGCACGAACATAGGTATTCACGCTTGGGGATTGCATTGGCATAGTCCTCTCCCTCCCCCCCCCCTCTCTCTCTCTCTCTCTCTCTCTCACTCTCACTCTGTGTGTAAACTGATCCTTTGTTGTATTTCTAGAACAAAGAGAAAATCACAGACATAGAGAGAGAGAGAGAGAGAGAGAGAGAAAGAGATGAAACACGAAGGAAAATCATTTGTTACTCCGAATAGATGGACGATTACGCGATACAAAAGTAATGTATACTTTCTACTTATTACGATATAAATATTCATGATCTTTTTTTGCAAGAAAATTTCAAATAAAAATACATTTGAATACCTTCCCTTGAAACTCCTACGGATATTTTTCACGAACGATACGACCATATTACTTTTCTATTTTCACCCAAGCTTTTATTCTCCATTTCTTTACTTTCCTATCTTTCTTTTACTCCCTCATTTTCCTTAGGGACCTCTCTCTCTCTCTCTCTCTCTCTCTCTCTCTCTCTCCTTCTCTTTGTCTTTGTCCGTACAGTTGTCTTCTTCTTCTTCCAAAAAAAAAAAAAGAAAAGAAAAAAATGAAAAGAGGGAAAAATAATAAAAACAAAAAAAGAGAAAGAAAGGAAAGAAATAAAAAGAGAAGCTCGCGTACATAACCTTCATGCCCCCCGGTATATATTTCTCTATTGCCCTTGTTCCTCCTATTCGTATCTCGATAAAAAGGGTAGGCCAAACGAAGCCGCACTAAAGGGAACGTTTACAACGCTCGTATAAGCTCGTCGTAGATACGTACACTCCTATCCGATGATTGCCGTTTAAAACGAAAGTGTTCTGAAATACAGTGCGTGCCTAGGAATTCCTTCCTATCGGTTAGGTTAAAAGCCATAATCATAGCTACCACACGGCCATACCTCGTGAAAAGTCGTAACGGTGCAATGAAATATTCGATTCGGTGTAAGGAATGTGTGTGGGTGGGTTGGGGGAGGGGGAGGGAATGTATTGCCTGTACGTAAGCGACGAACGTATAGGAAAGAAAATCGTTCGAAGAGGAAACCAAAAAAAAAAATAAAAAAATAAAAAAAAGGAAAGAAATTAGAGAGGGGTACCTTGTAATGATTCGACGAAATTCGATTTTGAATTTGAAAAGACGGCGTAATTCTTTGCCGACTCTACTACCCTCAGACGTATATACTTTTCCTTTTTCCTTCTTCTTGTTTTTCATTTTTTTTATATTTTTTTCTTCTTCTTCTTCTTCTTCTTCTTCTTCTTCATCTTCATCGGCTCCTTCACTCGTTCAAATACGAGTATACCTTTCAAAGAGAGAGAGACAGAGACAGAGAGAGAGAGAGAGAGAGAGAGAGAGAGAGAAAGAGAGAGAAGAAAGTATCAACGAGAATAAAATACACTTTATATGTGTAGGTTTATGTATTTATGTATGTACCAAGAAAGTTTTCTATAAAGTTGCACCGCACTTCGGACATGTTCTCGCTCACATACGTTCTCGCCCCCCACCCTCACCCTCCCCCGATATACACGCGTAACCAAGCCGCGTGACCACCTTTCGGAAGCACGTCGAATTCGATTATAGAACGGAGTTTGCTCTGCCCCCTCCTACCTCCCCCTACCCCTACCCCTCCCCGCCGTAACACACTCTCTTTCTCACCATCGTGTGTCTCGAGGAATCGATAGCGAACGATAGCCTTTTTCCCCCCCCCCCCCTCCTCGCCATCGATTTTCGTACTTTTTATTCTAACGCCCCACAAACTACCCCCCCCCCCGCCTCTCCCCAAACCCCTGAAATTCTGTCCGACCATAGAAGAGGGTTTGAGTTAAAGACCCGACGGACGTAACGCGATCTTATATTTTTCGAAAGAGAAAGAAAGTGAAGGAATATGGGGTAAACGAAAGGAGAGATAAAAAATCTCAACGCGATCGTTAAGGTTGAAGATCACTGGTGTACGAATACACTGGTGTACACATTCTATACTTTGGAGAATTTACCTTTCTCGCTGCGAATAAGGGTGAAGCCTTATTTCTGCGGCTTTTTAAAAAAAAAAAAAAAAGGGTCACGTCGATAATATAATCTAACTTATCTTATTTAAACCATCGCGTATATAGTATCGATCAATATATATATATATATATATATATATATACACACGCGCCCACACATGTATATATTATTTTTACGATTTCTAGAAATTAATACGACTTTTAATAATATCGTATAGCATGAATGTTAAAGAACGAAAGAGAAAGAGAAAGAGACACAGAGAGAGAGAGAGAGAGAGAGAGAGAGAGAGAGGGAGAGAGAGATACGTGAGATGATGTTCAATAATAAAATTATTTGTCTTATCTAATTACGATCAAGCTTATTTCGCTTAAATTAAAATTCTTCCGTGGGTTCAAAGGAGGAAATGAAAAACAAAGAAAAAAGGAGGGAAGAAGAAGAAGAAGAAGAAGGGAAATAAAAGATAGAAATAAAAATAATTAATTCGTACGATGATATTTCGCTATAATCGTTTCTCGTCCTAAATTATTTCATTTCCATTATTATATTCCCTCGTAAGACATTACCCAAAAGATTCAACATCGAACGAAATTTTCTCCCTGAGTAAATCGCACGGGCAAAGCCAATTTGCAGATGTTAATAAAAGAAAAAAAAAAAAAAAGAGAGAGAAAGAAAGAGAGGGGGTAGGGAGGGAGGGGGCGAGAAATTTTTATCATGAATTCTATCGAACTTTCAACGAAAACGTTGACCTGATTAAGAGTAAGAACCGAACAATTTTATTTCTTCGTCTTACCGGCGTAGGAATTAGGAAGAGAGGATGAAGGAAAGGGGGAAAAAATCGATTAAAAAAAAAAAAAAAAAAGAAAAAGAAAAAGAAAGAAAATAAAAGGAAAATAAAAGGAAAGAAAAGCATCCGAGTATTTAAAAAAAAAAAAAAAACGTTTATGAGTTTACAACGATAGCCAAGAGTTACCTTGCTTGTTCGCAATGCCACAACCCATAGAATATAATAGCATAGCATTGCATAGGATAGAATAGCATGGAATAGCATCGGATCGCATTGCATCGCATTGCATCGCATCGCTAGAAAAATAGTATTTACGTAGGAGATAGGATAGTAGAGGGATGAACCTCTTCTGCTCGTGAACCCAACGCGAAGCAGAACAATAGATGCTTCGTCATCGCCCAATGGAAATTCTGCTTGAGGGATAGGGGTGGGGGGAGGAAGGGGGGCAGGAAGGGGGGAGGGGGACTCGAACATTTTATATAATCCGACGAGAGCGAGAACTTCCAACGGCAAGCGTTCTGGTATCCGTTTTACGTCCGGCTAGTGTTGGATAGAAAAAAGGGCTCTCTTTCTCTTTAAAAGGAGAAGGACGGACGGAGACAGAAAAAGAGAGAGAGAGAGAGAGAGAGAGAGAGAGAGGGAGAGGGAGAATGGGGGAGGGGGAGGAGAAGAGAAAATGGGAGCGACTCTTCTGTTGGCCGGCAGGCAGGCAGGCAGGAAACAAATGGAAAAAGGTAGAATAATATAATATTTTACTTTTTACTCAGCTCCCGTTCGTAAAAGTTGCGCAACTACAGAACAATCTGACGAATTTTTCTTCCACTCTTTCTCTTTTTCTTTTCCTTTTCCTTTTCCTTTTCC
>OU426857.1:3526453-3531453 GCA_911387685.1 Dolichovespula media | reverse complement strand
TATTTGCTTCACTATGTAGCTATTCTGAGAAAGAAAAGCGAGATAGAGAATAAGGGAGAATAAGAGAGAGAGAGAGAGAGAGAGAGAGAGAGAGAGAGAGAGAGAGAGAGAATGATAAAGATAGACAGAGAGAAAACAGGAAGGAGTGGGAAAGCAATAGGCGGTGTAGGATGGTATAAACCGTGGTAGGGACACCCTCGTGATTTCATTTCTCGTACGTCGGGCGGGAAGCTACCATTAATTAAAATATGGAAAGAAAAAGGGTAACGGAAATGCGGTACACGGAATGTATAAAAGATTCTCATTTAACCGAAGCCCACGGCAACGGCACAACTGCGGGTGGTGGATTCTGACAATGCCGTTGGATCCGGCGAATAGATTTGCTCGACCGCCGTGCGCGGCATTTATATATATACGGGGGCGCGCGCGCGCGCATCTATAACGTAGGATGGGAGGGAAAGAGGAAGAGAGAGAGAGAGAGAGAGAGAGAGAGAGAAAGGTAAACGACAAACCCCGATTTTACCAAGCACCCCCGTCGACGATCCACCGAACTCGCCTTTTCCTCTATCTCTCTTTCTCTATCTATCTCTCTCTCTCTCTCTCTCTCCCTGGCTAGAAACGAGTGAGCTCGCATTCATAATTTTCTCCACGTGTGGGAACGCTCGGATGGGTATCTAACCATCGTAGTCCCTGGAGCAGTTGACTGCCGCTTGGAATTCGAGATCGGAATTGCTCGTTGTACGTTGTGTCAATATACCAGGAGCAACGCACTCATCTATCTATCTATCTATCTCACTCTCTCTCTCTCTCTCTCTCTCTCTTCGTCTCCCTGACTATCTCACCCACTATCTCTATATCTATCTCTAGCTTTCGATTCTGCCCATCGGTGCGACGATTCGAGGAGATAGAAAAATCGAGAGTACGAATGAAACACGATATATATATATATAGAAAGAGAGAGAGAGAGAGAGAGAGAGAGAGAGAGAGAGATAGAGAAATAGAACATATACACGTAGGCACCTCTTGGTGGTAGGAAATACGGAATGCGATCGTTTGTTAGTCGATCATCGGCCCAGGATTGGTAAAATAAGTAAAGAACGTTTGAGGAAAATAGGTAAAGTCGAACACGCATGGCACCCGTGCGCATGCACCGACACGTGGATGGATAGACAGACGAGCGTTGACAAGCCTCCGAGTAAATCCCCATTTGCATAATTAGTGCGTGTCGCTTGCACCACAGTGGGTAGTAGTATGCCGGCCATACACTATCCAAAAGCCCCTGGACGTCGCACGATATTCTCTTGTCGTAGAGAAAACCGATTTTCGGTGGTTTCCCCTCTAACCACTCTTACTCCCACTCGCCCATTCCCTACCCCCCACCCCCCACCCTCACCCCCCCATCACCCAGCCTCTCTCCCCACGCCTCTCCATGAACGAAAGTGCTTAACTGCAGTCGCACCAAGTTGGACAGGCCTCTCTAGGAACTTAGCGGAGCAGAACAATTTCTACGTTCCAATGTCGGCGATGCGACCGTCGACCCTTGACCAATTTTCTAGGAGTGGCCCCTAGGTACGTATGTGTGTGTATGTGTGTATGTATATATATATATATATATATATATATATATATATGAGCCAGTTTCTACCCATCCACTGGTCCGATAAACCAAAACCACGAAAATTTCTACGTCCAATTAAATTAATCCTCCTTATAATGGCGAAATCGTCGAAATATCTTGCCTCCGAAAACGTCGATGATAGGGATAGAGAACGAGAGACAGGGAGAGAGGGGAAAAAAAAGAAGGAAGGAAGGAAGGAAGGAGAGAGAGAGAGAGAGAGAGAGAGAGAGAGAGAGAGAGAGAGAGAGAGAGTGAACGCTCACCTTTTTATTATTTATTTCCACCCGATATGAATTTCTCACCTAGCTCGTATGAATTTTTTCCCATTTTACCTATACACGAACGGGCATTGGTCCATGTTACTGCTTTTCACACTAGACGCTGTTTACAGGCTACGGTTTCGTTGCTCGAACGAATCAGCTGATCGTTCACACGATCGCCTCTCTCTCTCTCTCTCTCTCTCTCTCTCTCTCTCGTTTTTTTTCCTTTTTTTTCTCTCTCTTTCTTTCTCTCACTATCTCCGTCTCTATCTCTATCCATCCCGTCTATCTATCTATCTATCTATCTCTCTCTCTCTTTCTCTCTCTCTCTCTCTCTCTCTCTTTCGTTATCGCTCTCCAAAGTTATGACTATTTTTTTTCCGGGGCCGTGTTTACTCTTTCTCCCTTCCTCTTTCGTACTGAAACTCAAACTGCTCGTACGAAATTTATTGAATCGTTTTCCAAAATATCGCGCGCCACGCATCCGAGGGAAACAATAGTGTAGTAACCCACCCCACTCGCGACAAATCGCGTTTGATCGACTTTGATGAAGGGAAAAAAAAAAATAAATAAAAGTTGACCGCGAAGATTTGTCACCTAAATCGTATAATACGGAGTCATTGGTTTGTGAAGAAGTGAGAGGCAGAGAGAGAGAGAGAGAGAGAGAGAGAGAGAGAGAGAGAGAGAAGAACAAACGCAAGGGGGGGGGAAAAAAAAAGGAAAGAAAATATATCGATTTTATATGGGATTAAAGAAGATTGAAAAAAATAAACGTAGTTACTTTTACCTTACCTCCCTCGCTCACTCATTTTTGTTGTCTTTTATTCTTCTCTTTTTCTTTTTTTGTTTTTATTTATTTTTCCTTTTCTTTTTTTGGTTTTCTTTCCACTTTTTTCTTTTTTCAACAATATTCCGAAATACGCTCGCAGTGGTCCTTCGTCGTCTACGTCTCTCTCTCTCTCTCTCTCTCTCTCTCTCTCACTCATTCACTCTCTATCCATAGTTTTTATTTCCCTTTCGTTCGTTTCTTCATCCCCCTTGCTCCCCAAGCCTTCTCTCACTCTCATTCTCTCTCTCTCTCTCTCTCTGTCTCTCTCTCTCTCTCTCTCTCTCTCTCTCTCTCTCTCTCTCTCTTCATCGTTCGCACGTAGCGTACAGTGTATATACACCGATATGGCTCTGGCAAGCATTATTCACTTATTGATTTACTGCGTGCATTACAGGGACGAGCGAGAAATCCCGTCCACGCCATATTTCTATACCGGATTTAATAACCGAATTAAAAACGTTTTATCGTAACCATCGATTTTTCGTTAAAGCTAAGCCCCTGCGTCGTTATTAATACAAAATATCTGATGGAAAAATATGACATCGAGATTTTTTAGATACATACATACATACATACATACATACATACATACATATATACATATATATATATATATATATACACACGTATGTGTGTGTATAATCAGTTTATGTTCATTTCCAGCATTTTCCCCATTTCCCTTTCTTTTCTTCTCTTCTCTGTTCGAAAGATAAAATAAAATAAAATAAAATAAAATAAAATAAAATGAAATGAAATGAAATAAAAATAAAAAAGAAGTGTGAGAGAGAGAGAGAGAGAGAGAGAGAGAGAGAGAGAGAAGAGGAAATTATTTTCCTCCTACGATCCTTCGATTCGAACGACGATTGAAGAAGTGGGGAATTGAAATTTTTCATAGAAACGATTAAGTGTCATGAAATGGAGGTTGGCTAGGGGTAGGGAGGGTAACAACAGGTGTTACCTTACTAAAGAGCAAAGATTATATATCACGTTCGATAAGTACGATCGATTTGAAGTATGTCCGACGTTTTATCGTCCTTTCTGGTCTGCTATTAACTTCCGTTTTAGACTGACCACACAAGAAGAAGAATGTTCGGCAATAAGTTTAACTTATCGGCGATTCGGATCGCGTACCATCGTTTCCAACGTTTTCGACGTACACACATCGAGCTCAATCATTATCGATACATTTATCAAATGCCTCCTAGCTTCTACCTAACTCTCTCTCTCTCTTTCTCTCTCTCTCTCTCTCTCTCTCTCTCTCTCTCACTCTGTACCACTACGTTACTCTCAAGAGAGGAAAATGGTGGAATGAAAGAAACGCGAAACTCATTGAAACTCTGCAATGTTCCTTTGGTACGGCTCAGAGAAAGAGAGAGAGAAATAGAGAGAGAGAGAGAGAGAGAGAGAGAGAGAGAGATAGATTGCTAAAGGATCGAATTTTCAAATTCCCGTGTGTGAGTGAACGTATATACTTGCTTTTAAATTCAAATCTCTTATTATGCGCTTTTATATCTCTCATTCGGGGTAAGAAACGAAGTTGAACGTAGGAGGAGGAGGAGGAGGAGGAGGAGGAGGAGGAGGAGGAGGAGGAGGAGGAGGAGGAGGAGGAGGAAAAGGAGGAGGAAAAGGAGGAGGACATAGGAGGAGGAGGAGGAGGAAGTAGGTTGGTAAGCCTGTGAAAGAAAGAGGGTTGAGGGGCGGAGAGGAGGGCAAAGATACGGTAACGAGAGAGTGCAGACTGCATAATAAATCGAAACAATAAATCGTAAGTCGCCTTTTGAAGGGAGAGAACACGGAATCCCATAGAAATTGCGGCAAACTGCAACTGGGAGACGGTTAATGGAAGAGTGCCTTGGAACAACGGTGGCTAAGGCGCAATTAGAAGAGAATTCCGGATATGGCGACGAAAAGGGAAGAACGTGATTCTGTCTGTGAACGATCCACTCCCTTTCCCTCCTCCGCCAACACCTTCGAACCACAACCTTCAGCCTCAACCATCAACCCCCGAAACCCCCCGAACGAACCCCCCCCCCCTCCACTCTTCGCCTCATCTCACCAATGCCGACTTCGTAGAGTCGTCGTAGGAAACGACTGGTCCAGCTGCTGCAACTCTCCTTTTTCTTCCTTCGTTTCTTTCTTTATTTGTTTCTTTCGCCTTTTCTTTCTTTCTTTCTTTCTTTCTTTCTTTCTTTTATTCTGCAACAAAAAGAGATCAGAAGAAAAGAAGAATATTAGAAACAGTTGGCTTTAATTTTCGTCAGGTTACACACACTGTATCGTGGTGAATGTCTTT
>OU426857.1:3516453-3518953 GCA_911387685.1 Dolichovespula media | reverse complement strand
GTTCTTGCTCGATCGAACGTGCATACATATTTACGGTGTAATTACGACCAGTTTATAATCCCATAGAACGAAAGGAACAATCGGAACGGGGTTGGTATCGGTTGAAAAGTTTTCTCATAATGTGCTAACCGTTACGACTTATAATATCTATGAAAATGATCTAAAGGCATGGAGGAGGGTGGGAGGGGGTGGGGTGGGGTGGGGTTGTGTATGGTTGGTATAGAAAATCCTTGGGTCCTTTGTTCTTCAACGAGTCGTAACCTTGCGAATCTCGCGAGTAGTTTTCTCAAGTTCTCCTTGAGAGAGAGTGAGAGAGTGAGAGAGAGTGAGAGAGTGAGAGAGAGAGAGAGAGAGAGAGAGAGAGAGAGAGAGAGAGAGATAAAGGGTATAAGAGGAAGAGGAAGAGGAAGAGAGTCGGAAACAGAAGGAAAGGAGATAAGAGTAATGGTAAATTTATCGGTTAACACAAAACGGAAGTAGTCGAGAGAAGTAAGGGCTTCGAACTTTCCTAGAAATAGGTGCGATGAAACGCGGACGAAACTTTTCCTTCGAAACTGCGATTACCTGCTACGTATCGTCGAAAAACTTGTATTAAGACGTTTCTGCTCTCTCTCTCTCTCTCTCTCGAAGAAGAAGAAGAAGAAGAAGAAGAAGAAGAAGAAGATTCTATCGCGAAGACAAGCAACTTTTAAAACGTTTTGCGATTCGCCAAAGGCGAACGCCTTGCTTGTGTACTTATAACAAAGGGTATAACACGAGCGATTGATAGATCGATGCGATACGATCGATCGATCGATCGATCAATCGATCGATCGTAAAAAAAGCGATCGTTCGTTCGTTCGTGGATATATCGTATTGTGCGATAATTAGAAAAGTTAAAAAAAAAAAAAAAGAAAAAAGAAAAGAGAAAACAAGAAGAAAAAGACGAAGAAAAGAAGAACAAAAAAAGGGAAAAAGAAAGAAAGAAAGAAAGAAATAAAGAAAGAAAGAAAGAAGGAACGAAAGGGACGAAGGATCGAGCGTAAAGGTTTCTTCATTTTTTCCTTTCTTTTTTTTTTTCTTTCTTCTTCTTCTTCTTCTTCTTCTTCTTCTTTTTTTTATTGTAAATATAACGCAAAACAATTCTTACCAATAACTTCCATAGATGTACGGAGAAAAAGATCGGGAATGGCGCTATGGTGGATACTCCGATCAGTATTCCAATCGTGTTCGCCCAACCAGGAAAGACGTACTCACCGTATTTCGCCGACTCGTAGGTATACATTTGATACACGAAGACCCCCTGTGGATGAAAAGCGGAACGTGTTATTCGTGCTCGAAATCCTGCAGACAGGCACACAAGCGCGTAAACGCGCTCGTAAACGGTGCACCGTTCTGTAACAGAAGGTGGGAGGGATGAAACGAGCGAGCGTGCACGAGTATGCGTGCGTACGTGCGGGTTGGTGTCGTGTTCGTTTGTGCGTGTGTTTCGGTGGTGGAAGAGAGGAAGACAGAAAGAGAGAGAGAGAGAGAGAGAGAGAGAGAGAGAGAAAAAATCAAAGAGACCGTACAACGTCGCGTTTAGGTTACGCATTATATTTGCGCGTTGTAAAAAATTTCTCTCTCTCTCTCTCTCTCTCTCTCTCTCTCTCTCTCTCTCTCTATCGCGTTCGAGAACGGATGGACGGACGGACGGATAAACGGACGATCGTGTCGAGAGGGAACCGCGTGAAAAAATTCATCTCGTTTCCATTTTTTCTTTCGATTTTTTTCTTTCCTTTTTTCCCGTGAGTGGTGGTGGTGGGGGGGGGGCAAGGGGACGATGGGACGAGTTTGGGCTATTTCTTCTTCTTCTTCTTCTTCTTCTTCTTTCTTCTTTCTTTTTCATCTTTTGATCTTTTTCCTTTTTTCCTCTCTTTTACTTTTTCGTTTCATTTTCAACCGAAACTCCTCCTTCACCTCCTCATCAACGGAGATCAAACGCAACGTATACGAAGATTAGATGAATTTTGTGGAAAGAGATAGATAGATAGATAGATAGATAGATAGATAGATAAAGAGAGAGAGGGAGAAGGAGAGAGAGAGAGAGAGAGAGATTGGAGTAGAGACGGGGAGGAGGGAGGGAGGTGCTCGGGTTCGACGATCGGTATCGCCTGTTCGCTCTTCTGTGGCCATGCTCTGCAAATTTAATCTGATGTAGCTACGGGGAGGCGGACTAGAGTTCGCTTATCAACTTCCAATCCGTGGGCGGCTGCACGGGAAGGTTTCACGCCCGATTGGAGGAATCGATACGCATCGATCGTTGTAAAGGCCTTACGTATATTTCTCGTCTGTTAGAAATCCGTGATTGCGACGATGGGCGACGGGTTAGCGAATTGCGAAATAATACTCGAAGCACGAACCTGCTCGATTACACGAACTCGTAACCGAGAGACGCATGGGACGGGGAGAGGAGAGGGGGTTGGGGGAGAAAGAGAGATGGGAGGGAGAAAGAACGAGATCAGTATTGAAATAAAGAGAA
>OU426857.1:3418953-3513953 GCA_911387685.1 Dolichovespula media | reverse complement strand
GACCTTGGACCCTCTTAAAATAAAAAAAAAAAAAAAAAAGAAAAGAAAAGGAAAGAAAAGAGAGAAGAAAAAAGAAAAACAGATATGCTACTACGCGAGTCCCGATAACATAAGCTATGTGAATGAGGGTTCGGTGAGGGAGCTGGAGCGGTCTGGGGGTAGGAAAAAAAAGAGAAAAGATAGAGAGAGAGAGAGAGAGAGAGAGAGAGAGAAAATAAGAAAAAAAGAATAACACAGGGAAGGTAAAAAAAAAAAAGAAAAAGAAGGAACGAAGGAGAAGAAGAAGGAGGAGGAAAAAAAAGGAGGGGGATGGTAAGGGAAGGAAGGATCATTTTCAAAGAGTATTTTGAAAAGAATAAAAGGGAAACTGCGACAAAGGGGAGTATGGGTGGTGATCCTTTCGAAGTGCAGGCAATGTAAGCGGGGTACATGGCGTTCGCTTTCCTATCGTTCTCCTCGCACTCGCTCGTTTCCCAAAGAGACTCTCTGTTATCGGGTGGAAAGCGAAGAAGAAAAGATATCCCTCGGCTTTCTCGGCTCTGGATGGTTAATAGAATCGAAGAGTTTAACCGAGTTCTCCATTGGTTCGAATGGTCTCTTCCTCCTTCTCCACCACCACCACCTCCACTACCACCACCTCCACTACCTCCACCTCCACTACCTCCACCTCCACCTACTCATCTCTCTCTTTACCTCCGTCTCCTTACAAGGAGAGCACAGATGTACGCGATGTGTAGTAGGTAATGCACTTACCAGGCAGGTGATAGGCGCGAGGACGACCCAGCTGAGCCACCAATAGCCGTATAGAAGCCGACCGAACTTCATTTGCATTTCCCCAATGTTACGTAGAAATTTGTTGCATCCATAAAACCAAGACGGTAGAACGAGCTCGGCGAACCCGATCAATAATACCGCCCAAGATGCCGTGTTCCAATCCATAAGGGTGAACAAATAAATTCCACCATCGAAGATCATCGGTATACCCATTAGCCAACAGAATATACATATTACCAATATTACGTAGCTTTCGTACTTTCGTAAATCCGGACGTACGTCCAGTATAGCCGCACTTATCGCTTGCACCCCTGCGAACTGTATCGTAAAAAGTAATGACTGCTCGTTTATCCTGCTACTCTGGATGTCTACTCTCTCTCTCTCTCTCTCTCTCTCTCTCTCTCTCTCTCTCTAGTTCTCGTTTTTTTATTCTTGTCTCTCTAGTTATTTTCCGTTACTCTCTCTCTCTCTTTCTCTATCCCTCTTTCTATCTATCTATCTATCTCTCTTTCTTCCCCTTTTTAGTTTTTGCCCCGGCCTGCCTTAATTACCTCTCTTGGCGCGAGACGCTCGGAGGACAGAAAATGTTCAAGACAAAGACTTTCTCCCGTTCGATCTCTCACTCTTCCACAGTTTCACCCTTCTATGCTACCAGAGAAAAAAAGATAAGAGAGAGAGAGAGAGAGACAGAGAGAATGAAAGAGATAGATATATATGTATATATATGTATATATATATATATATATATATATATATATATATATATAGAGAGAGAGAGAGAGAGAGAGAGAGGGCTAAAAAGGGAGGTGTGGATTTCACTCAGACAGCAAACCATAACTCTTTCCATGATATACGAGCGAGGAAGGGCTCGAGCGAGACGATGCAAAAGTAACGCTCGTGCGACTATCGTCTGCCCACTCGCAAGTACTTACATTCTCACTTTTGCAGCTTCTTTTGATAAATACGCGAGGCACAGCATCCTCTCGTTTATTCAACGTACCTCGTATAGTGCCTTCTTAGCCGTCTCTGCGAATCGCTCGTCAAAATCTCTTCCTCCATCGTGAATATACTTAAAGTAATAACCCGGTTCTTATTTTTCTTTTTTCTCTTTCTTCCTACCTTTCTTTTTGCTTCCTCTCCTTTCTACCTTTTCTAACCTTTTCTTTTCTTTTCTTTTTCTTTTTCTTTTTCTTTTTCTTTTCCCTCCCCAACCCACCCTTCCCTTCCCTTCCCTTCCCTTCCCTTCCCAACCACTATTTTCGAGGAAACGAGAATATCGATGTTATTATTTCGATAATCTTTCCCCTATGTGAACCGTTTGAAGCGTTACTTTCGGGGTAAGTGGCTTGAAAATTTCTTGAGAGGAGTGGGTTATGATTGGGGAAAGAAACGGGAAAAAGAGAATGACAAAAAGGGAAGGAAGTAGGAGGAAAAATTAAGGAGTAGGAGAAAGGAAAGGAGCCTAATTATAAACATTTCGTTTAATATTTTCTGAAAGAGAGCTCGAGGACCAAGAGGAGGAAGGAAGAAAAAGAAAAAGAAAAAGAAAAAGAAAAGAAAAAGTAGGTAGTAGAGAAAAAGAAAGGAAGAAAGAAAGAAGAAGAAAAAAAAGAAAAAAAAAAAAAAAGATAAAATGCTTCCTTTTAAGATCCTTTAGAAATTCTCTTTAAGGACAAGCTTTTTGTGTGTCCGAGTGAAATTGGTCCGAGAGACAGAGTGAGGAAACGATGTTGTAATTATCAGGAAAGAAAAGAGAAAAGAGAAAGGGGAGAAGAGAAAAATTGTCTCCACCTCCCCTCCCTCCCTCGCGCCTATAATAAATATATAAACGTGATAACTTACTTGGCTACCAAGACCAAGGGTAAGTAGCATTACGAAAAATAGAAACGCCCATAGATTTGGAAGAGGCATTCTCACAACTGCTTCCGGACATGCGATAAAGGCCAATCCAGTTCCGCTTTGGACCACCTCTTCTATCGGCATTTGCATCTGTTTGGCCAAGAATCCCAATATCGAGAAGATCACGAAGCCCGCGAATATTGACGTAAAGAGATTCGTTATACCGACGAATATGGCGTCTCTAAAAAAAATAACGGAGAAGAAAGGATCGAGTCATTCTCGGCGAACATAAAAAAGGAAAAGGAAAAGAAAAAGGGAACAAAAGGAAAAGAAAAAAAATTCGTACAAAAGAAGAGAACAAATTTGTACGTAAAGATATGGAAATGATCGCGCAAGGGAGTAGTAATGTAAAAACGTAACGCTAACGTAATCGCGTAAAAGAATTCTAATAAACTTTCTCATACTATCGATCGTTCCTCGTGTAGTACGAATCGATAGATCTATAAATCGATATAGACAACGACGACGTAGCAATTGTTACCGTATAACAAGTATTACGTAATAATTATTGGAAACGATATAATGACACGTTCGAACGTTGAAATTTCACTTAAAACCGGTGAAAACGTAAATGCAGGTATGGCAGGGAGAAGGGGGGAGGGGGAGGGGAGGTGGGAGAGGAGAAAAAAAAACACGTGGGGGGGGGGTATAGGCTGGAAATGGTAGGTTCGTATTATCCTCGAGGATCTGTGCCAAACGAACTGGCAAGTGAATCGTTTCCTCGCGAAATAGGGCGTTTCATCGAAATTACTACCTACACCACAAACCGTTAGCCTTTTCCCCCGTGGACGGGGGTTAACGTCACGCAAATGTTCGTTTGATCGTAGAAACATATTTGTCCTCGTAAAATCGAAACGTTAAACCTACAGCGTGAATCCCTCCTCCTCCTCCTCCTCCTCCTCCTCCTCCCAACCCTCCCTGATCCCAAGTACGAACGGACGTTTAAGCCTGACACCTGGGGGATTATGCATCATCGCGAGCTATCGAACGTTCTGTCAATCTGTAACCCGAGTACAAATTCAGAACTAGAAACTGTAGAATGATACAGTCACATATGATTGGCCAACTCGTATGTATCCATCTTCCTCCCGTTACGTTCCAAATCGTCCTGATTAATCCGATTACGTTCTGTTATCTTAGCGCGAATACGATCGAATAAGCTCAACTCCGATGGATATGTGTGACCGAAACGCGAAAAGAAGGAAACAAAACAAAAACAAAAAAAAACAAAAAAAAAATAGAAAAAAAAAAAACAACTACGATAAATATATAAATACCTACCTCGTCGCTTTTGCATGGTAACTCAACGGATCGCAAACTAGAATTTATATGAATAAAAAATGCGATATATATATATATATATATATATATATATATATATATATATATATATACTTCTTGCACACCTGTGACAATTGTTGGTGAAAGAGTTATAGCTCGAAAGAGTGACCAGAGATCCGCAACCGATGCCAAGTGAATAGAAGATTTGCGATGCTGCATCTCCCCATACGTTGGCGTCTTTCAGTGTCGACCAGGTGGGTGTGATGTACCAGAGAGAGCCTTCACCGGCTCCTTCCAGCGTGACACCTGCGCGAAGGTGTCTCCTTGAATCGATAACGCCATCGTCTCTCTACTTCCCTCTCTCTCTCCCTCTCCCTCTCTCTCTCTCTCTCTCTCTCTCTCTATCTATCTATCTATCTCTCTCTCTCTCTCTATCTCTATCTCTCTCTCTCTCTCTTTTTCTCTTTCTTTCTTTCTCTCTCCTATCTCACTCGCTCGCTCGGTCGATCTCTCCCATAGAAAGACCATCCTGTTTCTTATGTCCGATTCGGGTCTCGTGCAATCGTATGAACGGATCGGATTCCGTTAGAATGGGGAACAAAAGAGGGAAACGTTTCAGCATATTTTTCCAACGGACGATCGAATTGTCCCCGGCGT
Organism: Dolichovespula media; assembly: GCA_911387685.1. Lineage (NCBI taxonomy): Eukaryota > Metazoa > Arthropoda > Insecta > Hymenoptera > Vespidae > Dolichovespula > Dolichovespula media. Next base: position 3,509,342 of record OU426857.1, on the reverse strand, counting down.
TTCACGAAATGTATCTCAAAGATACGGGTGAGGCTTTGAAAAATTCATAACTCCGAAAGTTTTTCTCTCTCTCTCTCTCTCTCTCTATATATATATATATATATATATATATATATATATATATATATATATATATATACGTTTACTTTAGCCGGGACGATAAATTTTTTATATCGATGATTATATCGAAATATAATAAAAAGGAGAACAACAAGGAGAGAGAGAAAAGAAGGAAGAAGAAGAAAAGAAAATTGAAAAAAGAAAGGAAAGGAAAGAAAAAGAAAGAAAAATAGAAGAGAAAGGAACTATCAAACGGGTATCGCGTCCACGAATCCGGACGTGCATAGGGAAGAAAATTTGACGATAGATTCTACGTAGATTTATATCGGTCGGCATCATAAATACTCGCGAAAAGAGGGCTGGGGAAACACACTCGCGGGCGCGCGCGCGCGCACATATCTAACGATTTTCTTCTACCACTTATTACCACTACACATACTCTGTGTATATACATACATACATACATACATATATATATATATATATATATATATATATATATATATATATATATATATATATATATACATACATCCGGGTGGCAAAAATACGTGCCGGCGTATTTCACAGTCAAGTGGAGCGCAAATTAATTGCAGGATCGTCGTCGTCCGTATCTCCTAGAGTTCTTCTCTTCTCCCGTGATAAATCGTCATCGTTGTTTTAAGAAACCCGAGCAATGACTCGTTTAATAAGAAAAAACTCAAGAGAAACGTAGCAACGATCTTATATATATATATATATATATAAGGGAGACTTGAAGCATTCGTAGGAAAAAAAAAAAAAATATTCACTTTTATCTTATCATCGATAATTATCGACAGAGTAATAATAATAGTAGTAGTAGTTAGTAGTTTAGATTCGTTCGAATAAAGAGGAAAAAAAAAAGAAAAGAGAAAAAGATAAAGAAAAGAGAGAGGATAAAAGGAAGAAGGAAAGAAAGAGAAAATTCTTTAAGACGTTTAACGGCTTACCTCGTATTAGAAATGCCAATAGAACGACATATGGAAATAGAGCGGTGAAGTAGACGATCTTCCCGATTGATTGGACCCCTTTTATCAGACAGAAGTAGCAAATTGCCCAGGCTAGGGTGAGACATCCGAGTAATTCCCATCTAATGCCGCCAAAGTTCTCCCACGTGGCTCCGTGTATACCGAGAACGTATTCGCTATACGCACGATCAACGATCATGCCCGGTACAGGATTAGACGAATTTGTTCTTCGATTCTTAATGATTTTCTTCATTTTCTCACGCATTACCTGCGCACAGTTTATTACCCTACCGTTCGAGCTACACTAACTTAAATAATAAAAGTGGCAAATCTATAAGGAACGAACCTCGCGATATGATCGATATAACCCAAGTACGAAGTAATCGAAGTAAGCGAGTGAAATTTTGATTTTTCTTTTTCTTCATCTTCTTCTTTTAATTTTTTTTCTTTTTTTTTTTTTTTTTTTTTTTTTTGTTTTTCCTTTTACCCATACCATTATTATAGACACGTAACGGAGATGAACCTACTTGAAATATTCTTCGGAGGACAATACACGTTTGTAAAGGAAACGATGAGGTATGGCGTCGCCATTCTCTTTCATACAATGCGTCGTATTTCCAAAATTATAGTCGAACTTTCGACAGACCTCGTCGATGGCCGTGCAAGTTCTCTTGTAATATATCGTCATGTTGTTCTGATTCTGGCACTCCTGATTTTGTATGCCACTGTAACAGTCTTTGAAGGTTAATCGCCTACGTTAAGAAAAAAAAAAAAAAAAGAAAGAAAGAAAGAAAGAAAGAAAGGAAAAAGAAAACCGAACAAACGAACTTAAACTTTTAACGTTAACTTTCTTATCTGAAGGAGAGTACGTATGTGTGGTACGGCTGTTGTACGACTAAACTGGTATACGGTAACGTGCGTACTTACCGTCGGTATTAAAATAGTTATCGCAATGCGCCCAAGCAAGAGTTGGAGAGAACGATGCGAAGATGTAGAAGAGGGTCCAAGCTATGATAACCATGTAATAGACTATAACTAATCCAATAACGACTAAAGTACAGTAACCGAGGCCTTGAAAAGCTGGCGCCATACGCGCAAATGCCTCGTTAGGACCTAGACCGGAGTATTGTCCTACGGCAAGCTCTAGAAAGAATATCGGTAAACCCATTGTGATCAACATTAGAACGAACGGTACGAGGAAGGCACCTGAAAAAAAAAAAAGAAAGAAAAGAAGAAGAAGAAGAGAAACGGGAAAGAGTTGGAGATAAAAAGAAAGAAAGAAACGTTTCATTAGCTATGCAATCTCTTGAAATGTTCTTCTAATTATTCGCAAACACAACCGTTAGTTTATATATATATATATATATATATATATATATATATATTTTTGTTTCTTTTTTATTATTTGACTATCGCAATTCTCTATGGTACTCTACGAAGGATCGAATGCGATACACGTACTCTTCTACGTCGATGCTTTCTTACCAAAGACGTCTTTACATTTCCTCTAGTTTCAGTGATTTATCCCAAATAAGAAAGAAAGAGAGGCAGAGAGGAAGAATGAGTGAAACTACCGAAGGGAAAAGAAAATTGGGGAAAAAAGAATTCGATGAGATAGATAGATAGAGAGATAGATAGAGATTCAGACTCCTAGAATGTACTCTAATGATGCGAGGAGAACGAGATAACTATCGGTATTTCGTAATCCTATACGGATTCGTTGAAATATTGGAAATTCTCTTCCAGCTGGTTGTATTTTTGAATAATTCATAAAAGAGAGCTTACGCGTAGCAGTAACGTATCGTGGTAGAATATATATATATATATATATATATATATATATATATATATGTATATATGTATGTATGTATAAACATAGTTGGGCTATATACATAGATACCTACATATATATATTTTAAAGCGACAATCCGAAGCACGTGTGAGAGACACAAACAGCTCAATTTTCAACGCATACCAGATAACATAATGCGTTAGGTGTGTACTGTGACGCTTCACCGAATGTACCTACGTAGTAGCAGCTACTCTGCTGATCGAGCAACAGGAAGCTCGATAAAATCTCATCCTCTCTCTCTCTTTCATCTCTATCTCTCCTCTCTTCTCTCTCTCTCTCTCTCTCTCTCTCTCTCTCTCTCCTCTCTCTCCCTTTATCTCTATCTCTTTTATGAAAGTGAAATGAACTAAGAGGAATTAATCGCGCTTCGGGAATCGTCACATTCGAATTTAATTTCGTTGATAATGTGATAACAAGTTTAATCTTTTCTGACTAATTCCTTTATCGCGTTAACTTTGTTTCATTGTCTGGAAAAGAAAAAAGAATGAAGAAGAGCAAAAAGAAGAATGTGGAAAGAAAACAAAAAAAATAACTACGAATATATATATATATATATATATATATATATATATATATATATATATAGAGAGAGAGAGAGAGAGAGAGAGAGGGAGAGAGAGAGAAAATGTTTGTAATATATTTTAATATTAATAAAATATCGAAATAACCCGACGTTATACCGCATAACATTATGTTGGTACCATGCTACGCTATGACTACACTGCGACTAGAGTGATCTTCGTGGTTGCAATCACGACAATGAACACGCACCCTTCTGATGCGGCAAATGTAGCTGCAGCTACATACATATATGCATATATACATATATACGTACGTACATACATACATACATACATACATACATACGATATATAACGTAGACGCATACACAACGTAGACGTATAACGAAGGATGAACTGTGTGCATACGCACAATTCCTACCTAGATGGGTAGGTGTACGCGTACGCGAGGGAGAACGAAGCTAATACTGACGCACCCATCTACCCACGCACGCACGCACATAATGTATATACATGCATTAATACATATACGTACCACCCCCATTGCGATATACGAGGTAAGGGAAACGCCAAACATTGCCGATGCCAACGGCATACCCGATGCAGGATAGAACAAACTCGATGGGGTTGGACCATCCACCTCGTTCAGTCGCTGGTAGTTCCACCAAAGCTCCACCAACCCCAAGAGAAACCCTCTTTGCCTGCCAATAACATGTACTAGGTTATATTTGCATCATATAAATTATCACAAACTCGACAAAGGTAGAGAGGACCGATCGACTTATAAGGGAAGGAGATAGGGATGATGAGGGTGAGGGTGAGGGTGAGGGTGAGGGACGGAAAGGGGAAAGGATAAAGACCGGACGAGTCAAGAACTAAAAGATAGGGTCGAAGATGAAGATACACCGATATCACCAAACGTATCTCAGACACCAATTCTCGAAGTGTTTAACGTATGGACAAGATATTCCTGTTGGTTAAATCAAGGGAAGGGCTGGCTGGCTGGTTGGCTGGCTGGGCTGGTTGGCTACCTAAGGTATTTACGTAACGAGATTAATCGAACCAACCGAGAATTTATCTTCAAAGTCGAACGCGACTCGAACGCCGCTAATTTAATCTAGTTCGTAGCCTCGAAACCTATATGATAAGGTATACATACCGATCAAAACACACAAGATTCATTTTCCTCTTAGTACTAACAAATCGTATTTCCGTTTTGTCCTGTGCCAATCTATCCGAATATCTAGTTTAAACTATTATTACTTATCGGTGGTACGGTCTTTCGACGAGAGTGAAGAGAAGAGAGGGGTGAGGGGCGGGAACAAAAGAGGAAAAAAAGGGAGTGAAGGAAAAGAAAAAAAAAAAAAAAAAAAAGAGTAAAACAACAAATCGCACTATCGTAATATCGTCATTCGAACTGGAATCCTATTATTAATAAAATCCATCGAACACACACCCGTTCGTTATTTGAGTCGTTATTTGAGTCTCGAGATAACGGCCGTTGTTTGCCCGGAGCAAACAATTGCAACGTGTCATTTTTATTTGTCCGTTTAAAAACAAAATACATATGTATAAAATATATATATATATATATATGTATATGTATATATATATATATATATGTATGCACATATACATATATATTGTCCAATTTGAAATAAATCAATGAATCTTCAAAATACGTACCCTGCTAATACTACTCGTACGCTTAGGAGTTATACTTTCGGGATCCATGTTGCGAGAATTATGTCGAAACAAATGATGAAACACGAAATAAATATATATATATATATGTGTGTGTGTGTGTGTGTGTGTGTGTTAACTCTGTTAAATGTTGTATTGCCAGCCTCGCACTCGGCTTCGATCTGCGACATTGACCACAATCTCTTCGTTGCTTACCCATTGAAAGATTGTAATGTGACGATAGATATCGCAATGATCGTTGGCATTATCTAAAGGAGGGTTCGAAAACCACTTGACTTTTTTCTCATTGTCGAGGAACAAATTTCGAGTGATTAAATAAAAAAACATCCAAAGAAAAAGAAAAAATTTATATATATATATATATATACATATACATACATATATTCGTCTAACGTATCAAATAAGATGATAGGATAAATAGTGAAATGAATGAAAACGAAAAAAAAAGAAAAAAGATAAGATTTATTTGCCGAACGAAAATGATTCATTTTTTTCGAAAAACATTCTCTCTCTCTCTCTCTCTCTCTCTCTCTCTCTCTTTCTCTGGCGAGTACCTCTTCTTTCTTTCTTTTCTTTTTATATTTTTTGTAGATTTCGTATTACGTTGAGAGTAAAATCGATAAATATCATTGTCACGATAAGTCGCGAATCTTTTATAAAAGAATGTAGAACGGTCGAGTTCGTGGTAAAATTCTGATTATCTCTTATCTCGACTTTAATATAATATCGATTGAATTCAAGCGATCGCGCTGTGGTTGTAGATTCTTTTTTAAAAAAAAAGAAAAAAGAAAAAAAAAATTGAACTCCCTACGTAAGCCCGCCCCCTCCCCTACACCCCCTCCCGCTTTCTTTCGCATTTACGTCGCACACATACATACTATACATACGTATTACACCATCTCGCGTTATCGTTTTTTATCATCCGAATTTCAAATGCGCAAACCCGAAAGATCGTGAGATTTCGTTGTTGGTGGGTGCATCTATTGTACGTACAAACCTTGTGCATGCATACGGAGAATACTTTTTTCTCCAAGTAAGTTTAAATTGGAATTACTCGTGTTATACCCCTCGATATCTCGACTTCTTACGAGCGTCTCTAACATCGATTACGCCGATAAAGATAACGATATAATGCCGAAGAAACGAAAAATTCTTGCACTTGAAAGATCTTCAGAAGAGGGGAAAAAAAAAAAAAAAAAAAACAAGAAAAAAAAGAAAGAGAGAAAACAAAGCAAGTTAGAAAGGCGTAATACATACATTGTACACTTATCGTTTTTCAATTTAAACATAAATACGATCGTATTTTTCAATGCGATTCAAATTAACACGTGTCAAATAGTAATCAGTAAAGATAGTGGTTTATCAATTCTCTCTCTCTCTCTCTCTCTCTCTCTCTTTCCCTTCGGCAAGTTTTCTTTTTATCTCTCTTTCGTTCTTCAATCCATTCTTTGAAATTTTCAACGGCGGAATTTACGTGGACGAAAATTCGATGCGAAAGAAAAACCAAGCAAAATGGGAATGTACTATTTCACAGGCGAAAACGTTGAGTGGAAAAAACGTTTATGCTTGGAAGAGAAAGGGAAGGGGAGGGAAAAAAAGGATGTGTGTGTGTGCGCGCGCGTATATACGGTGTGTATATATACGTAAGCATGTATGTTGTGTGTATGTGTATGTGTGTGCATGAAAGAAAGAAAGAAAGAAAAAAAGGAAAAAAGAAAGAGAGAGAGAGAGAGAGAAAGAGATGCAGAGGTCGGAAAAGAGATGATCTCGCTATCTCTCGATCGCGTATGTGCGACTGTTGGGATAGAAGGGACCAGTTTGAATAGGAAAGGCGAACAAATCTGCTCGACGAGTTCAGGGATAAAAGGGACGTTTTGCAAACTTGGTTTCACTCGCACGAGAACCTGTATATGCGTGTGCGTGTATGTATGTATGTATGTACGTATATACGTATGTATGGATGTATGTATGTATGTATGTATAAATGTACGTAGAGATATGTACGTATGTACGTATATGAACGTAGAGCGAGCATTCGTACTCATGCACGAACACGCCACGAATCATTCACGATTGCGCAACAAACAAACAAAAGCGCGTTGGCTTACAGATTATAAAGATCACCTGGCAGCCCACAAATTCACGAATTTGTGGCATGCAAAATGCGATATTCGTGTCTAACCGATTCTATTCGTTTTCCATTGAAGAACGAGCGCGAGCTCGTTTTGTTTCGTTTGAATTTTGTATGGAAAAAAAAAGAAAAAAAACGAACAGAAAGAAAGAAAATGAAAAAGAAAGGGAGAAAAAGATAAAAGTGAAACGAAACAAAGGAAAAAAAAAATTGAAAAAGGGAAAAAAACCGCAGAGAAGAGAAGGGAGGAGAGTGGAGAAAAGATAAGATTAGAAAGTTCAGTTTAAAATGGACGTTTTACGTTTATCGTTGTTTAGATATTCTATTGTAAAGAAAATACAAAAAAAAAACAAAAAAAGAAAGAAGAGAGAAGAAAAGAAAACAGAAAAAAGAGTTCAATAAATTGCACGTGTGTTCCGTAAAAATATTAAAACGATTGTTAATATCAATGAAAATCTATAATATACGATATTTAATGATACGATACACGCATATCCAAGTACGTATACTTACGTACAATATTTAGTATATACAATAACGAAACGAAGAATATTTTTGATTCGAACTAAATAGTTTGTACGTACGCATGTATTTACGTAGACGTTATTATAAATACATTAAAAATTATCTATAACGATATCGATTCAAACGTTCCCTCAAAATTATCCCAATGATATTCCATTATCTGTACTATTAAAATCAACAAAATGATATTGCCCACATCCGTCTTCATGTTTGTCAAATTGAAATAAAATACGTATAGATAGATAGATAGATAGATAGATATATAGATAGATTGATAAATAGATAGATGGATAGATCGAATAGATCGGATAGATCGGATAGATGGATAGATAAATTGATAGATTATTAAAACATACTAATTCGATATGATCCATTATCGAGCCTACTACGGCTACGCGAATTATAATGAAATATTTTCAAATTAAGTATTAGTATATAACGAATACATAACGTGTTAACGATTCTCTATGATTTTGAATCAAGGGTAGGGGGCGGTGGAGGGGGTTGGGGTGAAAGTAGACTAACGATTGTAATATAATCTATCCTAAGTTTACATAGACCCCATTATCGGTATTAACGTTTGTTCGTTTGCTAATGCACACGTACGTACATACGTTTTTCCCTCCGGAAAACATAACCGGCAGATGCGATCAACGTTACCGATGCATTAGCCACTAAATCGCAAAATCTATCGGGTTTCCCGAAGTCAACTGCAAACCTATCTAGTCGATGATATTAACAGTAGCGAACATAACCGGAAAGGATATTTGGTATTAGCAAACTTGCCATTGGCCAACTTCTATCTATTTCTAAGCAACATAATAATACACTATCTATGGATCTCTGACCGCGTGTATTCATTTAACAATTTCGTAACACGTAATTCGAGATTAACGGATGTTTGTGAAGAAGTAAAAAAGTAAAGTAAAATAAAATAAAATAAAATGAAATGAAATGAAATAAAGAAGAAGAAGAAGAAGAAAAGAAAAAGCTAAAATCTCGACTTCTTTATCGGTCCGTTTACACGTCGAATAAAAATGTGAACAAATTGCAAAATTGCACGCTCGATCGAACACAAACTCTATTTTTCTTCGCTCTCTATCTCTCTTCGAAAAAAAAAAGAGAGATCGAAAGAAAGAGAGAGAGAGAGAGAGAGAGAAATAAAATCACACCTTATAGATTTGTTTACACAAGTATAAAATGTTTCAATATAGACGTACGATATAAGGATTATCTATATATGTATATATATGTATCTTTCTCTTTCTTTTTCTCTTTCTCGTTCCCTCACTCTCTCTCTCTCTCTCTCTCTCTCTCTCTCTCTCTCTCTCTCTCTCTCTCTCTCTCTCTCTCTCTCTCTCTCTCTCTTTCTCTATCTCCCCTTTCGACCTACATAAATTTTTAAAATTACATTCAAGTATTCCATACCAAACAGATGTGCTTTTAACAGGTGCTATGTAAGGGTATTTCTGACCTACATAAATCCTCAGAATTTGGGTTGGACGATCAATAATAGACAGGTGTGTTTTCGATACCCACCGTGCAAGGGTATCTCTGACCTACATAAATTCTCCAAATTACACTCGAGGAATCTATATCGAAAGCAGACGTGTTTTTATTAACAGGCATCTATGTATGCACGCACACGCACAACACTATATATATATATATATATATATACACATGAAAGGGTATCCCTGACCTGAGAGAAAAGAGAAAAAAAAAAGAAAAAGAAATAGTATCCTTCTTGGAGCAACAATAACCTTAGTTTAATATTACATCGGTTCTTAGAAAAAATATATTTCGGAAAAGGGGATAACCCGTGTACCCCATATGAATTCCATGTTATAAAATTAACGGATGCTAATCCGTTTGAAAGGATAATACCCAATCGTAAATCTTTCGAATAATATTTGTAAATCACGTTAATCTTTTACAATACCCTTTTCGTTTTACAACTAAGACCAGGAAGTAAATGACCAGAGAGATATTGTATGTATGTATATATATATATATATATATACGTACGTACGTACGTACGTATGTATGTATGTATGTATGTATGTATGTATGTATGTATGTATGTATGTATCTACGTGTGCCTACGATCGATATGCAAATGTTAAGTCACGCGTACGAAGTTAGTTCTTCCTTCTGCTAACCAATGGGGAAATACTTGAAACACTAAAACAAGATGAACGAGGAACCAACGAACTACGAGTAACACACGACGCTAATGATTTCGTCTCTCTTAGATCGTCAAAATACTATTACCAATTGAGACAACTGCATGCACTTCCAACGTAACAGGTAGTTGCTCTAAAGAAATAAGAGACTCTCATTTGTGCGGAACAATGTAATATATATATATACATATATATATATATATAACTTCGTTAAACAACAATAACGGTCTTCTTGTTAAGTATGTTCTTTATTTTTAAAGGAAACAAATTAAAAAAAAAGAGAGAGAGAGAGAGAAATATCATTCTCTTTTATCGTTTATGCATGTGTAATTAATGTACAACGGAACGAGCATTAAAGATTCAGTGACTTTGTGTGCTTGGAGGTTTTATTCTCTCCTTTTTTTTTTTCTTTTTCCTTTTTTTTTGTTCTCTCTTCCTTTCAGATCTAAAAGAGACACACACGACACAGTGAATTTAGTAGAACCGTGAAACATTGAGACCCATGCTCTACGATAATAAAAGCGCCTGCAAACGATAATCGCCAGAGCGAACGCTGTACTTGGAAATGGAACGCTACCGTTTTACCGTCGCTCCTACGGTTACTTTTGACGATTCGTTTCCCCTTAACGTATACGGCCTTTAGGGGTACGATCAATGATTAAAGAATCCGATAGAAAAAGCAATCTAAAACATCGTCCATAATCGTTCATTGCTTCGTAAATTCGTACTGTTTGTTAATAGTACATTAAAATTTTTATTACGGCTAGGAACGTAATAAACATTGCGATACAAATCGGTAAGATATCATATATCTCGCGAATGAAAAATAATTATACGTTAGACGTATAATCGCTAGCTCGATCTTTACCAATGGATTTCTAAATTACGTATTAATTTTTTTCTTCTTCTTCTTCCTCTTCCTCTTCCTCTTCCATTATCCAAATCTATATTCGATTTAGAGAAGCATCCGTTATATATTTTACTTGAATGCACGTCGAATGAAATTAATTTTTGGTGCCGAAAATACTTGAGCTCAAGTGGTGCCATCTAGCGTATCGATGCATCGTCCTTCTAGTGGAAAAAAAAGGTTACTTCCAGAGAATGGGGTTAGAGTAACTATCGGTAACGAACAATCTTATGGAATTTAATTGTTTTCGAAACTTTCGTGTACTTGAAAATTGTGCTTAAAAGTATATTTAAATACGAACGAAAGATCGTATAGAAAATTGTAGTTAACTTGTACCATTAAAAAAGTCAGAATTAGCTGTTTTAAGTATTTCTCACGTGGTGCCATCTGGTCGACGATATAAGCGTTTTTTAATACACGACATTCACTACCGTAGATAATACGTATAATCCGCCTTTTGACAATTTCAAATTCGATAGATAAATGGATGCATCGGAACGCGAGATGGAAGCACTGCATTTCTAAAGAGAAAGAGAGATAACAGATAAACATAAAGGACTGCACTCAGGTGCAGTTTGATCAGCACGATTATGACAATTCACAATTTGTATATATTTTCGAGGAATGGCTTGTTATTGTATTATGCTGAATGGAATAGACTGAATAAATCTGGAATTACGAAAGAAGAGGTATGTTTTGAAACATAATACGTCCATTTGGTCAATTGACAAATATTATAAGGTTAAAGCCTTTTATATATATGTAATATGTATTATATATATATGTCAAAATATATATATATTTTTTGTTTTCTTTTAAAATGAATGAATAATTTTTAACGAGTAGATTTTCTATATTTATTTTTTTCCTTATCCAATTTTTTATTTTAGGAAGCAAAGCTTATGTATGGAATGCTATTCTCAATAAAGTCTTTTGTAAGTAAAATATCACCGCTGGATCCGAAGGAAGGATTTTTGTATTACAAAACAAGCAAATATACTCTACATTATTTTGAAACGCCGTCTGGCTTAAAGTTTGTTTTAAATACAGACAACGCAACACAAAATGCTAGAGAATTGTTGCAACAATTGTATCGCGAGGTGATTTAAGATACAATCAATATGCGTATCGATAATGAAATTTTTGTCTCTGATGTATTAATTGCATATATATATTATTTTTCTCAGGTATATTTGGAATACGTCGTGAAGAATCCCCTTTGTCAATTGAACGAACCTATTCAGAGTGAATTATTTAAGTTAAAAGTTGATGAGTTATTAAAGAAATCACCGTTATTTTTAAGCAGATCTATATAGTCGATAGAATTAAAAAAATAAAAAAAATAAAAATATATACTCGTACAATTAAAGTTGTAAGACGTTATATTATCATGTAAAAGTTATTTTTTTTATATTACCTTATTCGTTTCTGTATATTTACGTTGTAATATATAAATTAAACACATAAGAAAATTAATTAAAAAAGTAAAAAAAAACTGTGATTACTCATTGTATTTTAAAATTATCCTTTAATTACATTGCACAGTATACCTCTAATTTTACACATATTTTGCTATCTATTACCTTATATTAGAGCTTGCACTATGTAAAACTTTCAGGTCTTATAACTTTTGTCCATACATTATATATCTTTCAATATTTTTAACAAATATGAGTGACATGCTATGAATGATAATTTTATATGATACTAAAAGACAAGTGTCCTCCTATACTTTAATGATGTGAAATACAGATATTAAGGGTACGCGAATTCTTAATCTTTTAAATGGCCATCATGAAAAGTGTATTATTAGTACAATTAAATGTTATATTTTAGTGATACTTAATCGATATTTCAGTCATACTGTATATAGTAACTCAAATTTTCATTATCGTAACGAACTCTGGTGGTTTCGCTCGTTTCAATGTTCTGAACATTTCTTTTTTTTTTTCCTTCAACATTTGCGAATAATGAAGTTTTATATATAGAAAAAAAAATGAAATAAAATAAAATAAAATAAAAAATAATAAATAAAGAAAAAAAGAAGAAAAGCAAATACGTGCGAACGAAAGAAAACTTTGAAGTTATGGCACAGCACTTCCAAATCTGTAAAATGGTATAGAAATAATATTAGTAAATCCAGTATTAAATATTGTAAATACATTCGGAAATGTATGTCTCTATACGGAGAATAATTATCAAATGATATTATATAAAGCATATCTTTCATTTGTCATAATATAATACTATATATCATTCCGGTATTAATAGCAACTACCCCATATAAACGATACCTCTGTTCTTTTATCTAAACTCACTCTCTGCTGTTATATATATATATATATATATATATATAATTAAAGTATAAATTTATAGGCAAGAAATATCCACGTAAATATTGATCCTATTGAAAAGCAAAACGAGATTATACTGCGCACTGATGGTATAATATAAGAAATAGATAAAGCTATGAAAAAAGAAAATGCAAAATAGTAATAAGATAATTTATAATTCTATGTATATATAAATATACCTTTATAAGAATAGCACATAATATATGTGTATATATATGTGTCTATGTGTGTATAAAGGTATATCTACAATACCTCCTTACAATTAAAAATTGTGGAGTTACTTTCATCATTACCAAATCACAATAGGTTCTATAAAATGGCAATGATCAAAGTAAAATCCAAGTGATGTCATAGTCAAGAAAGAGAAGAAAATAAACAGATCGTTAACGAAAGGATCTTCTAATACTTAAAAAAAAAAAAAAAAAAAAAAATTAAAAAAAATTAAAAAAAAAAGAAAAAAAGGTTTAGCTCAAAATGCAAAGTTTATCATCTTGTAATATGAAAACTCATTTTAGAAGATCATATATACATACATAATCTTGCTTATTTTCTTAATCAGAAAGAGAGAAATTATTCTGATACGTGAATTAGGAATAAAGCTAAAACAAAAAATCGATGAATAAATCAATTGTAAATCATTTTTATCGTCGAATACGAAATGCGCGTGATTTTTTTTGTTTCTTTTTTTTCTTGTTTTTTCTCTTTTTTTTGTTTTGTTTCGTCGCCAGGTATAAAACTTATACTCGATCCGGAATATATAATAGGCATACAATAAAAATACCACATGAGATTATGACTTTCATCGTTTCTAAACTCTGGGTTGCAATTATAAGTATATACACAGAGACGTATATATATAAATACATAACACGTGCAGGTACCGGTGGTACCGTACAACTGCACAGGGATCGGACGCGGGCGGGGGCCCGGGGGGTGGGTGCTGGTACTGTTTATTGCATAAAATCGATTATCATTATTTTCTTTTTCTTTTTTTGTCTTTCTTTCTTTCTTCTTTTCATCTCCTGCTCCCTGCATTACGCGTAATAGTATTATAGTGATACGTTTTGTGTACATGACTGTACAATTTGCGTGATTAAATTAGCGTATTATCATACATAATGCATTAAATACGTGCACATGTAAATACGCATCCTATATATATATATATATATCCAGATACTTCGAGAGACGTATGTATATTGCTACATTCGTACTCAGTCTTGGTTTTTCCTCAATATATATATACATATATACATATATACATATATATATATATATATATATATATATATATATATATAATATATATTTTTTTTTTTCTTCTTATTATTTCTCCTTTTTTTTGTTTGTCAATTTTTTAATCTCTTTCTCTTTTTTTTTCGTTTTATTATTTTTATTCCGTTTCTTTCTTTTTTGTTGTTTTTTTTTGTTTTGTTATTCACTTTAGGAGTGCGAGCTTTCGTTCCTAATACGTTCCTCGTCGCTAGAAGCGAATGCGTTATTACTACTTCCAGAATTTTGCAATACAGCAATCGGCTCCTCTATTACCGACAATCTCTTTTCACGATCCATAGACGATGATACCGTCGAACTATGAAAGAAAACATTTCTCAATGTAGCAACGTTAATGCGTTCTACGGATGGATGATCCTCGATCGAAGTATCGCTATTCAATTCTTTATTTGAATTCCTACGAATACGAAGAAGAATATAACCGATTAATCATTAGGTAAAGATAATCGTATCTATGATTATTATTATTATTATTATTATTATTATTATTATTATTATTATTATTATTATGCCGGTGATAGAACGTACTTTGAAAGCTTCTGAGTTTCTAAATCCTGTTGTTCTACCTCTTTATTACGTTTCCGTCTACCGCCACCAGTCGTCCTATTATTTGCATTATTGCACTGTGCTCCGTTAATGGTTTGGTCTCTATCCGCTTCGATAAAACTAACGTGATCGTCGAACCGTACACGCTCGGATCCACCATCCTCACCGCACACCGTCCAATTGCTCGAATCGCTGTGCTGCCGATCCAATGGCGGTTTACGACGCGTACGTTTAGCCAAACCCGGTACTACCTCCTCTAATGAACTCAAAGAAGTCGCCTGACCGGCCGAGTCCATGTGTCCTCCTCCTCTTCCTCCTCCCCCTCCCCCTCCTCCCCCAGTATTAGAATTTCCCGTATGATCTCCCTCGGTACTTCGACCGCCACTGATCGAATTACTGTCCATCTAACGTTAATCGATAAGATCGTTCAATACAAGACAAAACAAAAAATTCGAAACGTTATATATATATATAACAAATAATATCTCAAATGTAATCTTTTTTCTTTTGCATTACCTTAAAGTTAAGAACAGAACCTGACAATGCTCTCGTCGATGCTGCGCCATCGTCGAGAGCTATCGATGCATTAACAGACTTCTCTGATAGGCTCGTAGCGGCCGATGCTGTTTCGCTGCATAAACTACATCTTTGCGTTGAAGTCACGTCTGCCTGGACTTCCAATCTTTAAAAAAAAAAAAAAAAAGAAGAAAAATAAAGAAAAACAAAATTTTTTTTAATTCATATAACGCACACTTACAAGGGCAAAAGAATTGATGAAAAGCTTAAGGAAAATAAATAAAAAAAAAAAAAAAAATAGAAAAGTAATATTTTCACAAAATTATATGATACCTCTGACCACCGGGAAGAACGCTAGAGGCTATACTTCCTGCTAGACTGGTACCAGCTAGAGCGACATTACTAGCGCTCTCACGATCATTTTCTCGGCCCAATTTTTCCAATTGGCTCCCGCTACCCAATGACAACGATGCTTCTCCAATAGAAGGATTACCACCACGATGACTGGCAACGTCTATCGAGGCAGCGTCTAAACGTATAACACGTACAAATATTTCATTGATTTTCTGTTTTTCTTTCTTTTTTTTTTTTTTTTGTTAAATCATTTTCAATAAATTTACATATATATATATATATATATATATTTATTAATTGATAGATATTTACCACCAGCATTGCGAACGCCCAAGGCACCCATTAGTTCGTTTTCATCATCAAAATCGAATCGGACGCCGGTACCATTAGTGGACACTCCACAGCCACCACTACGGCATAAAGAAACCGGAACCACGCCGTAGACGTAGAACAAAAGAATTGGTACACCAATTCCAACTGCTAAACCCGCTAATACGGGCGACACTAAAACCTAAAAAAGGAGGACAAAAAATTGTTACGTCGAAAGAAAAGAAAAGATAAAAAAAGAGAGAGAAAGAGAGAGAGAGAAAATGATCATACTTATAAACGTACGTCACATTACGAGACGTGAAAAAAATCGTTTAGATCTCAGGAAGATTCTCTGATTCGGGGGGGGGGGGGGGGGAAGAAGTTTTAAACCACGATTCATACCTCCTAAAATTGTTAAATATAACGAAATATATGAGAAAGCCGGTACGTCATTCTATAGAATATCGAAATATGAAATTTGGGACGATTCGTCAGAGTTTTTGAGATGTTGCAAAATGTTTTTTTTTTTTTTTTTAACGATCGGTAAAAAAAAAGAAGAAAAGGAAAAACAGAGAAGAGAAGGAAGAGGGGACGGAGAGAATATCGTGTAAGAGCTTGTTCTCGCTACAACGAATCAATTTTTTTTTTCTTATTTCTTTTTTTTTTCATTTTCTTAATCGATTACCATAAAAGCTATTTCACAACAGGGACGGGGACGCGCGTTTTGATCGATTCGCATAAAAAATGTTGACACAGTTTCGGTTTTTGATCGTGTATACTACTTCCTCTACATATTTACAAACCCACCACCCTTCCACCCACGCGAATTTCTTGTCTATCAATTTTCCTTCGTTTGCTCGAACGATCGGACACCGACTGGCCATTATTAAAACCCTTCGTCAATCGAGATGAAGAAGAAGAAGAAGAAGAAGAAGCAACAGCAATCGGAATCGTCTGGAAATGCAGTGTCGATGCAAAACGACGATCGATTTTCCCTTCCCTTTCTTTCTTTTTCTCTGCATTTTCTTTTTTTGTCCTTTTTCTTTCGTACCGAATCTCACCTCATCTCATGCGGTGGTTTCTCCTATTGGCAAAGTCGATTTGTTCAAAAAAAGAAAAAACAAAAAAATTGTCAAACGCGTGATTTGAATCGTATAAGGCGTTGACGACGGTGTAGCGTTATTGCAACAGTGTAACCAAAGTACATACACGCGTGCGTATGTATGCGTATAAAAATATATAACGGGGATGGCTGAGAGAGAAAGGAGAGAGAGAGAGAGAGAGAGAGAGAGAGAGAGAGAAGGGGAAAAGAAGGCCATCGTAGAAGACGATAAAATAAAAACTATTAGAAAGAAGCTACGATAATCTGGTATCGTTTGAACGAACGAGGGGAGGTATATATATACATATACGTGTATATATATCTATATAGATATTTATACACGTATATAAAACACAAATATATATATATATATATATATAAAACGTATATAAAATATATATATATATACACATATATATACACGTATTGACTTCGTTCAGTTGTTCCGTAAAAATTGACGATCATACATTGTCAGGTGGCTAGCTCGGTTCATCAATTAAATCGGTGCTGCCGACAGCTTGAGGGATAAAACGCATGTACCCATACAAGAAGAAGAAGAAGAGACCATGCATGCGACCTAACACAACACGACGACGACGACGACAGCGACGATAACAACAACAACAACACAACAAAATACGATACGATGAATCTCGTCAGAAAGGGAGAGGGTTCTCCTCATGCGCTTTTAGTATATATTTTTTTTCCCCGTATCATCCATAACACCAGCGCTGTGGTGTTACACGTACATACATACATACATACATACATACATACATACATAAAAACATATATATATACGTAAGTTGCTACGTACGTACGTACGATACGCACACGCGCACGCTCGACTACAGCGATATTGGGGTGAAGAGAGGAGGGAGTATATGCCTCGATGGGATGGGTAGGGACTGGGGATAGGGGGGGAGGAAGAAGGAAGGAAGGAGTACGGAATGGAAGGATATTGATCGCACGCGACGAACAAGAGAGCTGGTACGCGCATGGCAGATCCTTTCTGTCCCCAGCCTGCGCAGGCAGCGGGGACTCTATTCCATCCGAAGTCTGATAAGGTTGATAGCCGAGAGAAGGAATAAGAGGTTAGAGAGATCGGTGTCACTCGGTACTCATCGAGTTACGCGTTTTGTACCGTGATCCAAGAAGCAAGGGTTCTTGATAACAGAAAAGGAGTAAAAAAGAGAGAGAGAGAGAGAGAGAGAGAGAGAGAGGGAGGGAGGGAGAGAGAGAGAGAGAGAAAGATAGATAAGTATATAGTTAGATTGATAGAGATGAGAGGGAGAAAGAGACGGAGAGAGAGAAGCACAGAGACAGAGAGAGACATAGAGAGACGGAGAGACAGAGAGACAGAGAGAGAGAGAGATAGAGAGAAGGGAATGATAGCGCTTCGCGCCAAGGGCGTGCCGTGTTACGTCCGTCGAGTCCGTCAAGTAATATAGTGTGCGAGAGATGATTTGGGATATCCCAAAGAAAACATTATACAAAGTTTGATCCTCGTCGAGTCTAAAGATAAGTGAAAAGAAAGGGAAAGGATTAAAAAAAAGAAAAAGGAAAAAAAGAGAAGCGAAAAAAAAGGAAACTAATATATAAGTGTCAACGTGTTTGTTGCTCGCCATTTTGTTGTATTTAGAGAGCCTTTCCTCTATCTATCTTTCTTTCTCTTTGTATTTTTCTATACGTCTGTATCTGTCCGTTGTTCGTCCGTCTACTGAGTGTCTGTTGTCCGACTGGTCTGTCTGTTTATCTGTCTATTTCTCTATCCCTCTCGCTCTCTCTTTCTAACACACACATTCTCTCTCTCTCTCTCTCTCTCTCTCTCTCTCACACACTCATTCTTTCTTCCTCTTTTTCTACTTTACGGACAAGTTGACGAGTATATACACCTTGATATTTAGGTTGATCTAGCCAGGAACGGGGACGCATATCGTATAGAAATTTAAAGGGATCATTGGCCGTTTGAGAGAGAACAAATAAATAAAAATGTCAGACTGCGAGGACAGCGAGGATTCCTGCGGCGAGGAGGAGGTGTTTCCCAAGTGGGAACTACGAAAGGAGTGGCTTGAGGACATATTTGAGAACTATTTGAAGGCACCAGTTAGTCGTCTTATGTTTAACAAAATAAAATAAAATAAAATACAAAAAAAAAAGAAAAAAGAAATAAATAAAAAAATAAATAAAAATCATTCGATAATCTTCTTCGGTGATCTCTAACTTATCGAAATTTGACAGGTTTTTATACCTGAATTCAAAATCGTTCCAAAATGCATATCGAACGAAAGTCTCCTAAGCAATATAACATACGCCGATACTACAGTCTATTCTGAAAATGTTCGGCGAAAAATAAGAATGATCATCAAACGATTACCGGACGATCCCTTCAGTCGTTTCTTCGTGACCGAGGGCCAATACGATCTACGTGAAATTAAATTTTACACGCAGGTGAGCGTAATCCGCTTGTATATATATATATATATATATATATATATATATATTAAAAAAAAAGAAAAAGAAAGAAGGGAGAAAAAAAATATTTCCATAGCACTGTCACAATTTCATTTCAGATAATACCGGACTTAGAGTCATTCCAAAAGAAACATTTAAAGGGAGATCGATTAAGACTCTCGGAATATAAACGCCCGCCGTTGAACGTGCCAATATGTTTTTACGCGCATTACAGTCCGCCTGGAGGTACCGACGATAGCCCAGTACCATCGGAATCGATGTTGGTATTAGACGATTCAGAAGGTACGACAATTAAATTCTGCGAAGGATTGACATTCGCCCAGGCAAAGGCCGCCTTGGATTCCATAGCGACGATACACGGGCTCTCCCTCTGCATGAAAATAATAGAGGGTAAACAATTGCCGGAACGTTACCCGTTCCTATTTCAAAAGGCCAAAGCGACGGATTCCTATCAACAGATGGTGGAACGTGGTTTCTCCCAATTGGCCCACTTTTTGGAACGCGTGCCAGGCCTCGAAACTATCCTCGAAGCACTTATGGCACTACGGCCGAAAACCAAAGACATCATCATGACCCTTCTAACTCCGGAAGATCCATTGGCCCTGATAACGCATACGGACTTCTGGTGTAAGAACTTGGAATTCCTATATTATCAGGAAAGTATCGTTTGTCTGATTCTCGATTGGCAAATGGTCGCTTATAGCAGACCGACGAACGACGTCGCATTGTTATTACTGAGCTCGTTGCCAAGCAAATTGCGCCGGAAATACACGGAATCCTTATTGGATTCATATTGGAACGCCTTGAATCATAACTGCTACCTTTACGGGGTCGACATATCGAAAGATCTTGGATATACAAGGAAAGATCTCGCTAAGGATTATAGAAAGTCTCAATTATTGGCATTATTACTTTGCATTGGCTCGATAGACATAGCTTTGGGACATCCGCAAACGGAACAACGTTTGATCGATGTACTTGAAGATCTTCATAACGACGGTATATTAACCGAAGAGATTGCAATAACGATGACAGAAGCGGAAGCTTAAACGGCCTTCCTAACAACGGATCTATAATTCTGTTCCAGTAAAAATAAAAAAATAAAAGAAAAGAAAACAAAAAAAAAAAAACATATAATACACGAGCCTAGCTATTCCAAATGGACCGTTGGAAGGTTTGTGCTTCCAAGCTCTCTCCGCTTCCGAAGATATGGTAGCAGAATTTTTATGTCGGTGTGTAGAGTTTAATGCCAGCAATGATTATTAAAGCAGTACTAAAGTTCGGGCAGAAGAGTGATAATCGATTAAATGGATGTAACGACAAAATGGAGGGCAGTATCTCTTCTTTTTTTTTTTTTTTTTATCATAAAGAAAAGATAAGGAAAGGAAAAAAGGGAAGGAAGGAAGAAAAGAGAAAACGAGAAAAAGGGGAGAAGAAGAAGAAGAAGAACAAAAATTATATACAACCAAGAAGGGGAAAGAAAAAAGAAGAGAAGAAAAACACGTTCAATTGAAAAACTATAAAGTGAGGAAAATGTGAATTTGATGAGAATGTCATTGGAACCGAAAGTAGATTTATTCATGCAGCACTATCTTTCATATTCTAACCATGTGCTGCTCTGCACGATCTTCCTCTATTCACGGCACAATTTAACGAAGTCGTTGGTATAAATCGTAAAACTCATTATTGATATATGATTCGAAGACGAACGAGAGAATAATACATTTAGTAAAGACTGCTTTTTTCTTTTGTTTTTGTTTGTTTTTTTTTTGTTTTTCCCTCGAGCATGACGTGTAACATTAGAGATATATTAATGAAACTTTTTAACGACACAACCTTTATAATATCGTTTCGCCGAATAATTCTGCTACTGTAAAACCATTTTAATAACGTACCCATGTATGTGTATATGGATTGAGTTTCGAAATATGTATGTATTATTAACGGCGTGCTATTTTTCTGCGGATCAAATTGAAAATGTGTTTCTTAATATAATATTTTATATTCGTTAATAAGTGCGAAAACATTTGTTAGACATCGTCCTAAAAGAGAATGATAATAATGCTCTATTTATGGGTGCTCCTTACTATTTATGGGTCAAACACATCTCTTCTCTCCTCACCGATCGTATTATTCGAACGAATTAAAAACAAAGAAGAAAAAAAGAAGAAGAAGAAGAAGAAGAAGAAAAATAGATTAATCTGTTTTGTAAGCCAATTTCTTATGTTATATTAAAAAGGAAAAGAGAAAGAACAAAAAAATGCAAAAAAGAAAAAAAAATAAGAGAAAAATCCACACTTCGTTTCAATATAAATAAAATATACTTCGATGTTGTCATGAAATATCAAGCGTCTTTAATTCATGTGTGTATGTGTATATACATATACATATGTATGTATGTACACACACACATACACACACAACGTATCTATAATCATGGAAATGTGTCAAATTAAAATAAAAATGAGATGTCAAAGTAGAGAATAAGAATAATATTGATATATATATATATATATATATATATATATATATATATAAAGAATATATGACATTTTTCGGACTTACCGATGCGGTAACACCACCTGCAATAAAAGCATTTCTCTTGTGCTTGTTGGCTTTCTTATACCTTGTGTATAATTTTCTTCCCACCCATACTGGAATGCCTATAACAAAAATATGTATTAACGTAAAAATATATTAAATTATTTATATATAAATATATATCTTATTAATAAAAAATTAATATTTACCTATAATCATTGCAGGCACCGCTATACCAGCAACGAGAGCAATTCCAACGGGAGCACCAACAAGAGTTCCCAACTGCCAAAGAATTTTCTTCTTTCTGGACCATGGCTTTTTACCCCAAAAAGTACAGCCAGAAGGACTGGGGAAAATAATAATAATCGGAAAGTTTACAGACCCGTTATTGGATCTGTTATCGAATGAATTATCATTAACATATAGATAATATTAATACCTTAGATAATGGAGATCACTGATTTCTTTCATACAAAGCCAACAAAATTCGGCTCCGCAAACGGCACACGTCATATGATTACAACTTCCATCGTCCATTTTAACGATAAGAGCCTGACATCGTGGACACGGTTTAATATCGTCTCCTAAACGCATAACGCAAAAACTGTATATATATATATATATATATACACACATACATACAGCGTATAGCTGTAGAAAATTATAGCGTATAAAGAAAGAATAGCTTATAGCGTAGAAAGAAAGAAAGACAAAAGAAAAGATTGAAGGGAAAAAATAAAGATAAGGAAACTTTGTAAAAATGAATACATACGGTGTTGTGAATCACTTTGACTGAAACTAAGCGAGGAGCTACGCTCGTAATATTGCGAGCGTTGTGCCCTAGCAGCATCGCACGTTTGATTGGGATGCCATCGGGCTTTACAATGATAACAAAAGTATGAATCGCAACCAGGTCGTTCGCATCGTAGTTTTGGACATGAGGCACAACCGCTGGCGATTACGGCGAAACTGCAATCCGGTGCAGGACACCATCTTGCGTCAGGTTCGACAGCGAGGACTCTTCGTACCATAAAGTCCTCATATTTTTCTAATTGAGCTGAATCGTTTAGGATCATTCGAATGTCTGTTGACAAAAAGTAAAAGAAAAAAAAAAAGGGAAGAAAGAAATTTGTTAGAGTAATATATATATATGTTATATATATATAATTTCTACATTTTAATATAATCATTTATACCATTTGGATGAAGCGGTTCTGAACATACGGGACAGGCTATATTAACCCTTGACTCTGAAATCTCGATTTTAAGATATTGTTGGAAGCAATCATAACAGGTACGATGATGACAGGATTGTATTACAGGGAATAATTCGATTGGCAGATCGGCTAAGCACAGCGGGCATTCCATTAATCCGCTTTCGTTGCTCTGTAATAATAATAATAATAAAAAAAAAAAAAAAAAAAAAGAAAGAAAAGAAAAATGAATAAAAATATTGTTGGAACGTCGAAGGTAATTTTACTTAATATAATTTATTATCTATCTAATGTTTTTGCCAAGAAAAATTCTACAATATGGTATCCTCCAAAATTCCTTCTCAGTCGCACTTGTACAGTTCTATAAATACCTTTCCGGCAGAAGAAAGTACAGAGCCTTTGCTGGAAGCACGTTGTAGGTCTATGTTGTAAAATTGATAATGGCTCGAACCATTACTTACTCTGGCTTCGATAAATACTTTACTGCTCGCTGGATCTTTAGCTGTAAAATCGAAAAGTAGAAGAAGAAGAAGAAGAAGAAGAAGAATAAGAAGAAGCAAAAGATACAAAAAGAAATGAACAGTACAATATTGTTATGATGGATAAACGGTATAAAGAAAAAAAAAAAAAAAATATATATATATATATATATATATACACACACACACACACAATAGAAACATTATATACGTAAAGAAGATTAATTACCTTTAGTGTTGTTCCTGTTGCCAGAACTGGGCGCACGTACTATTCTCCGACCAATTAGAGGGCTAGAATATAATAATCTTCTTAAGGAAAATCTTGGAAAGCGTCTACCACGTGGTGCTGCACCATTACAGCCCCCAGAAGCATTATCGTTTTCTTTGAACATCTTGGAAGTATATAGAGTAATAATACTGCTACAATGTCATTCTTGGATTCAGTCAACTAGATTTTAAAGAGGACCTATGGACAACAACAACAACAACAATAACAATAACAAATAACATGTCTTAACTGTCATTCATAGAATTGATCTACCCCGACAAATATTTCCCATGTTCATTCTAAAATAATTACAGACAATTTCTCATACAGTTCCTATTTCATAACAAGAGATAAATTCTATCATACTCGATTACACGACAAAAATTGTTTTTCTTTTTTCCTCGTTTTTTTTTGTTTCCTTTGATCATAATGCAGAGATAATTATATACAAATACATTTACATATATATATACACATCATGTATGACAATTCACGGAAAGCACAACAAAGTAATTTATAAAATTCATGATTCATTCTACGTCAAGTTCTTCTTGCGATACGTTATTTGTAAATCAAGAAGTTAATACGTTTAATATCATTCCTTTACGTGCACGTTTTGTAATAAGCAATTTAAATACCATTGGAATAAAGAGAATTCTAAAGAAATCCGTAAAAAAATTACGAATTTGAATTTCAAATATTAGCGGTTAAAACACTACGTATGTCGGATTGACTCTATTTTATATTTCGTCTTTATTCATCGATCGTCACTATTACCAATTATCGAAAATAATATTTTTCTCGGAATGAAAGTATGTTGTATACATCGAGAATTTCTCTCTTTCTCTCTCTCTCTTTTTTTTTGAATAGTCTCTATATGCATTTATCCTTTCTCCAAGAAGATATAAAAGAACTATTATCATCGCGTCTCTCTCTTTCTCTCTCTCGCTCTCCTTATGACTGTCTTTTTCTCTACGATTTCACCGCGCGTTCACGGCACGCATGAATAATCAGTATGTCGAAATGTTAAAAAAAAATCACGTAATGAGAAATGATTTCGACACGCTAAGATCCACGAGACATTGTTCATGACACAGATTTTTTTTTCTTTTCTTTTCTTTTTGTCTTTTTAATTTTGTTTTTTTTCGCTTTGTTTATTACAATTTAGCGGAGTCTTTTAAATACGCACTCTTTACAGATTATAAAAACCGATGCATTTTACATAATTTGTTTTTTCTTTATTCTTCTTTCGCTCTATTAAAAGATTACGATATAAAAATAATGACATAACTACATTGTTTATGCTCCAAGAAAACAAGTTGTTATATTTGCCTACAACTCGCATTTATCGGGGGACTTGAAACTGTAGAAAAAAAAAAAGACAAAACTTGAAAAGAAACAGAAAAGAAACAAAAAGAGAAGAGATGTTTACGCACTATCTCGACGCGATTATTTATACGATTATTTATTGGAATAAATTAAATATCGGATCGTCGGTTTATCCGATTAATTTATTAATACGAATTGAATAATATTTTTTTTTCTTGACGTGCTACGCAAGTGCCAGGACAAAAAAAGAGAAAGAAAAGAAAAGAAACGAAAGGCTATTAAATTTTCGACGTAAATAATATAGATGCGTGTATATATATATATATATATATCGCAAAAATGTTATCGAATATTATTTGAAAATCAATCAGCCATAAAAATAAACGTTTATTTAACAGGAATATCATAAAACAAACGCCATTTGTATAAATGATCCGAGCGAACAGGTAAATTACGCGACACTGTATGTGGACATAATGTATGTGTAATATATTTTTGGAGGAACATTGAACACCTCGTGCAGAGATCTTACAATCCACGTTAATCAATGAAATCGATTAATCAACGAAAATATGAATGAGTAAGTCGGGAATAAATTTAGAAAAAGGAAAAAAAGAAAGTGAAAAGGAAAAGGAAAAAGAAAACAAAAAAAAAAAGAAGAAAGAAAAAAAAAAGTAAGAGGAACGAGAGAAAAGAGAAAATAGAAAAGAAAACAAAAGAAAAGAAAAAGGGGAAAACAAAATAATACTTGGACGTGGATGACTAGCATTAATGAAAATGATAAAGAAAAAGAAGAAGAAGTAGTAGTGTAGTAATAGTAGTAGTAGTGTAGTAAGTATCTAAAAACGAGGAATTCGAAAGCATGAAGTATAACCACAGTTAACCGAAATCAACTCACCTCTGTTACTCTTTACGTTCGTTTGGTAATGTTAATACACTGGAAGATCACAATATTATCAAGATAATCGTTATTAAGGCCAATTAATTAACTTATTTTTACTTATTTTGTTGGTTAAGAATATTCACTTGACATAACAGCTGACTGGATTCCGATTATGGTATTATCATTGGTTGTGTCATATATCAGAACTGAAATGGGACATATGTTTTGAGATACTCGTGGCGCTACCATACGAGAACGCTCGGTACTATAAATTATTACTATCAATATCATATATGGAAAAACATCGATATTTTGATATGACAAATTCTCGATCAAATTCGTATGTACATATATAGATATATGTATATATATACGCACTTGCAATTCTAATGTGTATAACTATTTCGATCTTCCGCTTTTACAATATTAATTTATATTGTGAAATGATGACAAATGAAACAGTGCCTTTCAATGAGAACTACGTCAAAACGAAACGTCCAATAACATCGTACAATTTCTACGATTTTGCGCGCCGATTGGACGGACGATTAGGCGCGTCTTTGCGAATGAGAAAAAAGAAAGAAAGAGAAAGAAAGAGAAAAGAAAGAAAATCTGAGTGACCAATCGAAAGAAACGATAGCAAATGATAGGATTGTTACGAAAAATAATAAATATATAGATAAAAACAAACGGATTACAGATATTCGAGGAAATAAATAATGACCGTAGTATTATAAAATACTTGTACAAACCTATAAGGTATTCTATTCGTCAAAGAGACAAGTGCTCTTTTGCCCGCGTATTTCATTTAAATTCAAATTGATACATGATCACTTGTTATTTGTTTTGAAAATGAAATCAGCGTAATAAATTATTTACATAAGTTATTATTATAAAATTGATGTTTTTTTTTCTCAAATATTTTACACATCGAACCTTCCAAATGATATTTTACTTCGAATCTAATACGCATACATGTAAGAAATGTTAATAGATAAAAGGATTTTTGCATTCGTTGGATACATCATTGTTCTTTTTTTTTATCTTTTTCCTTTTTTCTATTTTTTTTCTTCTTTTTTTTTTAATTAAGGAGAGGTCACCAAGATTTCGTCTTTGTTGTTTGTTTTGTTCGTTTTTTTTTTGTTTTGTTCAATGTACTAATGAGCAGTCTATGTACAGAAATGTTTTATTCTTAAATTATGCACAAATTGCAATCAATACAAATGTATCTGAAACAAGCAAGTTGGGGGATATCTCAGTTTTTGGCTGCCATAAAAATATTCAGATTATATGGCAGCTGTTTTGTTAGGTGTCAATGTGTTGTTGCATCAATCGCCATGCGTTTTTGCAAAATCCATGAGACACGTCCGATTAGTTGTTGTCATATCCGGAAGAAGAGATAGCTGTTTTAAATTGATAACTGAATCTTGAGTATCACTGATAATCAATTTAAAACAGTTAATCATATCTATTTTATAGCTTAGTATAGTAAAGCTAGTTTATTTTTTTTTTTCAGACATCCACATTTCGACTAAGTAGTATTATAGTAATAAAGGTATGCGCTAAGTCTGCACTTCAGCTAGATATCATAAAACATGTATCATTCCTTCTCTGGCACATCATACATTGGTATTACTAAGTATACGTTTACTTTCTTTTTTAAATCATGCGAAACAATGCAGAAATGAACTTCGTATCAAATTCTAATACTCGATAATAGTATGCTTATACTGTAATAAAAAAAAAAGGCTAAATCACGTAAGAAGTGTACTCAGAAATAATAATAAAGTCTAATTCCTTGTGCACACCTGTTTGTGTTTTCCCATAATCAAAAGGAGAAGTCATTTTAGCATTCATCGTGGTATTATTCAATCAACACTCAGTATTGAAACATAAAAATCTAGTGTCGTTAACAACTCTACTAATAACCGTAAACCAAGAGAAAAAAAAAAAAAACTCAAATCTTGTGAAGTAAATAGAAGGAACATCATTGGGAACACCTTTGAACCAGGATTTCTTACAGCTGCCGCCCACCATCGTAAATTTAACAATGGAATTCACTTTCCTAGTATCTCATTAAATTTCATCCCGGTTATGACGCTAAGCAATACGATATACAAATTCATCGTTAATTGTCATTACAGGGTTTAACCATTAAAATCAATAAGTCCTTTTTTTTTCTTTCTTTCTTTATCATCTACTCGAGTAGACGAAGGACAAAAAAGATTGTTTTCCTTTTCTCTTTCATGGCAGTTTTACAGTTCAAAAGAATATTCTCATCGGACTGTGTAGACAATATGAAAATATTTCCTAATCACTATGATTAACAATTTCCAACATTTTTATTATTCATTGGTTTTCGTTGAATCGATGTACTTCTCTCTTCTTCTTCGTCTTTTTTTCTTTTTTTTTTTTTACTTTTGACGTCAAGAAAAAATAACATGTAATATTTAAATTATTCACGTGAATTTAATTCTACTAATGTAAAATATATATATATATATATATATATATATATATATATATATATATATATATATATAATATATTCGTTACAACCAACACTACCATGAAGATGCGTAACTTTAAAATGAACATTTCGAACGAATAGTTTAAATATTACGTTATAACGAATCATTTAAATTCATTACGATAGTTTCCGTATGCATTTAGTCTTTACGTATAAAAATATAAACATATTTAAACGACACAACAAAATCATCAATATTTCATTTCTTATTATTTATTTTATTTGTCCTCTTAAACTGTAAAACATTATCCAGCAAAAAGAATTTTTTTTTCTCTCCTTGTTTAATCGATATCATTTAAGAATGCAGCCAAATAATTAATAATCTAAAGATATTTTTTATTGATCGCTTGTCTTATCAATTTAATAAATGCTTCAATTAACGACTTACGATGACGATTATAATATATATATATATATATATGTATATATATACATATACATAAAATAGAATATAAACTATAATAAAGGATAAGAAAACAACGTTAATTATTTGCGATGCATTCGTAAAAAGAAAAGAGAAAAGCTTAACGGCATATCCAGATGAAATTCAATCAAATTGGTTAATTGACGTACGAGCCGCGAATATCCAGCCTATTTATTGGATCATTAAACATTAACGAGTGACCATGGTATGTACTTAAAAAAAATACATCCAAATCACTGCCACGTAAGTTAGGAGCTCGGTATAAAAATGAGGCACAGTTTCACAATCAGGGAACCCTTTTTGACCAAATTGTGCTGCTACTACCTCCCAATGAATGTATCCGTATATCAAACATGATAGCATAATTACACTATCATTAAACTAAACCATGCATGGATATTAATATGTGTCCTTAAAATGTGTTTAAGGAGAATGACGATTTCTTAAACAACTGTCATATTCTTATCGGTAGCAAACAGTCTTAACAACGAGCGTAGAGACTAATCATGTCGCGATCCATAATCGTGAAGTCCTTGCGTAGGTATATACGTCATGTTACGTGCTGGGTGTTAATAGCTCATCATCAGGTGTAGTGTTTATACGTAAGTAGCAGCTGTTGTGGTGAACCATAAACGGTTGTTTCTTTTTTTTTTTAGCCACTGGTACCATTCACCAGAGCTTCCTTAGGCTTGTTGCTCTGCTGCATTCGAGGAGGACGATTTCGTGGTTCTCGTTGACCCTTTGAACCTTGAGAACTGTTGTTCGACACAGATACGTCATTTGCAGGCGTTCCTTCTTTATTAGTTATTGTTGATTGATCGCCCGGTCCAGCATTACTGCCTGAACAAATGTATATATTAGCATTTCATAAACAATTAGTAAAAAGGAACATGGTAGACGTTAATTTTATTCTTTCATCATTCTCTCTGTTTCTTTTACTCCTCTAATTTTTTTTTTGTTTTTCTTGGGAAGTAAACAAAAAACTTTTCTTCCAGCGGGGTGGAAAGAATAAAAATCAAACCGATCATACGTCCTAAAGTACATTGGAATTTGATTTAACAATTATTGAAATTGAAGTTACCTTTCTCGCTATTAGTTGGCGTGTAACTTCTCTGTCGAGATCGTCGAACCCGTCTTCGTCTGATCACTTTAGCGCCTCCCTCCACGCTCGACACCGAGTCTACAGATACAAACCAATTGTGACCATCTTTTGCAAAGAAAATAATAACATTATTCCAATAATTTCAAGACAAGGAGTGATAAGACAAATTACAAGGAAAAAAAAAAAAAGAGAAGAAAAAAAAATAAAGAAAAGAAAAGAGAAAGCTGCACTCTCCACAAGTTATTAATTGCGTATATTAGTGATTAATGTCCCACGAGAAAATTAGTGTTAGATGGTCACAAATGTTTGCACCCTTTTTTGTTTGTTTCTTTTTTTTTTTTTTCATGCCACGTTCCCAAAGTATTACGTGATCGAATATGAATATGCGTATGTTCTTTAGGACGGAGCGATTTTTTTTTCTTTCTCTCCCTCCCTCTCTCTCTCTCTCTCTCTCTCTCTTTCATACACGCTCTAAAGGATAATTTTACCTCTATCAATGCTCGAAACGTCTTGACTATCAAGAACGGTGTCTTCGTCGTCCGTCGTCCGACGACGTTCGTCTCTACGATCTCTACGTTGAACCGGTGGACGACCTTGTCTAGCCCCCATATACCCTGAATTCCCTGCACCACCTTGATGACCACCTCTTGGTGGTAGGTCTCGAACACGATCCTCATTACCGTCTAAAGTGTCACGACGTAATCCTACAAAACAAACAAACAAAATTAAAAGTATGAATCAATGTCGATGAAAAAAGAAAGAGAATTTTAATGAAGGCGTATAGTATAATAAGGAAGGATAGATAATTTGTTTTAATCTTATTCAAATAAAAAGAATAAATAAATAAATTAATTAATTAATTCAAAAAAAGAAAAAAAAAAGAAGTTCAGTCGACCAGCATTTTAAATTAAAACATAATCATTTATAATACGAGGAAATGAAACTTATTATTGAATACGAAGCATATACACACCCAGTTCGGCATCAATAACGGAATCGCTTATTATTTTTTTTTTTTTCTACTAACTACCATACTAACACGAATTAACAACAACAATTAAGAGTAAAAGTAAATTAGATTTCAATCCTTTCATTCGTTGGATTGTAATAATTAATTTCATGCACAGTATGTTTATGTCCAAGATAAGTTTTATTTAGAGATAAATGTGATCATAATACAAAATTAACAAAATTAGTCATACTGTGGTTTTATGCTACATTCGCAACATGTTTTATCAAATTCTTTTTTTCTTCTTCTTTTCTTTTTTATCTTTTTTTTTTTTTTTATCCATTTTGATGCCTATGATAGTAATAAGATAATGTTTATATCTACGCGTTTGCATTACATTACCTCAGCAATTTATAAATTTATTAACTTTCTTTTTCTTTACAAATCTTAGGTATTTAATACAATTTGATTCAATTCAATTCAATTCAATTCAATGCAATGCAATGCAATGCAATTCAATTCAATTCAATGCAATTCAATTCAATTCAACTCAACTCGATTGTGTATGAAGATCGATTAAACAATTATATGTTTAAATAAGGCAATGTAACAACGAGCACGATTGATACATAAGTACATATTATTGTCAAATATTATGATAATACTTCCATATTATTTTCAAAAATACCTTTGTATCATATAATATATATATATATATATATATATATATATATATATATATATATATATATATGTATATGCAATTAATTTTAACTGTAAAATAAACTAACACGCCATCATACGTGTGCTAAAGTCAGTTTATAATAATGGATTATTTGAAAACATATTATAACAAATATGCCCTTAGAGAATACAGTCTTATTTGGTAGTGATTTTGTAAAAATTGTAAAAATGCTTACTATTACTATATAGATACAGATTTTAAATATTTCTAATTACAACTGCATAAAATGTGCAGAAAATGAGAAAGAAATAAAGAGAAAGAGAGAGAGAGAGAGAGAGAGAGAGAGAGAGAGAAAGTAAACATGTGTTTCTAAAAACATGAATATGTAAAAAACTTTAAATCATAATTTACTCATCTATTTTGTTCACAGTGTTAAATAAAACGGTAGAATCAAAGAACAAAAAAGAAAAGAAGAAAAGAAAAGAAACAAAACAAAAAAACAAAACAAAAAAAAAGAAAGAAAGAAATAAAAACGAAAGTAAAGTTCAATACTTTACACTCATATTTATGTATGATGTTATTTATATTGATTACTATGTAAAAGTACTAATTAAATTATTCTTACTACATTATTTTACTTATGTTTACAATATGTAGTTACTAAAGAATAAGAGCATAAGCTAAGTACTACAATAGTAAGGATTTCGTTAGAACTTTATCTAGTAATCCAAAACAACTCTAACCTCTAGGATACTAATGCTGTACAATGTATAATTGTAATGTTATTCAAATTTTTGTAATTAAACCGCAACAATCTCGTGATATCTAAAACCAGTCTGTCTCTCACAGTGTGTTTCATCAACAATGTATGGTTCTTTTAATCACATATCTTTCTTTTCTTTTCTTTCCTTTTTGCTTTTTTTTTTTTTTTTTTTTTTTTTTAATTTATACTCAGAGGCCAAATATTTAACACATACATTGACGAATGTATCCAAGCTTATAATGAGATATTTTAATGGAATAACGTTCAGCATATTATCACAAAGCAATAAAGATCGAATTATTTGTTACTTTGTAGTGAGATGATTTCTGTTGTTAATGTCTCTGGTATCAGATCCACCACGAACTCTGCCATCACGTTTATGCGTGTTTTCTATATTGTTGATGTAATCAGTAATAGTATTACCGGCATTATGTCTGGCAGGGGCCCTACCCCTTCCCCGTCCTCTAGATTGACCGCCTCGTCCACCACGACCACCACCACCCTCTTCGGGCCCGGTGACCATTCCTCGCCTTGTCGGTGGAAAACTAGGCATTGGTCCTGTCGTTGATCCATGCATGCTTCTTAATTGTTGATCAATTTCTAATTTTTCTTGCCTGAGCTGTTCAACTTCCTAGAAAATCAAGATATCCAAAGTTTTACATCAAAGTCAATTAATCTATGATACGTTTAACGTTTAACAAATTTGCTCTTTATATATTTCATAAAAGTTTATCGTAAAGAGGATTATGTTAATTCTACGAATATACCTTTAAATGCGCCAAATGATACTCCAACAAAAGTTTGGCATTTGCAATACTTTCAACAGTACCAACAAAGACAAATGGTACTTGGCCTTCTTCTCGCGGGATCGTCGGTTGCGGTTCGTTGTCACCTTCTATTTTCACTCGTACCTGAAATGTATATTGTCTTAGGAAAAAATTCATAATTACCATGAAAAATTAGCTTTACCGATTACAGATTGTAATTCTATTTCGTATCCATACCATCCGTTTTCAGTCATCGTTGTTTATTATTTCCATCAATTGAAATGCTGATCAGTCTGTAAAATTTACCTAAATATGCAGCATAATGTAGGCTGTTATTGACATTATAATAGTATAATAACAGCTCTACATTTTTAAACCACATTGTAGTAAACTTTGCTGATTGACATTAAAGATTTAAATCCTTTTGACATATATATATATATATATATATATATATATATATATTTCTTTTCTTTAGAGAAAATTCTACAATATACAAAATTTTAATATTTTAATATTAAAATTTTATATACTAAGGTTGGAATGATAATATATTTCAAAAATATTTTACTAATTAATTAAATGTCACAGCAATATTTCATATAATGTTGTTATGTTTCCTATAAGTTATAATAGATATACTTTGGCATATAGAGAAATGTGTACATACATGGATTGATATTAATATTTGGCATTATCGAGTATCCTATATACTATGAAATTTTGCTTCATAGTTATGCATACATTAAGTTATATAAAATAAGAAAACAGATGATGAATAATAATAATAATAATAATAATAATAATAATAATAATAATAATAATAATAATAATAATAATAATAATAATAATAGTAATAATAATAATGTAAAGAGACATATTCATTAAACAGTTTACTTAATGCAATATGATTTACGATATTTTTTCCGGCATGTGATTATTTAATATTGATAAATCACAAAGATGTGTTTATTGAAAAAGTAAAACTGGCCCGAGTGGTTCATGTAAGATGTGTAAGTGCTTTCAAACATATTCAATTGATACAATGAACCAGATGAAATAATTCCACAAACAATATAATGTAAAATACTTACTCTATCAGTGTGAGTATTCCCACTCGAGCCAGTTGTTATCTACCGAGAACAAACAATGCACGTATATCACATCAACGTAACTCTATGTTAATTTATAACTTCCATTTTCAATTGAAACATATATCGATTTTGCCAATTTTCTTAGAGCTGTTAAAACTGAAACTAATAATGTATAGAGATTCCATATTTTATGAAATTAAATAGTCTTGTTCGCAGGGCAAACTTTTACAAGTGGATATAAATTACGTTCGTGTATACCCTGCAGAATAAAAATGTAGATACACCAATAGATGAGAGGAGGGTCTATGATATACTGTCCCTATACTACATAAACAGAACTGACCACAATACGATTAGAATATCAACTGAAAATGAAAATTAATGCAACCAAGCATATTTAATATTACTTTTCAGTTTTTAATTTCAAGCAATTATAATTAATAAAAACTTACCAATAAATTTAAAAAGTAATATACAAAAAAAAAAAAAAAAGAAATACTTACTACACCGCTCTTGTCCACAATTTCTTGAATAATGCGACCATTCTTTCCAATTACTTTTCCTACCAAAACGCGTGGTACTTGAATGGACTCTTCGCTATATTCCAACATGGAACGTGCTTTTTTGACAGCTTCATGCGTCTAGAATTTAAAAAGAGCAACTTTTGTATTCATTTCTGTTTACATACGGATACAATTTGGTACAAATATAGTAAAATATAGTAAAAATATAGTAGAATATAGTAAAAACAGTTCAGTTTAAATAAGTATTAAAGTGAATGCAATAACAACAGCTTTGTCAAAGCAAAACCACTAACTTGAGAAAATTAATTGTTTATTTTATATAAATAAATAAATTTATATATATGTATGTAAGTATGTATGTATATATGTCTGTGTCTCTCTCTCTCTGTGTGTGTGTATTGTAGACTTTACCTCTCCATATATTTTAAATGTGCAAGAATTTTCTTCCAGTTCTATATTCGTTATTCCATCTACTTTTCTTGCTTGTTGTATATTCGCTCCATGAGCACCAATAGCTAGTCCCATGAGGTCTTCTCGAACATTAAATTCATCTGTGTATCTACAAACATCAAAATATTTATCGTAACAATTTGGATTTAGACGTCACTTTGTTGATATCAGATATCACTATATCTATAAAAATTAGGAGATGATAAGGAAAGATAACATGTGGTTTTCCATGTGACAAATTTAAGGTCTCCTAAATTAATAATTACAATAAACTTATTATGGAATTCATCCTATATGGAATATATAATGGAATCATGATTATATGCCAATATCATGTATCATTGATGATTAATTAATATTATAAGATATGACTTAACTGGATTTAAAATTCTACAATATTGTAATATGATAATAATGATTGGATCACATAAAAAGTAACATGCCTTAATTATATCTGTATATACATATATATATATATATATCAGTAAATATATAAAAGAAGATATATATACATATATGTGTTTGTATATATATAATATATAATATATATATATATATACATATCATAACATGCCAAATGCGACATGTCTGTTTTATAAAATATATATTTTAAACTGTGGCTTGCATTTTGGCAGATTCAAGTGAATAACTTCTGATAATAAGTATCATGTATGAGTAATATTTTCTTATTATACTGAGAGTTTATCCGACTTGTATAGTAATGCAGAAAATAATCATGCAAGATGAACACACATAAATTAACATTTACTGTAGATAAAAAAATTGAAGTGCATAAATATTTATGTTTAAATTATTGACAAAAATTGATATTGACACTAAGTTATGCATTTCAAAATTATTGAATTGGCATGCAAAGTCAATTAAAACTGTAATATTAAAAATGATGATATTATAATATTTATATATATATATATATATATATATATATATATATATATTTATATATATATATATATTTATATATATATATATACACACACACACCATATATATACATACATATATATGTGTGTATGTGTGTGTGATATACATAATAAAATGTTAAACGTGTATGAACTGAAGGAATAGATGATGAAGCTATGTTAAAATTTTGTTATGAAAAATTTTGATAAAAGTAGTCACCACATATTGATTTATATTAATTTACATTGCTGGATTTCATAATTGGAGGAAATGCCCTTTATTTATAAGATGATATACAGTATGTGGTATTATGTGTATATTCGCGTACATGTATCAGCATAGGATAGAGCCACCATTTATTTAGATATATGTGCAAAACATGGAATATATCAGTGTTTCTCAAACATCGGCAGGCCAGGTTTAATGTTTTCCTTTTAAAATATAAATCCATAAACTTAAAACTCTACTCGACTGTAAGAGTGATAAAGATTATAACTAAAAATTGATCACAGCTACACGCTTATGTATCAGTTTACTATTTTACACAATCACTCAAAATCGACTACGGAGCACATAATAAAAAGAAAAAAAAAAAAAAATATAAATAATATATATATATATCTTGTATCAGTGTATTTAAAGCATATGATTCTTTGTGAAAGAACTACACAACGCCGAAGCATGCATATTTATAGTGTAATTTTATCTTTCATTGGGAAAATACAGCTGTGTAGCTTGTCATACAGTAAGCTAACTTATATCTAAACCACGCTGCTGTGATCTCACCTTGAATTTGTTCTCACTCCTGCCTCAAAGTCTGAGACACGCTGATATATAAAGTTTGAAGATCTAAACTTGCTGAAATGAGAAAGAAACTCTGGTGTAACTCAGTGAAACCTCTATATCAGATGGCCCTACCCTATGTCCCTTCCATTCTGTCTGTTTGTTCCTTGCGAAAGAATATTAATGAATGTGTATAATTTCTTGTTTCCAACGCATCTACTGATTTATCTATATTAATTACATTAGTCAAAAATCAACTCACATACCTGCATCAAATTATAAAATATTTTGGCATTTTTTGTATACTTACTCAACTATGATCAATGGGAGGAAACAGCTTACTGCTTGTATTATGGCTGCAGCAAAGATCTTAGAATATGAACTAAATATTTAAATCTCTATGTAACAATTAAATTACATATATTATATACTTAAATATATGTTGCCAAACAGTACGGAGAAAAACTTGTAAATTGAATGCCATATAAATGAATTAAAATAAAAAATAAAAAAAAAAGAGAAAAAACAACATGAGAAATACTTTAAGAATTTGGCCATTTTTATGGTAATTATTCCTATTCTGTGATCTACCATAAATTAAAACTTTTCAAAACATAGAGAATAATTCCTCATAGTCATTTTATCCTACTGTATGTTAAATGCACAGGGATGCATCAAGCCATCGGAGTAAATTAACTTCGTTTATAATCGAAAATCACAACTAATGATACTGTACTAAGAAACATGTTTCTTCAAGAATTTTTTCTTGCAGTAATTTTTCTTAGTTTCGTTTTTTTTTTTTATTACACATTATCAAAGAAACGTGCTTATGTATAAAATTATTAATGCAATAAATTACACTCCACATAAATTTCCTCTTTGTACTTTGCTTATATGTTTTATGCGTGCTATTTACAATTATGGTACTAATGAAAGATGAATGAGATTGCATTAGTACATGAAAAATGAGTAATATTGTGCCTTTATATATTTATAAAGTTATATATCAATCTTGTAAACAGCGTTGTGAACAATATTTCATTCAATTAACAATTAACGATTGCATTGACTAACTCCTTTATAAAAACGTAAATCATTGATGAATTACACGACACAATCACCTATTTATCATATTTATCATTTTAATTAATTTTTAAATGGTGATACGATACAAAAAAAAAAAGAAAAAGAACAAACAAATAATTTCAAAATGAGACTTCCGAGTTAACCATTAAATCAACTAATGATTAAATTAATAATTTAATCGTTAATGGTTAATAGAATTAAATATTGCTAACACTGTTTGTAAAGATAGCCATTTGTTAAAAATCTTGTGAACATATTTCTGCCAGTAAATGCAAACCACAGACAGGATGGTTATGAGGACAGTACGTGGATAAGGGCAGGTGATGAATGTCACAAGATTCATACTCGTAATTCATATATGAAATTAATCAAATTATTGACTTACCCCCCGATCGTCTGAAGTTTAGTAGATTCAAGTTGGCGTGCTGCTTCTTCTGTTCTTTTTAATAGCAAAACCTATAATATTTGTATATAAAAATATAAAACGAAAGAGTGAAGATACAAAACGTTTCATTGAAATTAAAGAATTAATTATGATCGATCGAAAGACCAACAAGTACGAACCTTCTGTGATAAATTACGAAAATGCATTTCTTGGAGCATAGTACTGTGACGATGTATATTTTCATGACGGGAGATGGCCAGCAGTACTCCTCGTTCAGGCACATATCGGCACACTGCTGCCCCGATTGCTTTTTGAAATTCCTTATGTGCATTGTCCATCTTAGCACTAAAGTAAAATAAATTAATTCATATACTTGTTCTGATAAGAGAACAAATTTACTTAGACACACGTAGAAACGTTAAAATTTATATTTGGAAGATAATTGAATTGTAAATCCTATATACAAATTTTAAATTATTACTTACTACTCTCTCAGATCTTCAGGTACTTCAATTTCGATCTTGTGAAATGTATTTTTGTCGATAGGAGGATTGACATTTTTTACTCTAAGCCGCTCATTACTTATTATTTCTGTATAAGTATAATCCCACCCCAAATATTCTACTACTAGAAAACCTCCTTTGATCATCTGCAGTATAAAAATGATTAACTAAACAATGTTGCACAATGCCATAGTATTTACATATTTCATATACTCAGAGTTTATAACCATTTTATACTAATATATGTATATATGACAAACCTTAATGATGGCTTTCCACCACCCCCAAGCCTCTTGCTCGTTAGATCGAGAAAATACCTCAATCTCTTGGTTTTCTTGAAATTCTGCTTTAACACCATCCTTTGGTGGTAGTCGTACTTGAGCAAATGGGAATTTTGACTCAGGTTGCCAGCTAAAATTTGACAGTGAATCATACTAATGATACGAATAAGTTTCTTATATAAAAAAAAAGCTTGAATTTTTTTTTCAACGCTAAAGCTTTAGATTATGCGATTTAATTAATACAAATCAGAAGCTCTATGTAATATTAGCTTGTAAATTAAGCAAATGAAGCAATGAAGTACTTGTATCAACTCTAGACGTAACGGTAATAATACAATTGTTAAGATCAAAAGAATATGCATTAAAAAAAAAGAAAAAAAAAAGAAATTGATTATTTAACGAAGCATTGCACAAAATATAGCAGATAATATGATCGAATTGGATGGTAAAGCCATTAGAAAATAACACAATTGTAAATAAAAAAAGCTACATCGCTTTGTTTTACCGAGTGCATCAAGCGCAAGACCAACTAACAAGAGGAATGACCAAACATGGACACGGGCATGATAAAAAGAAAAAAAAAAGATACGAACGGATAGATAGTATTAAATCCGTCGGCTTATTTGTAAGCAAATAAAGTTTTTCATTAGGAAAAAAAAAAAAAAAAAAAAAAAAAGACAAAGCTTCCTCCTCGTATTAAGAAGCGTAGGAGGTAACGGAGGACATTGGCGCGATGCAATTTTTTCAATTGTATCCGAGTTTTCTAGATAACAGCTAAACCCTTTTTTACATTGTAGATCTCTAAAAGAGAGTACTGAAGCGGTGCTTAAGTAACTTACTCATTTTCGAAAGTTACCAGAACCTCGTCGTCAAAGACATCGGTGACAAAGGCCTGCAAAAGAAAAGAAAAAAAGGGAAAAGAATATGAAGAAACGTGTAAATTGTTAGCGAAGGGGGGAAAAAAATGTAGAGGAAAACGCATCGAGTGGCATGGATCGCGCGACTCCGACGTGACAGCGGCACGCGTCAGGCTATGCCATCGTAAGGGCACGGATAGCTACCGTTTCCACGCGCAACGGTTAAACGTAGAAGGATAACCGGGATATATACAGGGCCAGTATATCTCGATGGACGTTAAAGCGAACCCCATTAAGAAATATCACGCCCTGTCAAACGGAGACATGGCGTCGGAGGAAGCCGCGTTACCTCGCGAACATTTGAGGTGCGCGCTTTCGCGAAGTACGAGCGAGCTTAACGTTATATTAGAGGCCCTCCACGGCTCGTGGCACGTACTATCCACGGCCTTCCTCTTCCTCTCAACATTTTCTATACTTTCCACAGAACGAACCTTATAATATGCTCCGTTTTCGCCGCATACTTCGACTGTGAGATCCTCCATCTTGCTTTTGTGTGACGGTTCGCCTCCTTTGCGGCAGGCATGCCGACGAGCGGGCAACGGCACGAGTTTCGAGATCAAGAAACTCGTACGGTTCGACCAATCGCAATATCGCATAGAGCGACCTGGCGCTCTCGTTGGATTAGTCGTACAGGTCGGCCACATCGGCTATCTTCGGATCGTTCGTTAATGTCACTAGGGAACCTAGAAATTTCCTTTTCGTCGTAAACTAGCATTGTTTTTTTTTTACTCCTCTCTCTCACTCTCTCACTCACTCACTCACACACTCTCTCTCTCTCTCTTTTTCTCTCTCTCTCTTTCTCTCTCTTTCAATCAAGCGCTCGCCCGCCCCCTCCCACACCCCTCTCCAACTCGCGCTCCTTAGCCGTTTCAACGAGCTCCGTGCTGACTTTTTAGCCCTCCCGTACGAACGACGCGACGTGTGCTTGTATACCGTACCCGATGTATCTGCTATGTATTCGAATACCAATACCTATGTACTACGCGTGTGCGTGGTAATAAATTTCCCGTTCCCCGTTGCTTTATCCACGTATCATTCGTTTTACTCTGGACACACTTCCTAATCATCGGCATCGTCGACTCTCGTCCTCGGCTCTCTCTTCCTCTTCTCCACGAAGAAACGAATGATGTCTCCTATCTCCTTCCTACGTCCTATTAATTTTTACCTACCCTCAACGTTTACGATAACTGTCTTCGCGATCGCGTGACGCGCGTTACGACTTTACCACCGATGCTGACGAGAGTGTCATCGGCGATCGTTCAGCGAGGACGACGATGTCTGGAAGCAGCGATTCCGAGGAGTTCTTCGACGCGGAGGACGATTCCTTCCATCGTATTTCGCGGTAATTCCCTTATCAGTGTTCAACGTCACTTTTACTACTTTGTTAATCGTTTATTTTGAAAAAATAAAAAAAGAAAGAAAATAAAAAAGCTATATATCGTTCGTAACGATCCTTTTTATTTCGATCTATCAAGATTTTCCTCGTATTAATTGACGTCTTTACTCGGGTATCTCTTTAATCAACCAGTTAATTACGTAATGAACCTCTCCAGATTATCACCTGTTTATCGTCATTATCTTTTGAATAATAAGAAAAAGAATTTAAGTTTCAAGAGAGAAAGGGAGAGAGAGAGAGAGAGAGAGAGAGAGAGAGATACCAGTTGATGATTAGTATAACGAAGTAAAGTAACTTTCTAAACGGATCAGTTTCGTCATTTAACGTAACAATAATGTTCGTGTTTCTAGGAAAGTCAGGCAGCGTGATTCAGCAAGCGCGGAAATACAGATTCAGGGTATAATACCGGATTCTACTAAGGGAATAGTCGATGATGTTTTCGTCAAACCTGCTGACCCAAAACCAACATCTGATATCAAGGATAACGTGGCTTTGGAAAGGGTACAGAGCAAGGATAGACTTTTAGTAAGTATAAAGATATCATATCAATTAATGATGCTACGCGTAATGGAAACTAATGATCTATTGATTCTTCGTAGGAAGATGACGGAAAGGTGACGAATACGGATAAGATCGTTGGTAGAAGGAGATTTCGTGAATTGAGACAACGCATGCAAACGGAGGACGATGATATACCCGTCAATAGTTCACCTCCGGATAGTCAAACTTCTTCCATCGAAGGAGTTTATCCGATGCCTTCTAAAACGACCCACCCATTCCGAATTATCGAACATGATACTCTAAGTTTGCAAAGTATGACTTCTTTAGGGCGAGTAGGTCGAATTTTAGCGGGTGTAACGGATAATGTTTCTGGGATGATTGCGCCAGGTGTTGCACAATGTTCCGCCTCGACCGTCTTACTTACTCGCGAAAACCAGATGTCCTCCATTGCTAGTATTCCGAGCAAAGACGAGGATACCGCATCTGGTAAGCTGTCTCAGTCATCAAGCGTCCTTACCTTATCAGGGGATATCCTTCAGGAATCCTCTGTTAATGGTAGATGCGATTATGTCTCACGTCCGCAAAGTGACAAGACTATGATGCTTCAAGAACCCGATGTCATCGCGAGTACAAAAAATAATGGAAAGGCCCTGGACGATGGTACGAAAGTAGACGTGCCCGTGGCACCCCCTAGACGTAAGAAGAAATCAAAAGTGCAAACGCCTACCGATCTTGCTGTAAGACACACACATATATATATATATATATATATACACATATATTCTGTTATCGTCTCGAACAAAACGGACCTACACCTAATTCCTTCTGTAGTCCTTTTACGCAGCCTATCAATCATTCTTCTTTCGTAAGAACACAACGGTTTGACATATATCTCTTCTTTCGATTGCTATTACATAATTTTTTGTTCGCCTCTTTTTGTATTTTTCTTTTTTTCTTTTTGACGATCAAACGATCGAATTCGATTCTTCGTATGAACATAAAAAGAAACAAAAAAAAAACAATTTCAGCCTCCCACCACGGAAGTTTTAAAAGTACCGGCTTCCCCTTTACCAAGCCCAGCAAGTACCATCGAGTCGATTACGAGAGAATTCGAGCATTCTCTTGATATTAGATCTGCTACCAAGGGGCAATACGTTGTGAAACCACAAGTAAGTAACAAGGTAATGAAACGCGAAAGAAGTAACGAATTTCTTGAAGGTACTATCCCTCCCTCCCTCCCCCCATATTTACCGTTTTTTAGGACGAAGATAAGTCGAAAGCCGAAGGACCGTCGACCGAGGAACTGGAAAGAATAGAACGAATGAAGGCCGAATTACTTAGCGTACGATCAAGCGATAAGTCTAGCAGCCCGATGGGATCGATATCTAGCAACAGTATCGGCCGTTATTCTCTAGGGCCTCACAAGCTTCCTGGCTTGAGTCCGCAAGGTTCTAGAGAAAGACGAAAGTCTGCCGGCGATCAGGATATGGTCAAGCAATTGAATATGTTCGTGAGAACGCGCACCGACTCGGGGAAACGTCTTACGGACATGGTAATCCCAACCGATACCGATTATTTCTAATAATATCGATTATGCGAAAGCAATGAATTATTTCTTGATATAAACAAAAACTAAACTAACGATTACGTAATATAATTCCAATTTGTGACAGGAGATATTGGAACAGGTTACCGTATTAAATTTGGATACGGGGGAGAGAGTGCCATTAAGCATTGCCGAGGATAAATTACCGCAGTGCATCAATCCGTTGTCTTTGCACATCATGAGATTGACGTCGGAGTACATAAGCAATTCGAGTTTGGAGAAGGAGAAGGAAAGCGACGAGGAGAGCGTTGACAGTAAAATGTCTAGTATACCGCCGGACGAGGACGTGACGGTTGGTAGGGTACGTAAGCGTACGCAAAAGTTGAAACGTTTCCTTGGATCGACCGTTAAGAAAACTATGGACAAGGCGAAGTCGATAGCGCAGGAGGTTTCCCACGCGAGGCACAAGGAGGACGTTATGGATATAGTCGACGACGTATATCCCGGCGAGCAACAGTACATCAAATTGAAGGCGTCGAACAGTCACAAGGGCCCGTACGAATTCAG
The DNA here is from genome assembly GCA_911387685.1 of Dolichovespula media. NCBI lineage: Eukaryota > Metazoa > Arthropoda > Insecta > Hymenoptera > Vespidae > Dolichovespula > Dolichovespula media. The sequence goes on along the minus strand of OU426857.1, from coordinate 3,464,627 downwards.
TTGTCTTCAACACGTACAGGATCTCAGCGGTGAACACGTAGGGCCGGTATGGTGTATGAAATTTTCGGCATGCGGCAGATTGTTGGCAACGGCCGGACAGGATCGTGTATTGAGAATATGGGTACTGCGCGACGCGTTCACTTACTTTCAAGACATGAGAACGAAGTACAACGCGGAAAAGGTCAGTCCTACGCCCTCCCAGGAATCTTTAGTGTCTCAACAATCGATGGAGGATCCTAACGTCGTGGCGAGTGCCTTCAGCGAGATCGAAGGTACCAAGAGTCCGTTTATGCCAAAACCATTCTGTACTTACACCGGGCATACCTCGGATTTGCTCGACGTATCGTGGTCGAAGAACTATTTCGTTTTGTCCTCGTCGATGGACAAGACCGTTAGATTGTGGCATATATCGCGAAAGGAATGCTTATGTTGCTTTCAGCATATCGACTTCGTTACCGCCATAGTGTTTCATCCGCGCGACGATCGATACTTTCTGTCGGGCTCGTTGGATGGGAAACTGCGCCTATGGAATATACCGGATAAGAAGGTCGCCGTTTGGAACGAGGTCGACGGTCAAACGAAATTAATAACGGCCGCGAACTTTTGTCAGAACGGAAAGTTCGCGGTAGTTGGCTCTTACGACGGCCGTTGCATATTTTACAACACCGATCAATTGAAGTATCACACGCAGATAGACGTGCGCTCGACGAGGGGTAAGAATTCGACCGGTCGTAAGATAAGCGGGATAGAACCGATGCCAGGCGAGGACAAGATACTCGTTACTTCGAACGACAGTCGCATACGTCTCTACGATTTAAGGGACTTGAATTTGTCCTGCAAGTACAAGGGTTATGTCAACGTTAGCAGTCAGATCAAAGCGAGCTTCAGTCCTGACGGTCAATACATCGTCAGCGGTTCGGAAAATCAATGCATTTACATATGGAAGACACATCACGATTACTCGAAATTTTCGAGCGTTCGTCGAGACCGCAACGACTTTTGGGAGGGTATAAAGGCGCACAATGCCGTTGTAACCTGTGCCGTGTTCGCACCAAATCCGGATAGTATCATCAAACAGATCGAGGAGAGAGAACAGTGGGAGGGGAAGGACGATCCAAAGAGTATAGGGAATGCTAACGTTAACAACGCCCCGGTTGATCCTGTAGTTGAACAACGTACCAAAGGATGCGGCGGTCACGTTCTCGTTAGCGCCGATTTCAATGGGTTCATCAAGGTTTTCTTAAACAAAACTAAACCGAAACACAGCTCGTTACCCGCTTCTGCTCTCGCGTAACGTTAACATCGTTGAGACAAGATTAACACACACACACACACACACACACACACACACACACACACACACACACATGAACACACGCATACACACACGAACACACGCATACGATTTTTCGGGTTAATAATCGAATAGAAAATAATAAAATATCAAAGCGTAACTTTGTCTTTATTAAAACAAATATCACGAATCTCGGTGAGCCCCCATTTTACGGAGCTGTAAACGATATTAAATAATTATACGTGCTGTTTATTGGAAGTTTATCAAAAACAAAACAAAAAAAAAGAAACAAAAAAAGAAAACAAAAAAAAATTCTATATGTTATATATGCCGTGAGTATTACATAATCGTTAATAGAGAAAACTATTTATCGCGCGATACACATATATTTTTCAAAGCTCTTACGTGATAACGTCTATTCAAATAAAAAAAAAATGGGGGGTGGAGGTGAGGTAGTCGGAGGGGTTGGTGGAAGAAGAAAAAAAATTAACTTATTTTAAACGTAGCCACGAGACGAATAACACAGGTGTGATTAATATATGCGTATACACACACACACACACACACACACACATATGTATATATATAAATATATATTTACTCTTTTGTCGAAGAGAGAAAAAAATAGTATTATTGGTAAACATTATGCGATGATGACTGTGTGTAATCCTCTTTAATCAACATTTTTTGCAATATACCCACCCAACCAAACACACACACACACACACATATACGAGTAAAGACACTCTACACATTCGACAATTTCCTAAATAATAATATCTCTCTCTCTTTCGGTGCTGGTTCACTGTAGTCGCGTAGTCGTTATTTTCTAAGTAAAACACCAAAGTTACGTTACAAGAAGGATATACGATCGTTCTTTATACAGGAGTATGGTTTTTTTCTTTCCTTTTCTTTTTTTTCTGTTTTTTTTTTTCTTTTTCTTTTTCTTTTTATCGAAACGTGAAGAGATACGCAAAGAGCATTTTCATAAAAAAGTCAAAAAACGATTAAAAAAAAAGAAAGGAAAAGTAAGCGTAACCACCACTTACGCCTGCATTGCAATGCAATAATCGACTAATTGTTAGAGGAACGATTCGAATAAGGCGAAGTTTTTGCGGCTAGAGACAAACTCGATAATTTACTGTTAAGCTAAGAATTTTTTAATCCGAACGATGATTTCTAAAATATTTTTTTTAATCTTTAATATAAATAAATATATATATATATATATATATATATATATATATATATATATATATATATATATATATATTTATATATATATATATGGCGCAATATACGAAAGACAATATCGAAATGTGTTTTAATGTCAAAATGCATTATTAATTGTAATTTTCTTAAAAGTGTTGTTCGTAAAAAATAAAAACAAAAAAAAAATAAAAAAAAAATGAATAAAAAGAATATACGTTTAGAAACAAGACCTTAGGGTAATAAAAATAATTGCTGCACTCGCGATACGTGATTTTTAGATCGACGTTCGAGATGGGCTCTTACACACACACACACACACACACAAACAAACAATTTATGGTACACATTATGTGTTATTAAGCACGTAAGTTAACGCCGCAAGCGGTGTGAAAGGAAAAAGGAAGAAAAAGAGGAAAAAAAACAAAAAAAAAACAACAACGTATGGTTATTCCTGTGCATTAACGTTTATAGTATAGAAATTGTCATGTGCTCACGACACTCGCTATAATTAGTATTGATCATGTTGTAAAATAATGTATGTCATTCTTATCTGGTGGTTAGTTACGTCGTTGTGTGCGAAATATTGTACATTTCGCGACCTGTCAATTATAGAAGCAGATAAAATACAATTTTTAAGATGCGCAAAGTATAATAAAGATCTGCGAAACGACAGTGTGATATAAATACTGCAGAAGACTCTTAGAAATTTGTACTTTCTTTCATTTTCTACAAGATGGGTAAATTCAATTGTGAACAAATATTGGCTGTTATAATTGTTATTAATGATGACGTGGGGATGAGAACACGACACGGATATATAATATTATTTACAGTAACGTCAGGTAATTGGAACACGGCTCGCGGATTGGCTATAACGTACAACATATTTTAATTATAATATTGTAATTTAAATGTAAATATGCAGGAAGAAGGAATGTAGGTATTTTGTGTAAATGCGATTGTAAATATTAGATAAAAAATAAAGATCAAATTATCGTAACGAGAATACAATTTTGTTTGATCCGTTAATAAATCTCTCGTAGTGTTGTACCAATTGCAACGATTATATATATATAATTTTATTGTATACTCACATATATTATTTTCCTCGTATGTCGCAACAACCGTCCACATTTATATTCTGAAAATACAATAGTTCAAAATTATATCAGATTAGATGGATCGACACTCCTCGGTTCACGGCTACACGTAAGGAATAGAAATTAAATGGATAAAAAATAGACGTATGTCGGATTAAAAAATTGATAAATTTTTCAAGCGAAAACTAACGCAACATTTTTCGATATATCGGATTTTGAAATTGACGAATTTTCAAAGCGAAATCTAACGTTATTTCTTCTGACGCATAGATCGAGCAAAATACTCGACGATTCAGAAAACTAGTGGTAATTGAAACAATTTTATTTTAGATTATGCAAAATTTGAATTGAAATTTAACGCAGGTATTATTAGAACGATAGTACTTGGGTTACGTTACGTTACGTTAGAGATTTTATATCGCAAGCCAGATACCGCTCAATCGACGAGCGTGCAATCTAATTGGTCGATTGGATCGATGATAGCACCTCCTGGCGTCACTTTTGGAAACTTAATCGATCAGTACCGTATGAAGTTCTACAAATGCCTTAGGGCGAATATGTGTATTTTAAAAAAATATTTTTATAATCGTAAGATATTCATATACATATATATATATATGTATATATATAGATGAATATAAATTTAATGATTTTTATTATTGTCTTTATATCGAAATATCTAATTAATAAGACGAACAATTGCAAGGAAATATTAATATAATTGAAAAACAACATATCGTGTAATTTCCTATGTATATTCATGCTTATATGTTTAAACGATCTCATCAAATATTACCGAGCTTCATTAATTGTATCCATACTATATCTATGAAATTGTTAAAATTGAATAATTTCAAATTTACAGGTTCTTGAAAACATTATGTCCTTACTGTTCTGCGACAACAGCGCCAGCGACGATCGATGGAAGCTTTCGACGCGCATTTCTATTCTGAGGCGGGCTTTTCATGGCCTAGAAATTAAATCTTCACACTGAAATAATATAATACTAATGAGCTGTTAAATAAAAGATTTGATTATATTGTCTCCAAATAGGACAGAATTTTTCGAACCATTACTAATTATAAATAAAATACAAATTCTCTCTCTCTCTCTCTATCTCTATCTCTCTTTCTCCTATTAGCAATCCTGTGAATCTACTTAAACGAGTTCAGTCTTCATTCATCTAACGATGTTTCTTCAATATCATTAATGACGAAATCTTTCATTTAATTAACGCGTTATCATTTCGTATCATCAATTTAATTAAAAAATTTATGACCCAATAAACATATCCGAACGGAGAGTAATTGATTAAGGAAAAAAAAAAGAAAAAAGAAAAAAGAAAAAAGAATAAAAGAAGAAAAAAGAAATGTCTATGATCTTATCGGAATGATTTTTAGAAATTCACAAAAATTCATGAGATTCTATTAACTCTCTTTCCCCCCCTCCTTCCACCATCCTCGTATCCCCCCGTCCCAAAAAAAAAAAAACATGTTCCTCGCTGTCATCGGACTTCGAATGTGAACAAGGCGTACGAGGTGGTGGTGGACCACTCGGTAAGTAAAGAGGTGGGAAAGAAGAGAAAGAAGAGAAGGAGGTGGAGAATAAGGAGGAGGAGGAGGAGGTGCACGCGTGGTGGTCGTCAGGATCGCAAGAGCTCGAACGAGGAGATATATCCTCTGCTCTCCTCGTGTGGGACCTATATAACTGTACTGTGTGTCTGGGTCAGGGGGCGGGCCGGCAAGTTTGTAGTATACTCTGTATATCGGACAGGTGTATCCCATTCCGAGTCGACGAGTTCTCGCGTGCACCTTCGCGATCGCGGACAGGCCGCAGTTGCCGCAATCGCAACCGTAAATCGCCGCAAACCGCGCGTGTCGTCGCGCGAAACTGCGGCTGTTATTCTGATCTAATCAATATTAACAATTTAAACGCGTTTGGGGATAGCGTACGAGATTATTTGTTAGGTGAAACCTCTCGTGATCTCTCTAAACTCGCTCATATTATAAGGGAAAGAGAAAAGGAATAGAAAAGAGGATAATAGAAAAGAAGAAAAAAGGAAAAAGAAAGAACAGGGGATAGAAAAGATTTTCAATTCAAATACAAATTCAATTCACGTCGTGTCAAGTGTCGTGTATAATTATATGTATATAGATATATATTTTCTTTTTACCTTTACTTTCTCTTCCCTCGGATCCTTTCTTATTTCCTTCCCTTATACTTCTCTCCATTTCTTTCGTTATTTCTCTCTCTATCTCTCTCTCTCTCTTTCTCTTTCCATCCTCCCCCACCACCGCCATCACCACCACCATCACTACCACCACCACCACCAACTCCAATACCAACACCACCACCAACTCCAATACCAACACCACCACCACCACCACCGCCATCGCCATCACCGTCAACACCACCCCGCCCTCCCCTCAACGATTCTGGAATATTTGAAAAGGAAGGAGCGAGACAAGGCATCGATTAGATAGAATACTATCCGGAGAGAAAAACGTAAGGTACCATATATATATATACATATACATACATATATATATATATATATATATATATATATATATGTATACATATCTATATTCAACAAATCGCAAATTACAAAATAATTGATCCGAGTGTAAAATTGTTAATCGCGTTATTTGTTTGACGAGAATAATTCAATGATCGGCCACGTTACGTTAGATTTCGCTATCAATATAACTTAACGAGGGAGAATATCGTGCTATGGAATTTAATCCAATTTTCGTTACGTCACCGATTGAGTTATTATGTCTACGACGAGCAAAGCAATTTAGTTCCGCTGATGCGTTAATGACACTGCTAGTGATATTAATCTCTCTCTCTCTCTCTCTCTCTATCCATCTATCTATCTATACATCTATCTATCTATCTATCTATCTATCTATCTATCTCTTTCTCTCTTGGCGAGAGCAAAATTACCTGTCTCGTATATGGTAAAGGTAGCGTTACAAAGGCCCACGTGATATCCACTTTCTTATCATCACACGGGAAAAATACTCCTCGTACTCTCCCGTTATAAAATAGGAAATTTATATATATATATATATATATATATATATATATATATATATATATATATATATATAAATGAAATTTAAACTCGCTCGTATTCTCTACGATTTAGATATATTATTTTTTCTCTCTTTTATTCTCTTCGCCCACATAACCTCGACTTATGCAGATATATATCATATTTTTATACGTCAATTATTACAAGCATTAGAAAGTACACTGACCAGTGATGAGGCATAGATCAATGACCGATGATCCAGTTTAAGTACGTTCCAGACCACATTGAGAAAGTGCAACGTGCACGGTTTCACTATCGAGTTGTCTGGTTGCTTCCTCCTAGCAATCAATTACCATGCGATCGATATCGTGCAAAAGATAGATTAATATAGATCGCACGTGCACGTACTACTTCGTTTACTACACGATACATCGTAGTAAATAGTGAATCTAGATTTATGTTACGTTATCTCTTATATTTCTTTCGCAAATATGTATAACTAGTTTAACGAACGTGTCGATTTAATCGTTTCTACTATTTCCTTCTTTCCTTCTTTCTTTCTTTCTTCGTTTTCTTTTTTTTTTTTTCTTTTAAACGAAACTATAAACAAAATTCATTCGACTATTGCCGTTTACATTCGCCGTTCTAATTCAGGGAGTGAATTTTGAATCGGATAAAAAAAAAAGAAGAAACAGAAAAGAACGAAGAAGGAAAACGAACGAAACGAAGGGGATCGAACGTTTCGAAAGAATATCGATTATTGTGTCGTTTGGGAAGATCACAACGTTGTTAGTTCTTTTTTATTTTCTTTTTTTCTTTATACAGAGGAGGCGAATTTTATTTTCACAGACCTGTAGAAAACTATTCGGCCGAAGGATTTTTTCGTATTGTTTTGGTATGCCCGCAACGTATTTCGAAGTGGGTTCGTTAAATCGCTGCGTGGCGTGGGAGAACGATTGTTTTTTCTTTTTTTTTTTTTTTTTTTTTTTTTTTTTGGTAGAGAGACCACGGAGAGAATAAGAGGGATTGAAATGATGTTAAGGGGGAACGGGGAAGGGGCTTGAGGGGTGGAAGGAGGAGGAGGAGGAGGAGGAGGAGGGGAAACAGGATAAACGTACGTACGTACGAGACGAGACGAGAAGAGAGGAGAGGAGGTCTCGGGGTCTCTCCTCTCTCAATATGGGTCACTATTAGGTATGTACGTACTCATTATACGAATGCCTCTGACTTTGGAATTACCAAACCGTTATATGTATTTGGCACTACGCCACACATCTTACTCGTGCTCGATTCAGCACGTTTATGGTATGGTGAAAAGAACGGACGACGGTGTAAATAGCCCCCGGTGATTTTTATTATTCGAATGTGGTATAACGTACAAGTGTCACGCTAATAGTCTGACACGAATTATAAAATCTTGTACGTTGTAAATCGTTGTTACGTTATTAAAATGATCTATGTTCTTATATATCGTATCGATCGATCGATCGATACATTGAACGAACGAACGAACGAACGGACGGACGGACGGACGGATGAACGAACGACAAATTAATTCGTAGTATTATTCGAATTTTATAAAAACTAATTAGAAGGAGAAGGAGAAGAAGGAGTGGGGGGAATAAGTGAGAGGGAGGGAGTGATAGAGGGAGAGAGGGAGGTGACGAGGTTCGTCGAACTTTTTTCTCTAATTTCCATTTTGCTCGTACGAATCCGTCCTTGATTCGTCTACGCGCGTTAGTCTAGAGATCGAGAACGATCATTCAAGATCCCGTAATCGTTTAACCATTGCCGTCATTCAAAGACCTCGAGGGTATTTACTATCGTATAGAACGATCCTCTCTCTCTCTCTCTCTCTCTCTCTCTCTCTATTTCTATCTCTCTCTCTCTATATATATATCGTACGTTTAGGGAATCGATCGAGTGTGAAGAGTAATACTTATAAATAATAACTCGTTATAACGTAGACGCAGGTTCGATTATAGTTATCGCGAGTAGGCCTCTCTTAAGTTAATTACTCGTAAGATCGTTCCGCGTTACTGGCATACAGTGAATGCTATCGTCGATGTAACAGTACGTGCAGTATATATATATATATATATATATATATACACATAATCTCGACCGCAAATTCAATGCCGAAGAGTCAACGTCCAACGCGACGGACCGTGTCAGCTGGTCAAGGTCTTGTTTCTTACAAGATGTTGACGTGATCTTACGAACGAAGGCAAGTGTATGCAAGAGTAACGAAACCCACTTGCCTACATTCATAGACATATATATACGCGATAATAAAAAAGAACAACAAAGAACAATCGCCATCGTCTAGCTCCTTTAAAATACTTTTAAAGTAACATTTCAAATACCATTTATTCGTCCATTTCTTTTCCCTATCGTAGAAATCGAAATCGTAATTGTTACTCTCGATTGGAATGGATCCCCTCAGATAGAAAAGATTTTTAACGATTGTCACGTGATCCTTTTATTCATTCATCCATTTATTTATTTATTTCCCCCCCCCCCCTCCCCCCTATAGAATATAACTAATAAGGAAAAGCAACGTTATGTCAGTTGGAACGGTCGCGTTTGAAAGTGTCGCGTAAATTGGATCCCGTCGAAGTTCATTGATCAATCCAACGATCAAATCGCTATTTCGTTCGATCGACGCGATCGGTAGGAGGGAGGGGGTGGGTTGGTGGGATGGGTAGGGAGGAGGACGGGAGAGGTGGAAGAGGGAGGGAGAAGGAGGGATTTGCGAAGAGATAACGGAGCGAAAAGCCGGACATTCGGTAGGAATTTGGGACGGGTGACCTAGTGCGGTTGGTCGAACGAGGCGTGCTCGTCTGATAATTGCCGATCAAACATCACAGGGAGAAACGTCGAACGGCGGTGCCGATGTCGGCTTTTAAAAGTATTTTCTCCGTGCGGTGGGCGCTCCGCCGATCGGTAGTTACACGGTTAACGGTTAACGCCTCTATTCTCGTCTCCTTTTTCGTTCGCGACTCCCGTTTACGACGTCCTATTGGACTTTTCTCATTACGGTTTAACCGTCTGCCTTTGCGATTACAGATCCAGTTGGCCATTGTGAGCTCGCGGGAAAAACGTCCCGGTGGTATCCCCGGTGGTTGCGTACACGTACGCGCACAACACACACGCACGGGCACACACACACACGCACGCACGCACGCACGCATACCTCGATCAAAGAATACAGGTAGATCGATGCGCTTTGGATCGATTCGTTTCTTCGTATCGTCGAAAGAACAAAGAGAGACAAAAAAAAAAAAAGAAAACGTAAACGAAAACGAAAACACAAAAAACAAAACGAAGAAGAAGAAAAACCTACGATCGAATCTTTTACATCTCTTTTTTCTTTTCTCTCTCTCTCTCTCTCTCTTTTTTCTTTTCTTTTCTTTTGTTTTCTTTTTTCTTTTTTTTTCTAGGGGTTGCACTCTCGAGTGCCTCTCACCGTGGACGCCAACGCGGTATGCGGTTACGTGTTTTCGTCCTAGCCTGTCTCCTAATCAAGGGGGTGAGTTGAACGAATATATCAGTTAGAAAGAAAGAAAAGGCGAGCGAGCGAGAGAGAGAGAGAGAGAGAGTGAGCGTAGAGGGGTGGGGGTGGCGAGGAGAAAGGCAAAAAAGAAGAAAAAAAAGAGAGAGAGAGAGAGAGAGAAGAGATCTCGAGATGCGCGTTTAAAAGGGACGAAATAAATGTACGAGGAGCTAAGGAGAAATAAGAGAGATATGAATGGGGGAATAAGGTGGGTAAGAAAGATTTTGAAAATGGGTCGAGACCGCCCAGAAGCGAGATCGCGGTACGAGTTTTGCTCTCAGATAATTACAACATTATAACCCACATATCTCTCTCTCTCTCTCTCTCTCTCTCTCTCTGTCTGTCTCTGTCCGTCTCTCATTGAATACTCGCAGTAGTGAGCCGCAATGCCGTTACCCAGCAGTGTTCTGACCCAGAGCTAAGGGCGACTTCGATGTCTCGAAATGGTTGTACGATCCGGGCTCGCTCATACGCCATGTCTTCTCTCTCCTCCGTCGTATGCTCGGCAAGCACTCCATAACGTTTTATCCTCTCTCGTATCTCTTTCTACCTTCTATACTTCACCTCCTCTCCTCGTCTACCTCCTCGTTCCCTCGATCTTAACTCTCGTCTTACCTTGTTGCAAGGTGCCGGCAAAAATCTCGCGCACGAGGAACGAACGACCGGTTCCTCGTGCCTATACGATATATACACGCATATACCTATATTTTCGCCCTCCATACCCTCCTCCGTGGCCCGACACGATTTCGATCCGTTCGCAGGCGCATGCCTTTTATCTTTCAACAAACCCGCAACAACCGTGCAGACCCGCATTCGGAATGCAATCTTAGCGGACGGCTAACGCTCTCTTTTGCGGTTTCCTCTTTTTCTCTTTTTTCCTTTTTTTTTCTTTTTTTTTTTGTTTTGTTTTCTCTCGTTCCCTTCTCTCTCTCCTTCGTTTCTTTTCTTTTCTTTTTTTTTTTTTTTGTTGTCGACGAGACAACGGTCCCGATACCCGAAAAATCTCATTCCCCTCCTCCCCCTCCTCACCCAACCCCCTATTCATCGATCCCCTTTGAAATTCTTCCATCTCGAATTTTGACGAACTACGGAATCTTACGTTCGAGATTTACGAGACTTATCGTTTGATGTATTATGTAGGATTTTTATGTCATTAGGATGCGCGTCGCAGTAAGTGAAATGTAATTTAAACGAAAAGAGAGAGAGAGAGAGAGAGAGAGTATTTAGAAATGGAGAATCGTTTAACAGTGATAATCTTGTAATCGTTTCGTTTCTTAAACTTTATCCTCCTTAATATCTTAATCTCGTATTCTCATAAACGTGAATATATTATTGAAATCATTGCTCGTGAATTGTTATCTTAATGTTAATTCGTTGAGAAGATAAATATATGTGTGTGTGTGTGTGTGTGTGTGTGTTTATACGATTTTCTAATAAATTATTATTGCAACATTAGAAACAGAAGATAAATAAGAAATTTTCTCGATTGTGCAAAACCAGTTGCGCATATGATAAATCGCATTTTGGTGTTAGATAACGCTCCTGTAAGATCTTATGGTGGATCAATGGAGGTAACCGTGTGTATGGTGAATGGAGAGTTTTACAACTTATCAGTGTCCACTTCTTCGAAGTAACGTTTAACCAGTGATCTTCCTCTCAAGAGACCCCTTTACGAGGTAGTACCTACTCAAGAATGTTGCACAGTCGACGACCGGTTTCTCGATGGTTTATCGCATTATTGCATTCTTCAAGAAGGGGAATGATTATTTCGACCCATTTACGCCTTACTTTTTCATCCTCTCTCTCTCTCTCTCTCTCTCTCTCTCTCTCTCTCTCTCTCTCTCTCTCTCTCTCTCTCTCTCACATTGTCTTCAATCTTCCCCTCTTCTCGGTAAATTTTCAAAATAATTTTCTCCAACGATTCTGTTCGTCGTAAGAAGCGCGCCCGTTTTATTTGATGTCGGTCAGGTTTAATCAGGAAGTTAAAAGATCGCTCCAAATTTCATTCGGGTTGAAGAAGAAGGAAAAAAGGAAAGGAAAGAACTGAAAAGAAAATAAAAGAAAAGGATCATAAGAAGAAGAAGAAGAAGAAGAAGAAGAATGAGTAAAGAGAGGAAAAAGCTGTCGGTAACTTTTTACACAGACGAGAAACCATCGGTGGTAGTAGCAAAAGCAACGGGTCGTAGCACGAGTGACCTAGTAGTAGTAGGCCTTCGTCGAATTATGGGACATGCGGGTTGGAAAGCCATGACGAGACGGTCTGACATTGTCGATCGGCCGTTGGAAGGCCAAGGAGATTTCTGTTCGGCTTATTCGAGGAGCGCATCAGAAGTGGTCCCTTGGTGTTGGCCGATTGACCCGCAGCTAAAGACACGGCTCGTGGGGCCCCGTTATGCCCCAGGGTTACGCGTGACGCAATCAGCCACTATGCCTGGACTCCACGCTTACACAAAACCGCGCAACAACATCCCGATGCTCCTATTCCGTCTCTCTCTCTCTCTCTCTCTCTCTCTTTTTTTTTTCTCTTTTACTTTATACCTTTACGAAGCGCGACCCATAGTCATCGTTCGTCGAACAGCTCCGAACGAGTTTCGTCGATCCTCCTTGGTTGTTCTTTCGGTATACTTTGACAGTTGAAGAAAAAAAAAAAAAAAAAAGAAAAAGAAAAAGAAGTCTCGAGCGACGAGATAAATGAGTCTAGCCATCCCGAGAAATTATCATTGGTGTTTCTTTAAGATAGATCGAGGAGATTACTATTTTTTTGTCGTTTTTCTTTTTCCTTGTTCTTCTTCTCTCTCTTTTTTTTTTTCTTCTTCCTATCATCTTTAATACCAAGATCAAGGTGATAAAAACGTGAGAACGTTCTTTCTTCTTTCCTTCCTTTTTTTTTTTTCTTCTCCTTCTTCTTCTTTCACCGACGATGACGCGTGTGGTCTGCCGAGACGAGAGATAGAGAGAGAGAGAGAGAGAGAGAGAGAGAGAGAGAGAGAGAGAGAGAGAAACAAAATAAAAAAAAGGAGGGAAGAAGAGGAGAAGAAGGAGGAGGAGGAGGAGGAGGAAGAAGAATAAAAAAAATAATAAAAAAAAACAAAAAAAAAAAGAGAAGACCTTTCGTGAGTCGCTAATTATGCAGGAGGCCGACGTTAATCTACTTTCGCGTTCCTCGCCGTCATTAATCTTCCCCATAGGCACTTGATTCAGGCGGGCTCAGGGCGCAAAAAACCGTTTTCAATATCACCTCTCATTTTGATTCTCTCTTTCTCTTAACTTAGCTGGCTCGAACAGAGGAAGTGGAAGTAGTCGAGGCGATTCCAGGCGAGGAGAAGAGGAACGAGAATTCCCCGTTAAATCGGCAGGACAACGACATCAATAGTTCCGACCAGCTGGCCCTCGAGTCATTGGGTGAAAAGGATGGCGCTGGTAGTCACTACAAATCCGGTGGTCTCCGGGGTAATCCACTTGCATTGCCACCAGGCCGTGGTGGCATAGGGATTGGTCATTCGCGACCACATCACAATGTCGCTTATCACGGGCCACCGCCACCTTTGCCAGCTCACAAGACCCAAGCCGAGGCGATGGATAAGATTTATACGACCGGCGGTGGTGGTGGCGGTGGTGGCGGCGGTGGTGGTGGTGGTGGTGGTGGTGGTGGTGGTGGTGGTGGTGGTGTTGTTAGCACAGCGGTAGGTGCCGAACCATGGCCCGCGCCAACGCCAGACATGCCAAAGATCCTATCGCTCGACGTTAAGTGCGAGAAAAGCTTAATGAAGGTCTATCTTGGCTTCGACAAGCCTTTCTACGGTATAGTATTCAGTAAGGGTCATTACAGCAACGTCAATTGCGTACACTTGCCGGCTGGATTGGGCCGTACGTCTGTCAACTTTGAAATAAGCGTCCACGCATGCGGTACCGCCGGCAATACCGAGAATGGCCTTTATGGATACGGCGCAGGATCGGGTACATATTTCGAAAACATCATTGTCATACAGTACGATCCGCAGGTGCAAGAGGTATGGGACCAGGCACGAAAATTACGTTGCACTTGGCACGATCTGTATGAAAAATCCGTTACCTTTCGACCATTCCCGGTCGATATGTTGGACGTCGTAAGGGCGGACTTTGCCGGGGACAACGTTGGCTGTTGGATGCAGATACAGGTCGGTAAAGGTCCTTGGGCATCGGAAGTATCTGGATTGGTTAAGATCGGGCAAACAATGACGATGGTATTGGCGATAAAGGACGACGATTCCAAGTTCGACATGCTGGTAAGAAACTGTATGGCGCACGACGGCAAACGAGCACCAATACAGTTAGTAGATCAAAGGGGCTGCATAACCAGGCCTAAATTGATGTCGAGATTCACTAAGATCAAGAACTTCGGTGCTTCGGCTTCCGTATTATCTTACGCGCATTTCCAAGCGTTCAAGTTTCCGGATTCAATGGAGGTACACTTTCAGTGTACCATACAAATATGCAGATATCATTGTCCAGAACAATGTTCCGAATCCTCGCCTTTGCTCGAACCACAAGGACCCGGGTTATACGAGAATCATCATCATCATCAATCGAATGGACCACCTGATGCTGGATACGGTTTACCACCACCCTTACCAATACCTTTGGAAGCTTACTTGCAGGCAGCTGCTGGTAGACCGAGGGACGAGAGACGAAGAAAATCTCGGGAGATTGTGGCGAGCCCCGAAAAATCCGTTGGCGTAAATAGGATCATAAGGGTCGTATCGACCGGCGATCTAACGTTCTCGATCGACGAGAACAACGGGGATTTGAACGGTCCTACAATGGTATTTCCTCAAAAGAGCGAGACCTCGGCGGGTTCTACCATGATCTGCATGACCACACCCGGATTTGCGATGACCCTCGTCGTACTACTTGCCGTATTACTTTGCTCCTGTATACTTTCGACCTATCTCTGCATACGATTAAGACCATTCTCCGGTAAATCTAGAAAATCTGTCACCTATTGTAGCAGAGAACAGAACGGTGCGTCCAAAAAATCCTCGAGGATGTGCCTCTACTCCTAGTGTTAACTTGCCCCCTCTCCCCTCACCCCTACTCCTACCCCTACCCCTACCCCCCCCCCCCTTTGTGAAGACGTTCTTAGAAGAAACTATCTCTTTAACTTGTATTTTTCTTTTCTTTTCTTTTTTTTTTTGCGAACTATTGGGACTGAGAGGATAATGAATTATTTTTTTCGTCTTCTTTTTTTTTCTTCTTTCTTTCGTTTTCTTTTCTCTCTCTTTTTTCTCTTTTGTTTCTTAACATCCGTGCCTCGAATCAATTTAGTACAATTGTTGCAAATGCGAATTGAGTTACCGAATTACGAAGCTATATCGATGAGACAATAAAAATTATCGGACATCTGGCACGTTGTTTCTTTAAAACTTCGCCACAAGTACGATCATTTTTATTAGATATAATAATCCCCCTCTCCCTCCTACCCCTCCTCCCAACCCCAAAGGACGATCATCTTTATTTGGTAACTTTGTTGTACTTCTCATGATTATTATACTTCCTTTCCCATATTAATTTGCCAATATTCCCAGAGGCTATCGCTTTTCGTAAGCACGGTTTCATATAACACGCTTAGTCATTATAAATTAAAAACGTTTCTTTATTATATATCTCGCATTCATTGACGAAAAATGTATATATATGAAGCTGTGCTTCGTTAACACGAAAAGAAATATCGAAGGGCGACGACGTTTAAGTGCCGAAATACTTAGTCAAAGATAATCAAACTTAATCTTGCGTTGTTTATCCGTTTCACACGTTTCGTTTTAATCTAATATCATAATAATCTCGTATGCGATTTATCTGGTATTTGGGTTGCGTCTTCTTTTTAATCGTTTAATTTAAGTGACATTCACATTTACGATATGGATAAGAAAAGAAAAGAAAAGAAACAAAAAAAAAATATACATATATATACAAAAATAAAAAAACCAAAAAACAAAAAAAAAAAAGAACGAGGAAACCAATTCCACTCGCAATCTCGTTGTGTTGTGAAAGAAAGCTTGAAATATTTTCAAGCTTAGACGGTGCCAATAAATCTAAATTTTATATATATTAATAATAATTTACGACGTAATGTAAGCAGAGTTATCGAAATTGAACTGTTCATGTAGAAGATGACGACAAAATAAAATGTAAAATTAAGATAAAGTGGAACGATTATTATAGCGCTTAAAATATCGTTCAACGTTCTTGCGTCGTTAAATTATTTTATTTTTATTTATTTATTTATTTACTACATGTTTGCGTTTCAATCGTTGCGTAATTAAATAAATATATATACATACATACATACATATATATATATATATACACATATGTATGTATGTATGTATGTATGTTGTATGTATGTATACGGTATCATCTCGAATTATTTTTCAACCGATTGTTTAACGTTCATTTAATTATCAACAAATTTTAATTACACATTTAACGATATAAATATATAGGAAATTTTTTTTTCTAAATTGTCCTAAAAAATATTGATAGATAATACAGATAATTTAGATAATAGTTTGTAATAATTACATCAGACGCGAACGTGTTATTATCAAAAGAACGTAGAAATAAGTTTATTTGAACGTACCTTTTGCTTATTGGACGAGCGTATCCAATTTGAAAAGGCAATGTGTCTATATTTTTATACGTGTATGTTTATAATAAATTTATTTTTATTTACAAAAATGTATACTTTATTTTATTTTAGTTTTTACTTATTTTTTTTTCTTTTTTTTTTTTATATAATCATATCTTACCCACGAGAGAACGATGTTAAAAAAGTAAAAAAATAAAAAAATAAGAAAATGAAAAGAAAAGGAAAAAGAATTTTCCCACCTCTTTTTATTCTATTTTTTTCCTTTTCTTTCTTTCTACTCTTTTCTTTCTTTCTTTCTTTTTTTTTCTTTTTAATTATTTGCGGGGCGAAAATCATCGGAGCTTGCAGTAATCATCCAAGATCCTGTAAATATATTTATTGTCTTAATCGTTTAATGCATATCATTAAATGGAAACACAACCTCTGAATTAATATCGCGAATCATTATATCGGTTACTTTTATTTCAGAATAATTTTTAGTTTAACGCTATGCAAAAAAGAAAACAAAAAATATCGCGCTTTATAAAAAAAATATTATTCGATGTCATCAACGACGTTAACGATTAGAGTTCTGCCGTTTCCCTTCTTCTTCCTTTCTTTCTTTTTTTCTCTTTTTTTTTTTGTTTCTTTTAAATTAATATCTCCTTAATAACTAAACGTACGGAGAAAAATAATTTTTACACGTGTACACGTATATTTATATCATTAACGCAAAGTTTTATTCTTAACAATTAATACGTGTTTTGGACGGGAGTAGGAGGGAGGGAGGAGGGCATTCGCGCCTTCTTCTTTGTTCTTTTTCATTGTCGTTCCCATTTTCATTTTATCTTCCTTTACCATTTCTTCCCCATTTTTCTTTCCTTTCTTCTTTGTTGTTTTGTTGTTGTTGTTGTTGTTATTTAAATAATTATTATTCGACGATGATTCGAAACGACGAGACGCGAACGCCATAATAATATGCTAATCAACTTTTACAACGATTATACAAATTATTATTGTCTAAGGAAGAAACAACTATGCAACGTCCTTCGGGATAGAAATGAAAGAGGGCGATGCTTTGCGATATTAGAGAATCGAATTATTCGATAGGAGGGGGGGGGGAGGTCAGGCGAACAGATCGATAAATAATTTTCTTTTGTTCGAGGAAAGAAAGAAAGAAAAAATAAAAAAAAAAAGAAGAAAAATAATATTTCTCTCCTCTTCCTGAATTGTAAGTTGCGTTCGATGGCGCCTGGTTAAATAACAACATACTCCTTTCTAGTTTCTAAACACCTAACTAAACATGTCCACTCGATCCTACAATTTAGATTATACATACATGAACGAAATTCTTCATCATCGTCGTCATCATCATCATCATCATCATCTTCATCGTCATCATCGTCATCATCATCTTCATCATCATCGTCGTCGCCGTCGTCGTCGTCATCATTATTATCATCATCATTATCATCGTCGTTATCATCATCATCATCATCATCATCATCATCATCATCATCATCATCATCATCATTCGTCATCAACGTCTATATCAACAACATGACACCTAGAAACGATCAATTCCGTTTACCTTTACTTTGTGAAATATCTCTCAACTTCAACGTTGATATATATATATATATATATATATTAATAAAAATGTTATATATATATATATATAACATTTTTATTAACTTAAATAATAAGAAGTTTAAACAGCACGTACAATTCGATGACTTCAGATAAACAGAAAACGATCTTTTCTCGAATGTATCGGCAATGAAGAAGTTGTATATTTCCAGACACGTCTCGCTATTATCGCTTAAACGTTTCACGATATCCTGACTTCGAGAGAGAGAGAGAGAGAGAGAGAGAGAGAGAGAAAGCGAGAGAGAGAGAGAGAGAGAGAGAGAGAGAGAAAGCGAGAGAGAGAGAGAGAGAGAGAGAGAGAGAGAGAGACGAAAAGAAAGAGAAAGAGAAACAATACGGCTTGGCATTAATGGCTCGGAGAAGTATGGTTCGAACGATCGAAGATCAGCGTCCCGTGAATACAAACGACTAAATCTTTCGACAATGTACTTCGGAATAAGGATGAGGAGGAGCATAACGAAGAAAAGATAAACGTAAAAAGAAAAGAAAAGAAACGAGAGAAATACGTCGGAAAGAAAAATAAGAAAGAAAGGAAGGGGAGTTAAGGTAAACGGAGGAAATAAAAGAGACCTATTTACTCTCGGACTAAATACGACTCGGAGTGTTGGGGTTGGAGAGTCGGGAGGGAGGAAGGGGAGATTACTCGGGCGCGATCCCTACGCACTTAAAAAGTTTTATACTTTGTACAGCGTTATTATTGCACACAGGTCTCTCGGCGAGCGTATTAACGTTCACTTCTCCGGATAAATGCTGCCGGATGATTCATATACGAGTCGAGTCGCTGGAGTCTTTGAACGTTCACGGATCAGCCTCTCTCGATTGATGGTGCCTCCCTCGAGACAATCTCGTTCGTTTGCTTTTGCAATTGGGCCGATGATGATGCCGATGCCGACGACAACGAGGACGATAACGCTGCAGCCGACGATGCCGAGGATGACGACGACGAGGACGAGGACGAGGACGATGACGATGACGACGACGATAACGCTAAAGCCGAGGACGTGGAAGTAGACGTCGACGTAGACGACAACGACGACGAGGATGACGACGACGGTGGCGGCGGGGGCGGGGGTGGGGGCGGTCTCGTCGTACAGCGTACGCGAAGTAGACCGTAAAGCAACCAACCGTTGGCCGTAGTAGCGGCGGCGGCGGCGGCGACCGGTCGATTTTTTCTGCTGTTACCTACGACCGCCTCGCGTTGTGCCTGCAATCGATGCAACATGGCACCGGCGACCAATGCCGAGACAACGGCCGATAGGGCTACGACGATGAACAACGCACTGAAGCCCGGCATCGGCAAACATATACCGTATACTACCTCCTCCCTTATTCTACCTTGAAACACCGTAACCGCCTCTGCGTGTGCATCCGGACTGAAGGCCAAATCTGCCTCGGATATTACCTCGTAGATACCGCTAACACCAACGTCGGCACTTCTAACCTTCCTGTCCGAGACAACGACCGATCTCTTTCGCCTGACGTTAACCGAGGACAATGGCGTGACCGGCCTCGAAATACCGTCGTCCTCCTCCAAGTTACGCGGCCCGTGAGGGAATTGTTCACGGTCGCTCTCGTATCTCGTCACCCTTGGTGGTTCCTGATGGATTAAAAAATATTTATGACCGTTTTATTATGATACATCGTTTATCTTTCCTACGATATACTTTTATTGACGATCCTTTTAACGCGAGAGATCGCGCGTTAATCGTTACGTTTTATTTATCAAAGAGGAATTTGTTTATATATATATATATATATATATATATATATATATATAACATAAACATATAAACATATAATATATAATTGTTTATATATAAATATATATAAACAAACTCCTCTTTGATATATAGATATATAGATAATAATATATTAATGTAATAGATATATTATAATATCTATACATAATATATATATATTAATAAATATATAATATATAATATATATCTAGCTGGACATAAGTTAGGTATAAGTGTAGGCATAGGGGTGGAGATTGGAGGGATGTAGAGACGGATTGTAAGAGGTTTGTAAGAGGTTTGGGTACGCTCTTCTGAAAATGCGCCTTCAAACTCTAAGGGGAAGAATAAAGTATCTAATCTAATCTATAATATATAATATATAATATATAAATATTATAATATTATAATATCTATATAATATAATATATTTATATCTATATAAATATATAGATATATTTGATATATAGATATATATATATATTGTTTTTTTTTAACTATGAACCCTCTTCGAAAGAGATCGCCGTGTCGATGAAGGAAAGGAAGGAGGAGGGAAGTAGTAGGAAATATACAGTGAACCTGTACGGACCCGAGTATGGTCTGATACTCGAGAACTCAAAGCGTTGAAATATATAATGAGACTGATAATTGGAGGCAATTAGAAATTGGAGCGATTCAATTACAATGCTATCGCGAATATAAAAAAGAGAGAAAAAACAAAATGGTATTTACGAAGGCGTACGGTAGAGAGTTTACGGGTTAAGGCGTTTATATACGGTGGCGGATGGTATAAATCAAAATAAATCATAATTACCAAGAAAGGCCGTGTAAGATCGTCCGTTGGATGTACGTCGTCCTCGTTTTGCGTCTCTATCACCGGAGCAGGAAGACGATTGCCAGTTTGCGGCTGGGCCTTTACAACTGACTTCTCGACGCCAAGAAATTGTCCGCCTATCGAAGTCATCTCGTCGCCGTTCTGAATGATGTCGTCGTAAAGTGAACCGTCGTTTTGTTCGTCAACGTTTACGCCCCCCTCGTTTTTCTCAGGACTGTTATTATCGTCGTTGTGAACGATGGGCGTAACCGTGGTCTGGTGATATTGCTGAAGGATCTGATCCTTGCGTTCTTGAATGTAATGTCCGACCGAGCCGCTAAGTTGACAGTGATCGAGACAACCGTGCCGACATATCTCCACCTTAACGTAGAAAATTAAAAATCTTTCGTAAGGATATATTGAAATATATCAAGGGAGAAGAAGAAGAAGGAGAAGAGATTAAAAAAAAAATAAAAAAAAATAAAAAATTAAAATAAAATAAAATGAATCAAAGAAACGAGGAAGAAGAAAATTGTAAACGTGTTATCAATACGAAATGACGTTTTCACCTTGCACTTGATATGGACGCTAAGGGCGTCGGGGAATTTGAACGCATGGAAGAATGCATACGTTATAACGGTGGCTCGATCGTCCGATCCTCTCGCCTTTAGAAAACGGCTGATCATCTTCGGCCTTAGAACACAGCCGAACTCGTCGCTGAGCTGTATAGTGTGACCTCCACCGTCCGAGGCAACGCACGATTTCACTCGCATATCGAACTCACCTGCGCCGAATTTAATAACAGAGAGAGAGTTATGTTAGATGAGGTCCCTGTCTAAGGTACGAACGGAGTCTCGTGTACCTTGAGAGTTCTCTCGCTCGTTACCTCGGTAATCGTTTATCGCGACGACCAGCGTTAGTGTCGAGCCAAGTGGAACGATCCCGGACACCGGCGGGGCCCATGGTCCCTTCCCATGTTGTATCTCCATCCAACAGTCCACGTTGTCCCCTTTCGAATATAAAATCGTTATATATAAAATATATCCGACAATTCTTATAATCTATGACGTTCAACGTGATCATCGAAATCTCGCGAGGATTCCTCCGATACGCGTGAATTTAATAATAAACATGCGCGCGTCGTTTTCATTCATCTCAATCGAAAGTAAAAATAAAACGAAAGAAAAAAAGAAAAGAAATTTTCTAGCGAACGAAATATCGATTCCCATCGAAACGCTGTTGCTGCCGTTGTCGCTGTTGTTGCTGTTGTTGCTGGTGCATTGTGCATCTCCTACGCGAGACGTATCCACGTTACGAAAGTTGAAATTAAGTAGCGATCCTGCGGTTCCACACCTGTGGTCAACCGCGGACACACGAGTCCTCGTGCACACGAGTATAGTGCGATCCCGCGCATTAAACTCTTTCTACCACGAAGATGATCATGGTAACCTTGTTGTTATCTGTCCATTGCATTCACCTACGTGATGTCATTATCCAAATTTCTCTTTCTTTTTTTCTTTCTCCCTCTCTTTCTCTCTCTCTCTCTCTATTTACAATTATAGATTTTTCCCGATATATATGGCGTATATTTCGATGATCGATATAGACTGTGTGTAAAAGGAAGAAGAAAGAAGAAAGAAATTCACCTCGAAAATCTAATTGTATAACATCGAGATCGGCTATAACCATCGGCGGCTTCGATGCAGTTTTCTCATAATCGTTGAACCACTCGCAACGCAATCGTTTGGCCTCGTCCCATACTTCAAGCAGATCTTTATCGTATTGTACGACAACGGTGTTCTCGTAAAACTGTCCGTGCATGTCCGGCTTCGTACCGCATCTGTAATATTAAAACATTAGATATCGAACGATTCTCAGACGATTGGATCTGTTTCTTTGTTTTTCTTTTTTTTTTAAATCAATTTCAATGACATTAATATATTTCTTTTTTTTTTTATTATTATTATCGATCTCGATCTCACCTGGCATAAGCTATACGAAATGAGAAGAACGTTTGTCCGGTCGACGGTGGTACGTAAACGCAACGAGGATCGGCATGTTGGCCCTTCGACGAAACGATTCCTTCGAATGGTTGCGAAAACGATAGATGAACGTCCATGTGATCCTTTCCGCACATCACTTCGAGGGATTGGATGGCCGGCATGCCCTCTGGCCTTTCGAGCGGCCAGATGTCCCCGTTGCTACCAACGTTCTTCAAGCCAACCACCTGAGAATCCAACGATTAAGCCAAGTTTATTTTCTTTCTATTTTTTTTTCTCTCTCTCTCTTTTCTTTTTTCTATCTCTCTCTTCATATATGCATAAATACATACGTACATACATACATGCATCATACATACATTTGTATATATATATATATATATATACATACATCTCTTTAATTTACCTTTGCAATTATTATTATTATTATCATCATCATCATCATCATCATCATCATCATCATCATCATCATCATCATCATCATCATCATCATTATTCTTATTCTTATTATTATTATTATTATTATTATTAATATTATTATTATCATCATCATCATCATCATTATTATTATTATTATTATTAATATTATTATTATTATTCTTATTATTATTATTAGTCGCCATTAGGAGAAACGTAAAAATAAATTGTTCTCGTAAATCTCGAGAAAATTGGCTACAGTTTGAGTTACGATCCTGTTGATCCGTCCATTTAATATCGTTGGATAATACGTGAATAATTCAATATAAATAAATTCTTTCCTTATCCGAGCATTTGCCTGTGATTATAAAAAAGAATATTCCGAGTTACGTAGTCGTCGAGGATAGACACGTAGGACGTGGCCAAAATTCGAACGTCCCTGTAAATCGTTTCCTTTCTTTCTTTCTTTCGTATTTTTTTTTTTTCCGAAAATCGAAAATCTTTTTCTCCTGATAATATTTATGATATAATCGTCTGTAGTGGGTTGAATGGGGGGGGGGGGGGGGGTTAAAAAATGGA
This sequence comes from Dolichovespula media, assembly GCA_911387685.1. Classification (NCBI taxonomy): domain Eukaryota; kingdom Metazoa; phylum Arthropoda; class Insecta; order Hymenoptera; family Vespidae; genus Dolichovespula; species Dolichovespula media. The sequence goes on along the minus strand of OU426857.1, from coordinate 3,440,622 downwards.
GAGGATAAAGAAAATCCTGTTGTCTCTCTGTGCGAACGTGATTCGAAACGACGTTTTATTGTTCGAATAGAACAAAACGTTTCTACCACGAGTCTCAAAACGAGCAACGACCTCTCCCTAGGATCGAGAGGTTAGAGGAAAATTATGGTTATTCTTGGACGACCCATTGAAAATTCTCACGTGAATGCTTATCACGTGAGATTACGTGCTATGGCGTTTTGTGTATGGGGGTGGGGGCGTGGGGGAGGGGGGGGGAAGAGGCGGTTGTCTCTGTACTACTTCGGTCAAAGGGTAACATAATTTTCTTCGTTTCTCCTGAACCATCATCATCATTCTTTACTAAGCTCGCCGTTGTACCGTTGTTGTTATTTTGACGAGAAGAAAAGAAGAGAAAAGAAAAGAAAAGAAAAGAAAAGAAAAACGAAACGAAAGAAAGGAGAGAGAACGAAAGAGAGAAAAAAGAAAACAAATCGAGTAAAAGAAAAGACGGAAAAAATTCGACGGAGGGTGGGGGTAGGGGTAGGGGTAGGGGGAGGGGTAGGGGGAGGAAAAGAAAGAAAGAAAGAAAGAAAGAAAAAAAGAAACAAGGAAGAAATTCCAAACGACGATTCCCTCGCGTCATTTCTCGATGATGACTCGACACTGCGCAAGACTCGTCTTACTACTGAATTAAGAAATTAAACGACGGCAAAGAAAAAAGAAAAAAGAAAAAAACGAAAGAAAAGGAAAAAAAAAAGGAAGAAAAGAGCACGAGCAACGTATAATTATGTTTTCATCTCGATGTAGCCAATGTATATTAGCAAATATTTGTAATCCAACGAGATACGCTTGAACACGCCCGAGGAGATAACAGTTCTTTGCGGGGAGAGAAAAGAAAAAAAAAGAGGATAAAGAAAATAAAAAAAAAAAAAAATAAAAAAGAAGAAGAAGAAGGAGAAGAAGAAGAAGGAGGAAAAGAAGAAAATAAACAAAAAGAAAAAGAAAAAAAAATCGTCGAGACACGTGTTTGCTCATCATTTGAATGATCCTTTAACAGTCATAAAGCGGACGAAGCATCGCATACGTAGTGGGGGGGGGGGGGGAGACATTCTATCGTTTTAATTGATCATTAGAAAATATCTTCGCGTTATGCGTAACTGGTATGTACGTATTATTACGGACGATGAGAGAGAGAGAGAGAGAGAGAGAGAGAGAGAGAGAGAGAGAGAGAGAGAGAGAGAGAGAGAGAGACACGTTTGCCGCAAGTCCCATAGTAGTGAAATAATTACACGACTTTTACTGCCATTATCGATAATGAAATACCATAGATACGTCGAGCCGGATCGTATAATTACAGATAATTCACTGTTCTTTCGTCTACACTTTAGATCCAATGAAATAGGATCTAGTCGTTGTATCTTCAAAGAGCCTTTAAACGTTACTTCCTGTCTGCTATCAGAAGAAGGAGAGAGAGAGAGAGCTACAGGGTGGGATGGGGTGGGGTGGGGTGGGGTGGGGAGAGACAGACATAGGAAGAGTGAAAGAGAGAGAGAGAGAGAGAACGAGTAAGCTGGAATCTGTGATTTACGTGAAACGCTCTTCATGCCCGATCAAGAAACTTACGATCATACGCAGCATCCAATAGATTATGCTACCAAGCGAGGATAATGACCGTGTAGAGCATAATAATCATTACGATACGATGCATCGATCACGACGAGCCACGGTACACGGTTGCATAATCCAATATCTCATACGTCCGACTAATTTTCTTAACTTTCCTCGCGACAACGAGTAAAGCCAGAAGAGTTAGCGAACGAATCATACTAGTTAGATAATTAATATTAGCGATCGTTAAAACGCGATAGGAATAAAAATTTTTCATGGCGGGATCCACGATAATTATCGATTTAAATGGAACATCTTAAACGGTCGCCCGAGAAATGCAATAATTTAACTCTCTCTCTCTCTCTCTCTCTATTTCTTCTTAATTGAACGATCGATCAATTAATTAATCAATTAAACAATCAATTAATCTCTTATGATTTTATTCTCGCGTTAAGCAGATTACTTCCACGATTCTTTCTTTTTTATTATTTTTAATTTTTTTTTTTTTATTTTGGTAGTCTCACTCGTCTAATGGACATAAACCGGCGAAGTCGAAGTGAAGAAGACGCTAGTCCCGTCCGTCCCATCCCGTCCGGTCCGGTCCGGTCCGGTCCAGTCCAGTCCTGTCCCGGTCCCGTCTCGTGTCGAAGGCCAACGTGACTCGAGGCGCGCATGAGAGAGAGATCACGCGACTAGTCGACGACGAGGACGAGGTAGGTCACGAGAGATTAGGCGTGTCCGTCTATCTTCTCAACGTTTCTAGAAATGACGTTCCGTTCCCTACTATGTGTGCGTGCGTTTGTGTCTGCGTGTACGCGTGAGCGCGTGCGTTATACGTCTATCCTATCGTATTACCACGAACGTGGTTAACTCAGGAAAGAGAGAGAGAGAGAGAGAGAGAGAGAGAGAGAGAGAGAGAGAGAATCCGCGACACGTACGTAAACGAGGCTGGAACGATGGAAGGTGTTCCCCGTGTATTCCATGCTCGCGCAATGCTGTAACGGGAGAGGCGTCTTTACCGCTGCATTAACGGTCGCTGTTTTTCGCACAAGTGAAAACAAGTTTCTGAGCTCTTACAATCGCACTGTTAAATGACAACGTTTCATTAGAAATGATTACGCACCTGGCGGAACGTCCACCACGCGCGTTCGCCATCAGCTCGTGCTCGTCTATCTTTCTCTCTCTCTCTCTCTCTCTCTCTCTCTTTCTCTCTATATTTCTCTCTTTCTCTTTCTTCCTCTCTTCTCTCTCTCACTCCTTCTATCTCACTAGAGGCACCTTTTTGCTAACTCGTCGTGAGTGGATCGATTCAAGATCACGATAGAGTATTCCTATACGAAGGAGATCGGTATTAACGATCGTATCGTATCGTATCGGATCGGATCGGATCGGATCTTCGAGGCTCGATAAATATTTTCAATGGATTTGTTCGCTTTCGTTCATCTTAAACGTATAAATCAATGATATTATTCGTGAAAGAATAAAATCATAAGAAGAATGAATATATATTATCTTCAGATCTAATGTCCGTTCCCTTTCGTTCCATTCCATTCCGTTCCGTTCCGTTCCGTTCCGTTTCATTTCGTTTCGTTTCGTTACGTTTCGTTTCGAATGCCTCAAAGACGAGAAACGAGAAAGAAACGGACAAATGATATTTATAATGAATATTTCCCAGCGCGGAAGCGTATCTCATAGGGGTAGGCTTTACGATTCCCCAGGAGTTCGTTACAATCAAGAATTTATCAGTATTCCATGTAACTCGTACTCGAACCGAGTATGCTGGTAGCTTCCCATCATACTGTATAATATTCACCGGCTTTCGAATACTAATGCCCGTTTTACTGCCCATTCGATTGTGTTCCCGTCCGACACACGGAAATAATAGTTTTTCTTTTAACCGCGTGCCTGCCAAACTCGATCAGCCCTTTCCTTTTCTCTCTCTCTCTCTCTCTCTCTCTCTCTCTTTCTCTTTCTATTCGCAAGTTCTAACGTATAATAATATCAGAACGATTCGAAGAGAACGTTAAAGCATATCCGACTTATTCTCGATTCGACGATTCTCCAAGTCCGATGGTTTCCTTTACAAAAAGAAGAAAAACAAAAAAGAATTACAAAACTAAATGATTAATTGTCAAATCGATATTCGATATAGTCTTGAAATAATCGGATAGATATTATCGATGATAATGGCTTTGGATACAGCCTGAAGAAGATACACACAGTCATACGTACATATATATATATATATATATACATATATATATGTATATGTATGTATGTATGTATGTATGTATATATTTATATGTATATATATACACACACATACGTACACATACATACATACATACATACACACATATATATATATATATTTATATGTACATACATACATACATGCATACATACATGCATATATACATACATACATGCATACATACATATATATATGCAGTAGATACAGTCCAGTCTATCGTTTTTATCGAGTTCACCCGGCATCGAGATTCCCCGGTTCTAAGTTGAGATCTATTCGAAGAGATATCCGAAGTCGAGTTAAGGCGATAGACAAGAGAGGGAAAGATCGGCAGGAGGAGGAGGAGGAGGAGAAGGAAGAGAATAGGAGGAAACGTGAAATCCATGACGTTGGAGCCTAACGTTTCCCAAGGCGAAAGCGCAATAAGAGATCTCACTGTCCAGACGCCGTCGTCGATAGCGGCTCGTAGTGCAGAGCTCTTGAATAATGTAAATGGATGGACGGGGACGATCTTGGGCTGACGATGCCGATGCCGATGCCGTTCTTGGTGGGGGGAGGCAGGCGGAGAGTGAGGGGGGAGGTCTTTCGATGTTCACCTAACGGTACCTAGAGTAGGCACCAATATCCGCTTGCAAGCTGTTGCGATTCCTGCGGCGTCATCGCATTGTCATCGAGTTATCACCAAGAGTTTCTCTTCTTGATCGCCTTTTCGTCCGTTTTTTTCTATCTTTCTTTCTATCTATGTATGTCTCTTTCTCTCTCTCTCTCTCTCTCTCTCTCTTTCTCTCTCTCTCTCTCATCATTTCCAAAACACATTTCTTTTTTACACTTCTACTCAACCGGTACCAATACCATGATCATTAGATTCGACAAATACTCGGACCCTCTTAACCGTTATTCTTTAATTAAAGGATCGCTAGACTTACAGTCCATTATCGGAATTGCTAGTTTTTAATGCTGCTTCCATCATCGGCGTCTAATTGATGGACAAAAGAAAACCCAGCTAAGAAGGGATAGATAGATCAAGAATAAAGATTAACATAGAGGTTCCCACGTCTAAATCGATCCTAGTATAACTCAAAGAGATAGATAGATAGATAGATAGATAAATAGAGAGAGAGAGAGAGAGAGAGAGAGAGAGAGAGAGAGAGAGTTTAGATAAGTTCGGTGATGATCAAAGTTCGAACGAACCGCTAGTTCCTCTTCCGTGTTATCGGACTACGTATCGTATACCAAGAATCGATATTTGATAACCAATCAACGTTCTTAACTTTTCCCATAAAGGGTAAGATAATCTTAAATAAGTTGGAAAGGTGAAAGTGATGATCCGTGATAATATCCTTTACTATACCTAGATATATCCGATCTAATGGAAATAATTAAAATTACTTTACGATACTACGTACGATTATAATGATGAAATGATGATGATGATGACGATGATGACGACGATGACGACGAGGATAATAGTAATAATAATAATAATAATAATAATAAAAATAATAATAATAATAATAATAATAATAATAATAATAATACCAAAAAAATAATTGATGGCGTTAAATGTAATTGTAACACGAGGCGGTGAATCATCATCATTGTTGTCGTTGAGAGAACCGCAAGACCGTTAGATCGAGACACACTATATATATTTATATCTATCTATCTGTGATCGTGCAAATTCACGATCCTCGTGGATGGATCTAAGGAATGATTTCACTCACCATATAGATCAGCATGCGTAGCAACTTCCACACCCCTGGCATCCTGGAGGTCCCAGCCTCTCACGATGTAACACGCTTCCCTGAAAGAAATAAAGAAACAGATTGACGTCGGTTTAATACCGTTTCGATTTATCTTTATTATTATTCCTTCTCTCTCTCTCTCTCTCTCTCTCTCTCTCTCTCCTTCTTTTTTTTTCCTTATTTCGATCGAGGTACCCAGCGGGACAACGTATCTTAAAGGGGCACTCCACTAGCCGGATCTATATTTTAATTTATCCGAGAACAAGCGCGGCATGGTCTAGCGAGCAAATTAACTGAACACCGTCCGGCAAAGTCGCGGTTCGAATCCCAACGAGGTTTGGAGAACAAAATTGACTTGCCGAGAGAAATCATGCTTATGTTGTCTATGAGATAAGAATGCTCAGGGCGCGCGCGCGCACACCGACATGACGAACACGCTCGACATAATAACACGCACACAAATATGTTCCGTTCACAATCAGGATATATATATATATATATATATATATATATATATATATATATATATACATATATATATATATATATATTTGACGTTTACATCGAGATAAACGATGCTTTTATAATCGCAAACACGACAATCGACGCGAATCGTTGAGTTTTATTTATGGGGAAAATTCAAATAAGCTCTCTGTTCTTTTCCCAGGCGATTGTTATTATTATTATTATTATTATTATTATTATTATTATTACTTTTTTTCTTTCTTTTTTCTCTCTCTCTCTCTTTCTCTCTCACTTTATCTATCTGTGTCTATTTATTTCCTTTTATTTCTCTTTTTCTTTCCTAACGAACAACCACGCATTTTTCGAACGCAAAATTTCACCATTGAATAATACATCACTGAATGTTATTTATGACGTATAAACGAATCTCCTTCGTATTAGTTTCGACTACCATAATTGTAGTCTCGTAAGATTATTTAATTAGGACGGGTATCTGTTATACGATAATTATATCAAAACGGAAGAGGAAAAGTGGCTGGTATCGTCTATTTACAAAGAATGTAAAATCATAAAACTCGAATGGTCGAGAGGGAGATAGGAGGAGGTAGGGGGTAGGAGGTGGGGAAGGAAAGAACGGGGTGGCGAGGAAGGACGGACGAATGAATTACCTATGAAAATGAAAATAAACGAAACAATTTGCTTTACCGTTCCCACGCATCAGACGGATATGTACATACATACATACATATATACATATATATATATATATATATATATATATATATATATATATATATCTATAAATAAAGCTCGATTACAAATTGACGAAGCGTGTCTTGCGTTTATTGATATTACCACCTTTTCATTTCAGCATGAAGAGATTACCATACAATATATATATGATATATATATATATATATATATATATATATATATATATATCCATCCGGAAATACAAGTCTCTCATTTTAAAGACAATGGAATTACGAGTGTCGCGAGCCAACACGCTTCCTTGCTTTCTTTTTTTTTTTTTTCGTACGAATTAGCTTCGATCGTTCTAACGGTACGTATGTACATATGTACATAAATTACGTACGTACTGTACGTACGTACGTATGTACTTAAATAGACGTTCGCAAAAGATCGGCTAATTTTCATCGTGCGTTTTTTTTCTCCCTCTCTCTCTCCCTAACGCTCGATTGCGTCAAATAAATATCAAACGTTACGCGAAGTTCCGTCAAGTTATATATATATATATATATATATATATATATATATACATCATAAGGATTAGTTAGAAGACTAACATGAGCTCTCAGCGTACGTTCGTTTCCGGTGCTATCATTTTGCCCGTTGTGCAACAAACTCATTACCGATGATTATATCGTCCTTGGGATAGATAGAGAAACGTCCCTTTCCCCCCCCTCCCCCAAAGAGAATAAGATAAAAGGATTACTATGGGGATTATGACGGGTGATGATGGAGTGAAGTGCCATGAGCAAAAGACGATGCATTCATTATCGCCCTGTATAGTCTTCGTATAGTCTTCCATGCCATCGGCTCTTCCGACGTAGAAATGATCGAGGATTAGCCGAGGCAAATGTTGGTTCTAATTCTTTTTTTTTTTTTTTTCTTTTTTAATATAACTCGACGATTGAAACGAAATAATTCGAAGTTAGGCGATAGAACGAAGTCTCGATGATCCGACAAACGACGCGAGCGACAGTCAGCGAACGAACGAACGATCGAATGAAAAACTAATCGTTTTTAGAGATTAGAAGATAATCGTGCGAGCGAGATTGCGATCGATCGATCGATCGATCAAAAGAGAGAGAGAGAGAGAGAGAGAGAGAGAGAGAGGAATCAATGCGATTTCAAGCCTGTTCCAAGGCTCGTTAGGTCCGTCAGCTTTTTGTCGGATTAAACGCATCGTTGCGTTTCGTCGATCGCCATCCTCCTCCTCCTCCTCCTCCTCCTCCTCCCAACCGACGCCACATCGTCATTGACAAGGTTTAGAAACGATTTTTCCATCGGCCGATCATCGTCCAAGAACGAGTATCGATTTGTCGATTAACCCTTTCAATCCAATTTTCAACGGGCTTCCCCTCTCAAATATCATAGCACGCCGAACGATAATAATATTTGCAATACGAATTGTCCTTCGAATCGTTGATTTACAATGATTTACAATCGGCGAATGAATTTGTCGACGTTTCCTGTTTAAATAATCGATTGAAAATTTCGAGTGGATCGAACAGTTTCGTTCGATGGAACGAACGATCGATATTTAGCGAGGTGACGTTAAAGAGAGACCGAGTGAGAGAAAGAGAGAGAGAGAGAGAGAGAGAACAAACAAATATATAGCATCAAGCCATGGGTATCCACGTTGTAGAGTAAAGTGTACGCGTGGTACTTTGTTTACTCGAACGAGGTAGCAAGTAGAACGGACTAAACACTCCGTGTAAGTCACTAACGTCGTGGTAGATGAAGCAGAAAACTTAAAGAGAGGAGTGTGGGTAGGATGTTGTTAACTCTCGAACGACTACGTGAATCGTCATCGTCGAGGAGGAAAGAGAGAGAGAGAGAGATAAGGAGGATTGGGAGGATTGGATGAGAAGGGTGGGTGGGTGGGAGGGAAAGAAGGGAAGAGATCAGTACTGGGTTTGAACGGTACTAAACGTTTCGCCGACGTTACGATAGTCTTCAACGGACCGTAAACGATCGGAACGAAGTTGAATACGTTCGGCGACGTTAATTATACTTATAACATATTTATAACCCTTTCCATAACCCATATTTATATCATACCTGTCCCCTGTCCCCTCTGCCCTCTCCCCTGTCCCCTGACCCCCGTCGAGAATCTAAATGAGTCGGATGTAACATTCTGTATCATAATTAATGAAGTATTTATTAGACGTACGAGACGTGGATAGTAACCACGGTTAGTGTACTTGTTCTATACGATTATTTATTACGTTTAAAATGACTCCCCCTGCCACCCGCTTGCCCGTTAAAACGTTTAAACGAGCGAGCTTTCTCATTCCTATCGTCGTCCAACCGTAACGATCGTCGTCGTGTCCTCGAGTCGTGAGTCGTGAGTCGTCGTGAGTCGTAGTACGAAAAGACTGTTCAAAGTACCGTGAAATCGAACCGAGACATCCGTGTCTAACGTCGATCCTAACCAAAGACAATACCATAGTTTTCTTATGGTATTTCTTTAGCGTATTATTAATCTTATGTAATCTTAACGTCAATCAAAATTCTCAATGAAGAAATTACCTTGGATAAAGGGGGAGAAACAAATAAACGGGGCTTTACCCTATTTGTCTTCGTAACAAATGTACTCGGAGTGTGCCGATAAATACCCTGACAAAATAGAGATAGAGATAGAGGTAGAGATAGTGATAGAGACGAAGAGACAGACGGAGAGAGAGAGAGAGAGAGAGAGAGAGAGAGAGAGAGAGAAAGAGCAATGAATTCCAGAACTCATTGGACTCGGCGAAAGCGTGTCGAACTCGAAACGGGTGGTCCCGCGAGCGGAAGGATTAATCGTGGGCGACAAGTAGTCGAGTAGACAGAGTGCCTCGCGTGTTTTCGATTCACCAGACGAGCGCGCGCGCGCGCACACGCGCATGCACGCACACGCGTCGAACGCCGATTAACCTCAAAGAATTCAGAGACTGTAACATAATAAAATATGTGAACGTCGTAATCAAGATGCGAGCCTTGAAATTATGTTATATCGCTATCGATCGGATGAAAAGAAGGAAGTCGAAGGAATAGAGGTTTCCTACATTATTTTCTCTTCCTCCTCCTCCTCCTCCTCCTCCTCCTCCTTCTTCTTCTTCTTTTCATTCTCCTTCTACTCCTCGTCCTCCTCTTCCTCATCACAGGCGAGTAGAAACGTAGCCGCAGTGGCAGAACGCGTACAATACATTCCAGGAATGTTTCGAGCGAGCCGGTTGGATTGCACGCGTCTTCATAACGGTGGTTCTCGCTCAAGCAAACCGCGCTCGGCCAGATCCTACCATCTCTCTCTCTCTCTCTCTCTCTCCTTGTCCGTCCATCCGTCCATCCGTCCGTCTCTCTGTCTATCTGTCTATCTGTCTTTCTCCTTTTCTCTCTCTCTCTCTCTCTCTCTTTAAGTAAATGCGTGCGATAGATCCCACGCTAATAATTCCTCCTATCGGCACCGTTCGAAGACGTTTTAATGTGACAAACGCCGTCTCTCCTTTACTCGGCTCTCCTCTTTTACTACGTCAACCTCAACGTCACTCAAAACGTCAATCGCACCGAGGAGAACGCGCGGGGCCCGTTCGCATACGGGGGCCCGATTTGTCTCAAGTGAGTACGTGAGTCGCAACGTATCCGAGGCAACAACTTCTCCATTGGCTTCTTACTTTTATATACGAGTATAATAAATTCAGTTACGTTCTTACCGCGGGACGAGGTAGCGATAGGAACGACGACGACGACGACGGGGGGGGGGGGGGGAGAGGGGTGTAGAGGAGACGGGGAGGAAGGAAACCGAACGAAAGAAGGAAAAGGAAAAAGAAGAAGAGAGAATTCTTTTTTTGTCCCCTCCTTCGTTTTTCTTTCTTCCTTCCTTCTTTCTTTTATTTCTTTTTTTTTTCTTTTTTTTCTTTTTTTTACGATCGTCGACGCGAAATCCTTTACAGTATAAATTTGTATTTTTTTTTCTTCTTCTTCTTCTTTTTTTTTTTTTTTCTATTTTTATGGTATTTCTTTCTTTCTTTCCTCTTTCCATCGATTATTCCCGATTGACTTAACGTCATATAACTTGGGAGCTAAGTATGAATCATACTTGTTAATGGTCGATTTATAACGGTTAATAAAGATGTATTCGTCGATTGATCTCTAGGATTCTAATCGTTTTCGTACGATGCATATGGTTTCGGAAGAGACATCGAGAATTATCGGTTATTATACTTATTCGTGATATCGAATGGAGAGGAGGAGGAGGAGGAGGAGGAGGAGGAGGAGGAGAAGGAAGAAGAGGAAGAGGAAGAAGAAGAAGAAGAAGAACCTGTTTGAAATCTTTTACGATGCTGCACGAGGAAGGATAATACGCGGGCGCGCGCGCGCGCGCGCGCGTGTGTCTTTCGAGAAAACAAATTGGGAGGAAAAGGTTATATACGTGTTGCGTGAGAACTTCGCTTCCTTAAAGAATAATTTGCCGAACTCAAGATTAAGTCGTCGTACGATGACGTTTACGATGGTGGTCCGGCAAAATTCCTTTGCGTGTCCTTTCAACTGCCGGAGATATTGTTACTAGATATAACTGGTGAAGAGTGAGAGAGAGAGAGAGAGAGAGAGAGAGAGAGAGGAGGAGGAGGGAAATTAACACGAAATGTTGCCGATGACGAGAACCAGGTCAAGATAGCGTTACAGAGTCCAGCTTCTTCCTGCCGTTTAATGCTCGACGCGACCGGTCAGATAAACTTTATAGATTTCTTGGAAGGAACGAATGAACGAAGGAACGAATGAACGAAGGAACGAATGAACGAAGGAACGAACGAACACGGAACGTTCGAACGAAACTATCGGTAAATATATCGGCGATTAATGAACGAACGAAGATGAGGTTGTAGGACGTAGGACGTTAAATTTCAATATCCGATCTATCGGTATAGATGGAATAAACGTTTAAATAATTTGTAAAGTAACGTTAACGCGTTAGCGATCAAGTTATTCAAACGTTGATATCGATTAATACTAATAATAGAGTTATTAGTTCTCGAAGTTATACCGAAGAACCGAACTCGATCGCTTATTAATCTATCTCGCATGAACGTATCAATCGTTTCAACGTCGTAGAGTTTGATCAATAATAAATAGATAATTAATAAATATAACGTCTAGGGATTATAACGCGAATCCCGTTTAGAAACGAAGTATCGTCTACCGTTCTCCGTCTGGGAAGATGGATGTTGGGAATAAACGACTTCGCGACTTATGTACTACATTGCTTTAGAACGAACGATCGAGAAAGCAAAGCGTTCGAATAACTTACAAAGGCATCGAACGTTATTACTCGTGTGCGGTTTACGCAACGCGTTCATTAGAACACATCCCGTTTGTAACTGAGAGACTCGATAATTTGTGTAAGTGTCTTCGAGTACGACGATAATTTATACGGAGTGGCGAACACCCACTTTTTATTTAACCTTCCTTCCTCCGCTCCACCGCCCCACCCCTCTCCTCCTAACCCCTCCACAGTGCTACACCAATGGTGCGTGCGTGTGAAAAATCAACCTCTCTTTTCTCTACTTCTTGATGGAATAGAGAAAGAGAGAGAGAGAGAGAGAGAGAGGAAAGAAGGAAGTATAAAGTGTGCGCGAAAAAAAAAATATCGATCCTTTGAGATCCGTTCGTTTTATCGTCACATTTTACGATCGTTCTAATTGGCGGTAGTGGTTCTTTTTCTTTCTTTTCTTTTCTTTTTTTTTTTAAGGAATCACTCACATTCATCATCGGTTTCCCTCTCAACCGGGAACGGGCGTCTACGTAACTCGTGATTCTTTCGTCTCGATCATTCGGGAAACTTTCCGTACGATCGACTTTTATTAAACTTTTCCTCTCGATGGAATTTTTACGTCTCTATTTGGATTGGTTACGACGTTGTACGATCTGGTTGCAGTTTGCACGAGAGAGAAAGAGAGAGAGAGAGTTTATCACTCCGTGAATCGTAAAGAATATCGAGAACGATATACGAGGGATAAGGATGAAGTTCGAGAGACGAGTCTCGTTCGCACGACCCGTAAGAGTGCACGTAATTGACTTTACGATCCATTCACCGAGACCGAGAGAGAGAGAGAGAGAGAGAGAGAGAGAGAGAGAGAGAGATCGCGTATGTTAACGTTAACGGTTAAATGCGATACGGTGGATCGCGTCGAAGACTACTATCGGAGGGCTACTATCGCGACGGTGAACGAGAAATCAAAGATTAAAAAGTGCAATTATCGCGTGCCAATTGTCGATTATCAACGTGTTTCCAATGACATTCGAACGCCATAAGCATTTATAAAATTTTCATGGGAATCCGGTGTGATTCCACCTATAATATATATATATATATGTATATGTATATGTATATGTATATGTATATGTATATGTATATGTATGAATGTATGTATATGTATATACTATAATGTATATGTATGAAAAAAGAGACAGCTATAATATATATATATATATATATATATATATATATATATATATATATATATATATATATATATATATATATATAAATAAAGTGACTGTATGAATGGCGACGTAACTTTGTGAATGGGTGTATCACATGTATGGTGGTTAACGAGGCAAGCTCTACGAATGGTCAACGCAATTAACACCATAGCTTACCCGTTAAAAAGTTTCGAGAATCTCGTCCTTGTTATTGCCACTGCAACGCATTTGTTGGAATTATCGATACGTGACCGAAGCTAGCGATTAAATCGATAAAATTTTTTATTTCCTCCCCCACCTCCTCCTCCTCCTCCTCCTCCTCTTCTTCTTCCTCTTCCTTTTCTCATCCTTTTTTTCTTCCTTCGTTTCTTTTTTCTTTTGCTCATTTCATTCTCCCTTTTGAACGAAGGAAGTGTTCGAAGAAAGAAAGAGGGGGAAGAAAAAAAAAGAAAAAAAGGAAAAAAGAATAAATTTCTACGAGCGAGTTTTATCCGAACGGCACTAAAGCTTTTCTTAGCTCGTCATTTTAAAGTTGCTAACTTATTCCAAACGCATTAGAAAAAAAGTCGACTGAAATTAACGCGTAACGCTGCGTGCTCTCGGCCAACATCGGTTGGTCCTTAATTGCTCTTTTTTCAAATCCTTATTACCCGTTCGTTAGGAATTAATGGCCGCGTTTGCCAGTTAGATTACTGTTTGGTCGTAAGCGCGTGCGCTCGGAAACTCAACGTAATAGAAAAAAAAAAAAAAAAAAAAAAAACGTAATGCCGCTCGAAGGAAGGGAACAGGAAATGGGATGTAGGAAATCGTTGTATAAATGCGAGGGGTGGAGTGGGGTGGGGTGGGGGTTGGGGGAGGGGGTTGGGGTTTGGGGAGGGGTCCATGCAAAGCGAATGCATTAACTCACGATAGCTATTGTAAGATACGACGAAGGACGGCCGAGATTTAATCGTCGACGCGTAAAAGGCTATTCCGTTTTCCTTTTAAATTTACTTCCTAATCATTTTAATCATGTTCGGAGGGGACATTGCACGAGCGTGACGAACTGTCAAAACTCGTGCGTCGATCGCGTATTCAATTTTTACGACGTTGCCTCGTGTTTTCTGTCGGTGGTCGAAATATTTCAAAAGAACGAGAAAACGAAAAAGAGAGAGAGAGAGAGAGAGAGAGAGAGAGAGAGAGAGAGAGAGAGAGAGAGAGAGAGAGAGAGAGAGAGAGAGAAAGGAAAACAATCGAAACGTAGGAAGGATTTTTCTTGTCTTTTTTTTTCTTTTCTTTCTTAAGACCCCAACCTCCCCTCCTTTCTCCTATCTTATACCCCCCACCTTACCACCCTGTTACAACGAACGTAGTAACGCATAAACGGAATTACGTTCGCTTACGTAGAAACGCATAAACGGAATTACGTTAGCGAACGTAGGAACGTATAAATGTAATTACGTTGGCGAACGTAGAAACGCACAAATGGAATTACGTTCGTGAACGTAGAAACGCACACGCGATAGAATAATGCGATGTCATAATTGATATCCGCCATATTTATTTTATTTTATTTTCTTTTTTTTTTTTTTAATTAGAAACGTTTCGCCGTGGTAGTCCTACGAACGTTTCCATTATCACAATTTCGATTGGCAAAAATGATTGGCAACTAACTTAACGTCGTGTAGTCAAATTTTCTTCGCGATTGGTCGTACTACCCCTTCTTTCTCCCCCGCCCCGCCCCCCCCCCCACACGCACCACAAATCCGACAACGTTTCATTTAACGAGATCAATTCGGATTAGCCACGCATTTATGTAGATGCACGCGCGTTAGTTCCCTCTGTCGTGTCCCAGTTCGGGATCGAGGAATCGCGTTTACATCGCCGGTTATGCGCACCTCGAATACTCGTATAGCGTGTCAAATGAACGTAATACCCGCGCGGATAATGGATAATGGCATGGATCTGTGACGATACCGGTTATCGTGCGTGCACGCGCGTTCTCTCGAATACTCGGCTGTGGCGATAATCGGCCATACACGAACACAAGCGACAGAGAGACGAGCCTAAACTCAAGCTCCGATTACGTTACGCCTCGTATATCTCTTGGCTATCGATACCTTGATTAAAGTATTATGGGACCATTTACGACGGCAGGCTAGTAGTAGCCACCGAAAGGCCCACCCCGTAATCGTACGACTTACTCAATGTTCGATCCCGCTTAAGCGGCCCCCCCAACCCCCTACCCCCCCCAACCTCAACCCCAAACTCAATCCCATCCCATCCTCATCCTCAACCCTTTTCGATAATTTTAATCCAACGTTGATAAATTTTAAGAAGATTTGTCTTAAACATTTCCTCTCTCTCTCTCTCTCTCTCTCTCTCTTCCTTTCTCTCTCGATATTATTTTAAGAAATTTTGTCATTTTATTCCGACATATTCTAACAAAATTCGCGAGACATCATCGATAGTTTCTATCGCAGTTTGTTCGATGCGATTGATTTTTCTTTTCTTCTTCTTCTTCTTCTTCTTCTTCTTTTTTATCAAGAATTTTATTAGAACAAATTCGTGACATTAATCCCCGACGGTTTTTATCCTAGATTTTAATTGAGATCATCGATGTTTCTTTCTCTTTCTTATTGAAAATTTTATTATAAAACTATTCGTGACAAATCTTCGATGGCTTTTATCCCAGATTTTAATTGAGATAACAATTTTCTGTCTCTTCGTCTTTTCTTTATTAAAAATTTTATTATTTAAAATTCACGGCGATTCTATGATAGTATCTATCTTAGATTTTAATTGAGATCATTTACTTTTCTTTCCTTTTCTTTTTTTGTTTTTTTTGTATTAAGAATTTTCTTATTAAAAATTCGTGAAAAATCTTTGATAGTTTCTATCCTAGATTTCAATTGAGACTATTATTGCTATTATTATAATTATTAACATTATTATAATTCTTTTTTAATTATAAAATCCATTAAATATACCATTTGCAAGGTTATAACGTGTAGGATACAATTCTCCGCGATGAATTCGCGTACGGAGATCTTCGCGACTATATAAAATAGTCTACAAGCGTTTTATTAACAAAAGGGAAACGAATGTGATTAAGAAAAAAAAAAAAAAAAAAAAAAAAAAGAAGAAAAAGAGCGCAAGATAAATATAAATAAATAAGAAAGTAAAAAGAACAAAATCAAAAAAGAAAGAGAAAAGAAGAAGTAATATAAAAAAAGGAAATAAAATAATCGTAAATCTATGAGAAGATATGAAACGAGGTATTTCACGATTCCGACATGAACGTCGCCGTTGGCGAGATTCGTGCCGAACAATTCCGAAAGCCGAAATGTAGTTACGTAAGCCCAAGAGGAGAATTAGAATTCGCAAGAGAGCATGGTGGGTAGGTGGGTAGGTAGGTAGGTGGGTAGGTGGGTAGGTAGTAGATAGGTAGGTGGGTAGATAGGTAGGTAGGTATCACGTGTATGTGTTGTGTATCTCAGGAAAACGTGGTAAGAGAATAAACTCGATCGTTATTCCCATGGAAGACACAAGGTAGACGCTAAAACGAAGAGAAATATATATGTATATATGTATGTATGTATGTACCTATGTATGTGTGTAAGTATGGTGTGAGAGAGACTTGGTGTCTCTCGTTTGTGTGTTCGACAAATAACCGAAGCCACGAAGTGCCAATGTTAATTCTCAGAGAAATTAGAGGAACAGATATACGAATGCAAAGTTATGTCGGGCGTGATCTCACATTCGAGACAACACAGGCACACACATTGCTAAAGGTTGAATGCCCTTCGACCACGACTAAGACGAAGACGAACACGAAGACGAACACGAACAAGACGAAGACGAAGACGAAGACGAAGACGAAGACGAAGACGCAGACGAAAACGAAGACGAAAAAGACGAGGGAGACGAAGACTGAAGCACGGATTAGTGCGCGGCTACTAACGTAATCGTATGCCTGGTGAATATTTCATGAAGCGCGGAAAAAGGAGATGACACCTGTTCGAAAACCGTTAGCGTACTCCTTCTGCCCCGCCGCAGTCCTCTGATATCCGCCGGGAGAGGACAAACGGACGTTCCCCGACTTATTTCAATGTAAATTTTCAAAAAAGAAATTCCATCCAGGGTCCTCCTCCCCCTCCCCCTCGTATAGCCCCTCTCCGCCCCTCTATCCCACCACCTCATCTATTCTTCTCCTCTCCCTTGACGATTATTTCTTTCAACGCTAGAGAAGATTTAGTTATAGGTATCCACCGAGCTCCTCCGTTTATCCGATAGTGAACCCTCCCCTCCCAACCCTTCTTCTACTCCCCGATACCACTTCACTCCGACACCCACAGCGTCTTACGAATCTTTATCTCGAGTTTCGCATTTTTTTTCTTCTTCTTTCGATACGATTAACGACGACAAACTCCACGTGGACGGGAGAAGAATTTTGAATAATTAAGAAGGGATATCATTAGCGCGATAAATCTAATATTCTGTTGATATTTCGTTAATTACATTTTAATTTATATCGCAAATCTTCGTATGTATCATTCTATTTCTCTCTCTCTCTCTCTCTCTCTCTCTCTCTCTCTCTCTTTCTCTCTCTTTCCGTCTCTCTATCTATCTAACTCCCTCGCGTAATACGACTTCTAATTTCCCGTATAAATTTGCATATTATCTAAAATAGTTATTTTATTATCGATTTATTACATCTTTAGATCTAACGAATTAAACGGAATACCAAGCGGCGATATAAAATTTATAAAATTAATATAGACAGTTATCGCGGTTACTCGAATACCCAAAGCGATATCCAATTGCGACCGTATAACTAATTATCCTATTCATATCGAAGAATAATATCTAGATACATTATATATATATAAAATGTAAAGATCGTTTTATTTATAAAGCGACGATATATATATCGTTAAATCTTAAGAATTTTATCCCATTTAATTTCACGAGAGAATATATATATATATATACATCGTTGAAGTTACTAAGAGTCGTATCGGTATTATCAAGAGTAAGTAACACGTGTGCGGACGCCTTTAAGGTTCGTATATTAGAAACGAACGATCGACTGTCGCAGCACGACACGGGAGCAAAGAGCAAGAGCGTTTCTCGAACCGCTAACCGGAATGAGCGCGCTAACTTCTCGTCTCTGTGGGATCCGCGAAGCGGTTGGGTGCTCGACTTGGTTCCGAAGCGTTGAGGGAGAAACCAAGAGAGAGAAAGAGAGAGAGAGAGAAAGACAGAGACAGAGAGAGAGAGAGAGAGAGAGAGAGAGAAGAAGGTAGAGGAGAGAAGAGGTTGGAAGGCCCGCGGGAATGGGGCCTCTATTCGTATGAGAGGGAATGAGAGGCCGATGAGAGAAGAAGAGGAGAACGGTAGATCGAAGACGAGAGAGAGAGAAAGAGAGAGAAAGAGTGTGTGTGTGTGTGTGTGTGTGAGAGAGAGCGAGAGAGTCGGTCCCAAAGCACGTGGAGGAGATCCGAGGCACATTGCGCTGAGATCGGCGGCACGAAAATTTTGGTGAGGCCTCCTTGCCTCCCGACCGACCACATTCCCTCCCCACTTCGATTTACCCGTAAGAGAACCTTATCCGCCTGGATGTCTCGCCGCGGGTTCGTTCAATCCGCACGCGTTAACATCGGCAAGCGGATCATCGGAGTTCGCTTAAATCGTTCCACGACTATAAGAGGATGTCGTAAGTCCTCTTTAGGGATAACAGCTGACCGTTTATCATTTATATATATATATATATATATATATATATATATATATATATATATATTATCAATCCTTGAAACTCGATGTATTTGTTTTCTTTCTGCTTTGTTTTTTAATCCTTTTTCTCTTTCCCCCTTTCCCTCTTCATCCTCTTATTCCATTTATTTTTCGTTTTCTTTTTTTTTTGTCTTTTTATTCCAAAAACGTTCGAACTCTATCGACGAATTATTTGTTTTTATTCTTATTTTTTTTTTCTTGCCTTTTTGCCTTTTTTATCACCGTCATCGATGTTTTCGGAAAAGACGACGTATATATATATATATATATATATATATATATATATATATATATATATATATATACATATATGTATTTCTTTCGTTTCAATTTTCTTTTCTCCTTTTTTCCCCTCTCCAGAGTCCAAATTCAATACGCGACTTCGATAATATCATCGTATAGATCATGCCTAACCCGATGATCATTTTTTTCCACGGAGTTTTCTTACGAAAGATAACACGAATTTTATTTCCTTTATTTCCTTATTCCAAGCCGCGTACGGTGAAATAATCTTAGCGGGGAAATTTACGATGGGAAATTACGACGGTGTTGAAGATAAAAATTGGGACACGCATTGGACGTAGGTTAACGTATGCACGATATGCATACGCATTTCGCGGCCTTTATTATCGATTATTCGTTAACGATATCGGTCGGGCAAACATTCGTTGAATACACGTATACATTCCCACAGATCCGTTTCAAACGACCGCGTTCAATCGAGCATATACGTAGTCGCCATCAAAATCCTACAAGATCTTTATCGTACGGATTATTTGAAAATTCGCACGAAATAATGGATTAATTAGCGCGACCACCTACGTTTTAATATCGATCAATCCTTCCGTCAACCGATAATATCGTCCAATGTTTATAATATGCCAATGTATTGCGATACTACGTCGTCCTCCGATTAAATTAATTATTCCTCGTTAATATATCATCCAATATCGCCGATCGAATCGGATCGATGGATAAATAAAATTCAATGGACAGGTTCGACGATTCGATTACGATCCGAACGAATTAACCCCTCAGATTCTCATCGAAATAATTCGCAATAAATGGAATTACAGGGTAGGAGGGGGTGGCGGTGGTGAAAGGGGGTCGGGGGAAAGGAGGGAGGGGGTGTGGGTGGTGGCGTTGGCGGGGGATGAAAAAACAAAAAGCGTATCGATTTACCTCGCGATCTTGGCGTGTGTGGATCGTCACCACGTGTTAGCTGGAGCTGAACGGCTCCTCGTGCCGCATCCCGGCAGACACCTTTATCTCCTTATCGCTTCCTCGTGCTTTCGTCCTTTCTCTCTCTCTCTCTCTCTCTTTTTCCTCCTTTTTCTGTCCTCTTCTTTTCCAGGTCGAACGTTCAACTCTCGATCTCTTCGCGAGTAAACGCGCGCAACGCTCAAAAACGTAAAATCTCAAGTTGGGATAAGTACGATCTATCACTGCTACGACACTCGTTCAGACTCCAATAAACGGACCAAGTTTCTCGTGATAGTTGTCCTCGTCGTCGTCCTCTACGAGGACGGGTCTTCTTCTTCTTCTTCTTCTTCTTCTTCTTCGTCTTCTTCTTGACGAGATTTCCGTCACTTAACACAATTCACCGGTGCCGTGACCTCCTTTGTCGGCGTTTACATTGGCGCGGTCGCGAGCATCGCGCAAACTCACAGAGAGATTACTATACGAGTTCGTATCTCCCTTTGCGCATGCGTTCTTTAAACGCGGACGATTCGAACCGATCTCTGTAAGAATACTAATAATAATAATAATTATAATAATAATAATTATTATTTGCTAATTACAATTATAATAATAACAATTATAATTATACAGGCGATAATAATTATAATAATATTAATATTAATATTGATAATAATAATGTGTAATAAAATAATAATAATAATAATAATAATAATAATAATAATAATAATAATAATAATAACAATAATAATAATAATAATAATAGTAATAATAATAATAATAATCAAAAGAATAAACACTTTAAAAGTTTTTGCAATACAAATAATCCGTTTACGCGGGAAATTGATGACTCTAATATATTCTCTCTCTCTCTCTCTCTCTCTACCTTTCTGTTTCCTTTTTTAGTATTTTTTGTACTTTTTGCCCTTCAATTGATTCGAAAATAGCTGTAACCGCAGAACGGTAAGAAACTCTTTCTCTCTCTCTCTCTCTGTCTCTCTCTCTCTCTCTCTCTCTCTCTCTCTGTCGGTCTTGCGTTCACCGCCGGAGAATGCGCAGGCACGCCGATTCACGGTTCCGTTCGCGACGAAGATGTTCTGTCGACTGATAACCTGCCGTCCACTTACCTCCGGCGAGCGCCCCTAACGCGCACTACTCCCTGGCACGACAGGTGCTCACGTAGGAGGAGTGGGAATAAGAGGATGGCTTCTCTTCGGGGCCAGGAGGAGGAGGAGGAGGAGGAGAAAGGGGGCACAGGGAGGGGGTTGGGGAGGGGGCGGGAGGGGACAGGGATAGGCCTCTCTCTGTACAGCAGCCTCGGATTCTCCGTTCCGTAGAGGCAACCAGTGGCGGCCGCCGGTACGGCTGGCGGTGGCGGGAACCAGTGGCGTCAGCGTATACGCATCGTCCTACAGAAAGAAGGAGAAAGAGAGA